>BLBF01000006.1:8585991-8634368 GCA_015471245.1 Laticauda colubrina | reverse complement strand
TCTATTCTATTCTATTCTATTCTATTCTATTCTATTCTATTCTATTCCTTTCCTATTCCATTCTTTTCTATTCTAATGAAATGGACAATAGATAAAACCAGTTCGTTCTCTTACTGAAGTTTTCCTAGTAATGCTAAAGAAGTGATTTCCTATGTCTATTCTGAAAAAATTTCTTACAATCTTTTCCTGCCTCCCTGGCATTTCCCCGTGGTCTCTTGTTCAAATACAAAACAGATCAGATTCTTCTAGAGATCAACCAACTTTGTGCCAGATGCCGCAAGGCATGATTAAAAATGGATGGGAATTCTCTGAAGGAACCTTGCAGCCTGAACATCAAAAGTATATCTTTATCTCAGGAAACTCCCTTTAGGACTGCAGCAACTGGTGGAAAAAACATGTATATGCTTCATACAATGTGAACAATGCACTCCTGTTCACACAATCCACATTTTGACCATTTTTAAAATAGCTGTAGTCCTCCACTTATGAACAGTTCATTTAGTCATCGTTCAAAGTTACATAAAGCATTAAAAAAGTGACTTATGACCCTTTTTCACAATTACGACCCATGGTCAGCTGATCAAAATGCAGACGCTTGGCAACTGACTCATATTTATGATGGTTGCAGCATCCCCAGGATTATGTGATCCCCTTTTGCGACCTTCTGACAAGCCACAGTCAATGGGGAAGCCAGATTCACTTAACTGAGTTACTAACTCAGCAACCACAATGATTCACTTAACGACTGTGGCAAGAAGAGTTGTAAAATGAGGCAAAATCAACTTCGCTGCCTCGCTTAACATAAATGTTGGGCTTAGTTGTGGTCGTTAAAGTCGAGAACTACCTGAAGTGGGGAAAAAAAGACACCAAAGCACCCACGGAAGGGAACGGGCCACGAGAGATTTCCCCTCCCACTGCCACCCCTCAGGAATGCCAGTGACGTCATCACCCATGAGAGAAGATGGGGGGGCGGGGGAGAAGACCGGGCGGAGGAAAAGGAAAAAAAAAAAAAAAAAACACAACCTCCCTCGATCGATTGCGTCACCGCATTCTTCCTTGTGACGCAGCACCGGCTGGGCGGCGGCGAGGAAAAGGGGCGTGGCGCGGGGTAAAAAAGCATGACGGCACATCACGTGCAAGGGGCGTCAGGGGTGTGGCCCCGCCACCTCCACCCCCTCTCTGCCCGGTGGAGCGCGTCCCGTGGCATAGATTTTAAAAAAAAAAAAAAAAAAAGAAAGGGAGAGAGAGAGAGAGAGAGAGGCGGGCCCCGTTTAAAGAGAATGGTGTCTGTCACGTGATTCGGGCGTCCCGGAAAGACCTCGGAGGCGGCTTCTTCGGCGGCCATTTTCCCGCGCGTGTGGCAGCGGCGTCTGAGGGGATTGGGAAAAGGCGACGCCCCCTTGGGCGGGAGCGGAGGCGGCCTTCTCCCGGGTGACAAGCCCGGCCCTTCCGGAAGGCGGAGCTCGCAGCCGGGCGTCTAAGGGCTGGGTGGCGGCGTGAGGGCCGGTCGGCTGGGGCTGCCCGCCCTCCTTTTCCCTCCTCCCTCCTCCTCCTCCTCCTCCTTTCCTCTTTCCCATCCCCGCTTCCCCGCCAGGATCAGCCGCGGCCACGCAAGGGAGCTGGGCACCATGTCGGGGCAGAGCCTGACCGATCGCATCACGGCGGCGCAGCACAGCGTGACGGGCTCGGCCGTCTCGAAGACCGTCTGTAAGGCCACTACGCACGAGGTGATGGGCCCCAAGAAGAAGCACCTCGACTGTGAGTCCGACACCGCCGCCGCCGCCTCCCTCTTCTCGGGGCTGCCCTTTTCCCCTCCGGCCGAGCCTCCTTCACGGCTTTCCTTTCCCCCGCTTAGGCTCGGGGGGGGAGGGGGAGGAAAGGGCGCCTCCTCGGCGGGTCCTTTAGGGGCGGTGGAGCCCCTCTTTCCCTCAGGACTCCTCCCGCGCCCTCGTCGTAGTGAACGACGGAAGATGGCAAACTTTCTTAGGGCAGTCCTCTGGATTTCTTTTCCTCCCTTCCTATCCGCCTTCTTTTTCATTTCCCCCCCTCCCTCAAACTCTTGAAGGAATTTTGCCTTGGAAAAAGCGTAGCGTTCCTATTAATTTGGCCGCAAGGAATGAGGCCCCTTCGTTAAGGCATTGTTTCAATAACAATAATATAATATAATAATAATATAATGATAATGGTGATGATGATGTACTTGGTTGATGCCTAGGACGCCGAATCAACCATTGGCACCAGTCAATGATATTTGTGATGCATTTTTGAATGTTCAGTTGAGTTTCATGTTTAATGAAGTAAATCATCATCATCATCATGGTTGATACCGAAGATGCTAGCATCACTCCATTAGTGCCAGTCATTTATATTTGTGACACATTTTTCAATGTGATACATTTTTGAATGTTCAGTTGACTGAGTTTCATGTTTAATTAATAAAAGTTTATGTAATAAAATGTTCAGTTGATTGAATTTCATGTTTAATTAATAAAAGTATAATTATAAAGTAATGATATTTGTGATACATTTTTAAATGTTCAGTTGACATTTTCATGTTTAATGAATAAAAGCATAACAAAAAGCCCTTTAAACAATTCAGCACCATTAGGCTGATTAAGTCCCTTTTCTGATGCCAAGCTGTTCCTTGAGCTTTCTGTGGGTTTTCCTTCCCTGCTTGACTGGGCTGCCGTTTAATTTTGGCTTTTAAATGAATTTTCCCTGTGCTTTCCTCCCCCCTTCTCCTTAATGTCTGAAATCTGCATTTTTGTGGCAGCTTCTGCCACAGAGTTGTAACTTAATCCTGCACCACCATCTCTTGAGTTTTAACTGATTCAGAAGTTTTACCTCCTTTCAACTGTTCTTTTGATCTATTTGTAGGTATGCAGGTATGGTCCTTGACTTACAACAGTTAGTTTAGTGACCATTTGAAGTTTACAACGGCACTGAAAGAAGTGACTTATCACTGTTTTTCACCCTGAACCACCACCGTGGTGTCCCCATGGTTTTGGGCTTGATTGAGGTCATAAGTTGAGGACCACCTTTACAGAGTTACCTGACTCTGAGATGGGCTGCCTATAAATTTAATAAATATTGTGGGAAGTTTAACCATTCTTTCCCTCCCTTCCACAATTTCAGTTTAGTCTTGGTTGTTTGTGAAAGTTGAGAAGTTGAAACCACTTTTCTGGTTTTGCCCTGGTCCCGCCTTCCGCACAATAGATATAAATTTCAATTGGGTGTCTCTAACTAATTGCAAAGGCAGTATAAATGATAATTTAAAATTTTAGAGATTAAGCAGCTGTTTAGGAAGCCAACAGTAGTAATTCTTTACCTATTAGCTAGACTTTTGCTTTCCTTTGAATTGAATATTTGACAGAAATATTTAGTAGTTTTTAATGAAGTAGTGTGGAGGGATTTGGTCTTTATACTGGGTATCCATTAACAATGAGAGGAAGGCTTTTTGACATTGTATGATGATCCTTGTTACCTGTATTGCCCCTCAAGAGTTTTAATACAAAAATGTCTTTGTTTTCCTTTTCATGCCATTTCATAACATAAGCTGCAACATTATGATAATTTCATTTACAGCAGTCTCAAATTAACAAGTGATACTAGTTAGCTTTAAGGGCTTCTTCCTATTAATATGTGGGATCAGCTGAATGGGTTACATGTGACAGGGAAAGCTGACATTCAGTAAAACCACGTTTTATTGACTGACTTCTCTGGCTTAAAATTGGGACTATGGCTATCACAAACTTGTATGAAATTGCGTTGTGGTATTATATAAAGTAGATCTTTGCGTTCTGAGAACTTAATTGAAATTCAGAACCATCTCTCCAGCATTTTTTGCTCAACTTGTAATCTAGATCAAACTTAAGGAATTATTTCATATGATCAATTTTCCACAGATTCCATGTCTGTTCAATGACCCCAAACATGTTATTTCCTTCACTTTCTTTTGGTTCCTTGCTCCTTATAAAATGTCTGAAAAATGAGGAGAAATAGCATTTCTGGCAAATAAAATATTTTGACCTATGTTTCAGGGTTTAAAAAAATATTTATTAGATATAATTGTTAGTAAATGTTCTTAGGTGTTGGCTTAAAGTAGTGTTTCACAACCTCAGCAACTTCAAAATGTGTGGATTTCAATTTCCAGAATTCCCTAGGCAGCAAGGTTGACTGAGGAATTCTGGGAATGGAAATCTGCACATCTTTTTGCTCAGGTCAAAAAACACTGCTTTAAAAAATTATTGGAAAAGTCTGTTACCATTGTGTACTTTTGTGTGGGACTTAAGAATCTAATTTTTATGTACACTTGAACGCTAGGCACATTTTCTGAAAAGAAAGCACTCAATACCTGTGTTGAACACAGTTCTTTAGTCAGAAAGAGCTGAGGGCTTTTTTTCTGAACTACCTTCATTATTTTGAACCATAATTTAGAGCTTTTTGCCTTGAGAAGAATACATTGATTGCTCTCCTCAGGATTTAGTGATCAGGGAACTGAGCCTCATGTTTTGTGTTTGACTAATTCATTAAGGTAGCAAAGAAGCAAATTTATGCTCTAGCTAGGAATAATGAAAGCAATCACTTCAGATTTCTAACATGCCACAATATTTATGAGGAAGACTAGATTTTGTTAATGCATGTGGTCTTACAACCCTAACTAATGCCAGAAAGGAACTTTCAGCTAACTCAGATTGGCAAGCAAGTTAATAGAACAGTCGGACCTTTACCATATAATTTGGCCTATTGAAGCATTGAAAGCTATTTCTGCCATTTATTCAAGATGCAGTTACATGTGTCTTCTAAAGATTTGGGTTTTTTGTTTTTAATCTGCCAAGTGGTTCTATTCTTAAGAAAGAGTTCAGAATACTTAGCCCCTTAATCCCCATTCAAACTGTTCCCACCTATCATCTATAACTAACTGATTAACATACTATAGTTGGAAGGGATCTTCTAGTCCAACCCCCTATTCAAACAGGAAACCATCACAGACAAATGGTTGTCTAATTTCTTCTTAAAAACTTCCAGTGATGGAGCACCCACAACTTCTGAAGGGAAGCCATTCCACTGGTTCATTGTTCTCACTGTCAGGAAATTTATCTTTAGTTCTAGGTTGGTTCACTTCTCTCCTTGATTAGTTTCCACCCATTATTTCTTGTCCTGCCTTCAGATGCTTTGGAGAATAGGTTTACCCTTTGCTCTTTGTGATCGCCCCTTAGATATTGGAAGACTGCTATCATGCCACATCTATGTCACATCTAATCCTTCTTTTCATTAAACCAGACATACCCAATTCTTGCACCCATTATTAGCCCAATTGGGCTAATAAGGTCTTGGGTGCTTTATTACATAAACAAAAGCTTGGATTCAACATTTTCTCTGCTAAACTTTAGATATAATTTTCAGCTTTATGCCTTATCACTTCCCAAGCTAATATGGTAAAGTGGTTGAAGTATCATAGAGAAAGTTTGAGTTGTTACCTTTAACAGAAGTTGTGTTCTTACATTAATTACAATGGGGAAAATCTAGGTGTTTTTTTTTAACATAGGTTAAATTTATGCTGCATCTATAAGATTCAGGGAGAAACACCTGGAATTTTGAGTGCTGCAGCCTTCAAATGCTTGATTGCATCTGTCCTTCCTGTGATTTGTCTACTTGTTTTCTGTGAGCAGCATCTTTATACTAAATCCTTTAACTGACATTTATTTGACACTAGGAACACTGCAGCTATCCAGTAATGCTTTTACCATACGCTCTGCTTTCTTTTTGGAATCCCAGGGCTGAAAAATCCCCTGCTATGCTATTTTATAATTCCCAACACTCATTCTTTTTTTATAACTCAACTCATTAATATAATAAAGATAACTATAGCGACTCTATATCCTCACATTATTGTAATCTCAGTTATAATTGTCTTGTGGGTTGGACTTGAACAAAATCTCAGTCTGGACATGATAATCTCATGGAGACAGGGCTGTAGGAGATGACCAGGTGGAGCCTGAGGTCGGGGTCAAGCACATTATCAGTCTCAAGTCCTTTCTACCCACATGAGATCTAAGTCCAGATAACCTTGAATTCTTTTGATTCGTATCTAGTGCCAATTTGTTTTGACTATTCAGATTCTTGTGTGTTGTCAATAAACCTGTTTTAATTTGAACCTGCCTTGGTTCCTGATTTCCTGTGCTTGGCAAAGGCTTCGGCTGAGATAATTGCATTGGCAAGATCCTACCATTTATCTCACAGGGCTTTTCTACAATGAAGGCCAGATTTGAACTGTGTAATTTGGTTGCAGCTGCTGAAGTCTAGATGGACTGTATAAAGTGAGACCTCACACTAAAGTGTACAGAATGGTTCTGAAGTTATCATTTTCCATTTAGTGATTCTGAAGCTTTCTAGAAGGCTTATAAAAACTGTTGTGCACTTTTAAGAAGCTTTCAGAGTTTCATGATGGTTTTGGGCTTGAAGATGCCAGCATGTACTTTAGCCAAAATGCAGTCTCACTGGTGAGATATCTTAATTATTCTTGTATTTATTACAGGTAGTTCTTGATTTACAACCACAATTGACCCCAAAATTTCTATAGCCTAGCAAATCTTGCCCAAATTTTACAATCTTTCTTGCCACAGATAAGTTAGTAACATCATTGTTAAATGAATCTGGCTTCCCCCATTGACTTTGCTTGTCAGAAGGGGAATCATGTGACTGTGGGACACTCCAACCATCATAAATACATGCCAGTTGCCAAGCATCTGAATTTTAATCACATGACCATAGGCATGCTGTTACTGTCATAAGTGTGAAAATGCTCAAGTCACTTTTTTCAGTAGGATTGTAACTTTGAATGGTCAAATGGTAGTAAGTTGAGGATTATTTATAGTGATGCTATGTGAAATACGATTAATTGTTTTGTGGAGCCAATGTCATTTTTCAGGTCAAGAATGATCTAGGATATCCCAGTTGGTGTATCTTTTTGCATAAAACTTGGCTCTTTGCATGTCCCCAAAATTCCATCTTCATCAGTTGCTTAAGGCAATATTTCTCAACTTGCCAGTTTTAAGATGTGTGGACTTCAACTCCCAGAATTTCCCAGCTGTACTTTGAATTTTCCAGGTGTTTTTCTGTATTGCTTTTATATTTGCATTATCTTATAGCTTCGTGGAAATTTTGTAAACTACCCTGTTTATTCATTGCGGGTGGCATATATATCCAATTAATACATTCATTCTTTCTCGGCATCAGGATTATACCGTAGTTAATCAGTTTCTAACTGGTATTGCACACCTAAGTGCTTAGGTGCTGTATTAAATATTTCCCTAAACGAGGTCATGTAAAAAAAATTGCAAGCTTGCATTTTTTTTTTTAATTGACAATAGTACCTTTCAAGTGAACTCACTTGGGGGTTGAAATAATTTGGAACAAAGTTGTTGCAGTTGAATTACCTTGTTTTGAAAACTTATTTACAGATCTGAATTGCAATTTGTTTTAGAAATTCTGAAACAATTCTCTATAAGTTTTACAAATTTAGCTTAGCAAATTTTACTTTATCACTTCAAACTGTGTTGTCACAGAAACCAATTTATTTATTGGGAGGCTGATTTCAATGAATATTTGGGTTGTTTATTGATGCTGGACAAACAGCTGAACAGTCAACACCAGTTTCTCATCCTAAGTATGAATAAAAATAGCCACCTGGTATTTTTATGTGTGCCTATACAGCCATGTGGAAATCTGTTTGCAGATTAAATGTTCTGACTGAATGTTAAATTTTAGTCACCACACTTTTACATGAACAGCTGTCTGTAGTATAATCATTCCACCTCGCCCTTATACATTATGTGGGGTGCTTCTTATTTCTAACCTTAACATTATAATTTTGTCCTGCTTAAAACCTTTCTTTTATTCTAAAATAGCTAGTTTTAGAATGGTCTGTGTTTTTCATAAATAGCAACTGTCTAATTTCAAAATTGGTTTTGTGGCATTAATAGCAAGTGACTAAAATACCTGTTCTCATGTGTTTTAGATTACAACTCCTTTCATGTATTATCAATGCTGCCTGGCATTTATGGAAACTTTACTGTAGTCCTGATATCTAAATTGGATGAGATTGGTATGTTAGTGTTAAGAAGGAATCTCAGTTAAAGGGACTTGCATACTATGGTTTTCCTATTATGCCAGAAGCAGATGTGCTTGAGTTTAAGGATTGACCAGCATTATTGCTGTCACACAGAAATCTTGAGCAGAGACATTGATATCATTTTTATCATAATGTACCTGCTGAATAAAGAAGTATAATAAAAAAACCTAATCCTTCTTTGAACTTTAGGATGACACATTAGCTTTCACATGGATGGAAAGTCCAGCTTGGCAATCTTGAGGGAGAATGTATATGACTTATTTATATTTATTTAATTTGTATTCTGCCTTTATTATTTTTGCAAAAAACTTGAGGTTGTGAACATATCCAATCCACATTCCTCCTATTTCCCACAACAACAATCCTCAGGTAACCTGGGCTGAGAGAGTGACTAGCCCAAAGTCATCCAGCTGGCTTTTGTGGCTAAGGCAGGACTTCAACTCATGGTCTGCCACTTTCTAGGCTGGTGCCTTAGCCCCTAGACTAGACCAAACTGGCTCTCTGATGGTGATGCATGTAAAAAGGATGAATGAACAATTAATGCAAAATTTTATGTCAGTTCCCTGGTATTTTGCCTTGACTTCTTCACTGTTGTTTAGTTTTAGATTTTGTTAGAATTTTCAATTAATTTTTATTTTGTTTATAAGACAGATTCCATCATAATAATTGGTTATTTACCCTCCTCATTCCCAACTCTTCCACTGAATATTTTTCCTTTCTTTGTCTAGTGTGGCACCTAAATCTACAAAAGTGAACTTTGTGATATTTTCACATGATTGCTTCGTGCATAATGAGTTTAATAATATCTTGTGATCAAATTTACAGTTTCTGGTCCTCTGAGGCTATAAATCCCTTTTAAAATTGAATTAATGGGTGCCAGCTAGAAATATTTTAATATTTATTTAATATTTTTTTTCTTAATATCACATTTTTACTACCTCAAATAATCCAGAGGTTCGGGATTAGTTTTTGCTTGATCCAATAAATTTGGGCAGCCTCATGTCAGTGTAAAAGATTGAACTCTAACTTATTTTTCTGCGCTGAATATTCATTAGTTTCCTAAAAATATAAAATACTTTTATTCCATTAATCTAGCAAACCATGAAGATTAAATCTTTATTTTGATACTGTGTATTCAGAAAGAAGCACTATGGTAGATATCACTGGCACAATCAGTGAAGTTTTAGATGTCATTGCAGTAAATGTATGAATCATAAATATGTGAAGTTTCTAGCATTCTGTAACAGCAATTAAATTAGTACTTTCTAGATAGTTTCCTGTTGCTTTCACATAACACATGGATTGATATAAATTGCAATCACTGCGAGTTTGCTCCCTTGTGTTCTACAGGTTAGTGTTCTTTTATTCTCAAATTTTAACATTAGAATATATAATGTATGTGTAAAATGAAATTAGAACTAGGCTGAAGCTTTTAGTATGATTAAATAATGCAGCTGAGGTCAGTTCAAAGCTTTAATATAAAAAAATAGTATTGTCGGCATCAGTTATTCTAACGTTGCTAAACAATGCTATATTGTCTATGATACAGTTGGCCATTAGCCCCAGGATATTTCCTGAAACTTATCCATTAGCATGCAAAATATTATTTCAAAAGTCCATTTTGAATAATAATGCTGGGTGGTTTTACTGTATACTATAATAGTTTAATCATTCAATTTAAAATGTTCCATTAGCAGTTTTTCCCTTTATTGTTGTGAATAGGAATTACCTGATATCAATAAATAAAATTTTCAGATTGCCCAGAAAATGTATTTTCATTTAGTAATGTTTTGCTGGATGTGTATATAATTGTTGTAAATATAACATACTAAGTCTTCAATTGTCTTATTGCAGCTTTGTTTTTTTCATTGGAAGCACCTGTTATAAGAAGAAAGTGAGTTATCTTTCAATTACTTCTCCAATACCACTTCTAGGTCATCTGGTCACTTGTTTCAATGAGAGCTCTAGGTTTTTAAAGATGATTGATCACTGGTGCTATCTTTGGAATTTGGAATAAAGTATTGATCAGCAACCAGGTACTATGTGCTATGAGTTCTGCAGTTCTCCTAAATAATGCTCAAAAATAAAATAGAAACATTTTAATGTCACAAATCTCAAGGAATTGCCAACACTATTATCACATTAATCCCACCAAATATTAGGAATGAGATGTACAAATTATATTGAGTTCTGATGTTTTAAAAGGGTGTGGGGAATAAATATGCTATCATACAGTAAGCAGCAAATGCTACTTTATGATAGCATATTTATTTCCCCCACCATTTCTACTGGGAAAGATTGTTGAGCGTCCTAAAATATTAAGTATGGAAATATATGAAACATTTATGTTCAATCACAAAGCATACTAACTAACCAACCTCCCTCTTTCCCTCATACAAACCTCTATTAATTCTGCTCCTCTATATGAGACACACTGATCTGTCTCACCTTTTGACCTTGGCTCTGTTTCTAGAGTTAGATGCCCCTATAGTGTTATCTTATTGCTAAACTAGTGAGTGTTAGTTACTGATAGCTGTGACCTTGGAGAGATCATATACCATAGAATAATTTTAGCTCTATCTATTTTAAACAAAATGTTTATCTTAAAAATCAACAAATAATGTTTTATTTACTCTGTTTAACAAGCCTAACGCAAATGTACCAAGATGGTGTAACTCTGTGATACTCACAATAATGGAGCAATATCATACATAATATGCTGTGAATCCATGTGCATCTTTTAGATTATAAACATGTTTCAGGCTAAGCACATTTATGATTACCACTTTGACATAATTCCAATTCCTGTTATAGAACAAAGCAGGATAGGTTTGTTTCAATATATATAGTCAAATTTAATTTCTTTGATTCTTTGACTCTTTCTAATGATAGTTTGATTCTAGCTGTACTTATGGCTTGCAGTTTTATTTGCCGAATATTGTTCTAGCTAGTTCATATTTCAGTAATCCTCATGAAAATAAAATTCTAGATTCTGCTTCAAAACTAATAACAGGGAAGGAAATATGTGGGTTTAAGTTGACATGCTGCGTAGCAGCCATTTAAATAAAACCTGCTTGTCTCATAAACCATATAGACTGCAAAAATATATTATGTGGTACTATTCCGGATACTTATAAGTGACCTTGAAATATGTCCATACTAACTACAATACAGAAGAGACTTAATTTGCAGTGAGCTGAATTGATACCCATACTCTTTCCAAAGAGGTAGTTAGCTATTATTTCTCATAATCTGTTTTTGGACAGTAAGTTGAGATAAAGAACTTAGTGGTTTACAAGGTTTTTTTTACATATGTATTCAGCCTGTGATAAAAGTTTCAGAAAGCTCAGCTGAGGCTCAGATGACACACATTTGAGTCTGTCTGGAAATTCATTTCTTAGGCACATGGGTGAATTGCTGATTACAGTGTGTTTTCCGATAATTATATCTACAGAGTTTTTGTGTTTAATGCAAATTGGGATTACTGATGAGATGCTGGTTATCTCTTGAGAAAAGATTCAGAACATGTTATTCTGTTGATTCTTTGTGATGTAAACTGATGTAGAATATGATAAAGCTAACAATATAATTGATATTTTGGGTGCTTCTTGTCAAACATCTGAAATGCAAATGAATTTTCCCCTAGCATAAAGAACAGTTGAGAGAGATGAGGGACTGAAATTGGCTATTTCCAATTGGAAAAGCAGGAAGGTACTTTTTGATATTTGCATATAAAATGAAGAAATGTAAAAACTAGTTAAAGCCAGTTCTTTAGCATTCTTACTTCAATAGTTTATTAGAATAAACTATTCATCATGTGCTTTCTAGTAAGCAGTTCACTTTGAGAAAGGTTACATGGGAACTAATTGCAACAACTGAGCCAATGCCTCATTCCCTTTCAAAATTGTATTTAGATTTCCTGCTAGAGAAGATGGAAGCATCAGGAGGAGCAGTCAGTGCACAAATGTGGTGTTTTCACAACATTGCTTATAAGACTGGCTGTTGAGTGCAAAAAAGTATCACTTGCTAGGACCAGTACGTAATTGTGCATAACATTGTAGAAAACATGAATTGGTGAGTTGGTTATGTTCATATTTTTCAGTGGTGATTTATTAAGCTATTCCTGTAAAAATAACATGAACTTAATACAGGGTATTGCATCAGTGAGAGGTCATTTGTCACATTCTTTTAGTTTTATTAAAGTTCTTAAACGAGAGCTTGGCTAATATTCTTCTATCATTGACCCTTGGCTCTACAGGATATTTAAAGAACAAATGGAACAAATTAAAAAAAATGGAATTAGGTTTTCCCAGAAAAGGACATGAATCTGAAGAACAGGAGTGGAAATGTCAGATCTGAAACAGTAGCTACAAGATATATTTCCTGTTTCAGCTTAACTTTCTCAGTTTCAGAGCTTCATAGTTTTAAGTTGGCCTCTATCATTAATCCTAGGTAGCATTACAGTCCCACTGCAATTTATGTCAATGAAATGATGCAATTAATGTGTTTCTTTCGTGATATTGAATACTATCTGAAGATCGAAAACAGCTCATATAGACTTGTATGCCTTCAGTTTAATAATATTTCAGTTATTTCAACAATGAGGTAGCATTTAAGCCTTGACAATTTCTTGGTTGACTTGACCCTTTTTATGGATGACAACCAGTAAACCAATTTCTTGAATTAAATCAGGGAACTTATTGCTAACCATGCAGCTTACAGTCCAGAGGTGTCACTTTGAGATTTGCCCATAACTGCTTGTATTAGCATATGAAATAGTGCAGAGTAGGTTATTGCCTGTTTTGGATAAACCTTGATCAAAACCCTTGGAAACGGGCAGTTTTTAACAGAGGCATTTGGGTTGCCTCGGATTTATGGATCACAACTCTTTATCAGTGAATTGATTATAATAGCTAAATGGAGTCTCTTACATTCAGAGATGGTGTGTGTACCTGGGAAAAGTGAGTGCAGTAAACAAATCAAGGTTGGCAACTGGCTACTTAGTGAAAGAGAACAGGGATGTGGTTCTTGCTTTAATAATGCATTCAGAGCATCTGCAGTAGAGGTGGGCAACTTTAAGCCTGTTGGGACATGCTTCTAAATAAGATTTGTGGCCAGCTGAAGACCACAAGATTTCCACCCACAGTCGTAAACTAAAGACAATTGCTTTATGCATGCCTGAAGTCAACAGAGTAGCAATCTTCTATGCTGCCCATATTTTATTTCCCTGTAAATTCATAATTGAGCATTCCCCTTCCCACTGATGCCCATCAGCTGAATGCCTCCATTTAAGAAAATTAATGCTGCAATAAATGCATTTTAAGCTGCTTTGCAATTTTGCTGCAGTACATCAAAATGGCTGGGAATCCAGTGGATCAAGTAAAAATCCACATTTAGGTCTCTTAAAGTGCATTGGTCCTCTGTGAGGCTCCTATAATATCCTCCTCTTGCCTTCAGTACAGCAGCAGTATAGCATTGCAGCGATAGGAATTTGAATTTGAATCCAGATTTGGCAGATCTTAGTATGGTACAGTGCCCATTGCGCACTTAGAGGGCCATTGCATGCACCCCCTCCATGAGGCTCTGCCACTTGGGCACATACATATTTAAAGCAAGAAATCAAACTAGATAGCAAATTTAAGGAGATCAGAGGCAGCATTATTCGTGGAAGCAGCCCTCCTAGGAATAAGCTTTGCCCCCATCAAAGTTTCCACATTTAGCTTTGCAGTAATTAGCAAAAGCAGCTCTGTTTTAGAAGGCCTTTGGGTCTTGATGGGTGGAAATGATTGATGCCAGATATGTAGATCTGTTGCAACATTCATATAAACAACACTGTTGTACTTTACAAGAATCTTTGCTGTACAACCGCATTTGAGTCCCAAATTTCTGTTACTAAGCAAGACAATTATTAAGTTTTACCCCATTTTACAACCTTTCTGGCTATAGTTATTAAATGAACAACTGTAGGACTTAATAATATGGTTAAGTGAATTGGCTTCTCAATTGACTTTGTCAGAAGGTTGCAAAAAGTAAGCATGGATCCCAGGACAGTGCAGCCATCAATTAATATATGCCAGTTGCTAAGTTGGTCTGAATTTTGATTGCATAACTACAGGGATGCTGCAGTGGTTGTAAGTGTGAAAAACAAGTCACTTTTTTCAGTGTCATAACTTCGAATGGCCACTGAATGAATTTTTGTAAATTGGGGATTACCTGTATAGGTAATATAATAAGGTCTCTATTGACCTTATTGTTTGGGCCCCACCTAAGACTTGAACAGTTAGAAATTTTAGCAATAAGTAATAAATAAAAGCAAACATCAGATCTTGTACAGTGAAGACTACTTAATGCGCCTGCTGAGAATGTGCAGGATGATAATTAGCAGAAAGGTTATAATTACAACTAAGGCCTTCATTCCCTCCTTTTTAATAACAGGAAGAAAATATAACTTTGATCAGCTACATGCTTTGTCATCTTAAGCTTCTGGTGCTTTTAGAACTTGATTTCCAAACTTGTATTGTCTCTTAATACTTCATTTGTCAGAATGTTTTTCTCATCTATCGATATAAGATTTAATCTGAGGATATATCACTTTGTAGGGAATGTGTATTGTTATTTGCAACATGCTGCTGAAATACTAAACTGTGAGGATTCCTTTCTTTTTCCTTTATATTTCTGTTTTGGGATTATTTTTCTTACTAGTGGGCATATTGAAAGTACTGTTGAAGGGATTGGAATACAGTGACACAGTTGATAGATCACATACATCACAACTTTATTGTACATTAATAACAGGAAAGTGCCTTCCCAAGGGTCATTACTTTTTATGTGTCCCAAAGACAGAATTAGCCACACTTGGTAATTTTATTTAGGATGCTTTGAACTCCCAAGATCCCTGGTTTGTGCAAAATTGGCATTGTGGTTTAAATTCTAGTTTATAAACAAATCCATATTTAAGGCTGGTTTCTCTGGTATTTTATTATACTTTTCCTTTAAATAATAATTCCTGCTTCCTATCTAATGACAAATAGGAATCTCAAGAAAATGTACATTATAATTTGAGGATAGAAAGATAATCACATTGCCTGTTGCCATTTTATTTTAAAAGAAAATAATTCTTACATGCAGCACAACAAAGCTGGTGATTTTGAATTGATGCATATTAACTTTTGTTCAGTTATTTTTGTTGGAATAAAAATCTGGTCTGGTTCCAAGCTGGGAGAAAGACTCGAAATAAAAAATGCAGACTGGTGCAGGAAAGAAGGTCTCTGTTTATTTGGTTTTCCAGAAACTTCAGTGACAGCAGCATGTTTCTAGGGTGGGTGACCAAATGGGGTTGGGATAGGTGGGCATTTATACATTCTTTGGGGCTTTGCAATTGGGATGCCTGTTCCTGTATAAGAATGTGTCCCTAAAACCCCTGTCACACTGCACCAACGGATGCAAAGAGGATGTAAAATGGACAAAAAAGCTTGCCATCCGTTGGTTAACGCGATGTACTCACTGCCTCTGTTTTGCTTCCTCTCTATCCGTCCAGCATCCGTTTATGGACGTTTCATCCGCTCAGAAAGTTTTGAGCTGCTCAAAACTTTTGCACGGAAAATGTATCCAATTTGTCTGTTCTTCATCCGCTACACATCCGCTACGCATCCGTTCTGCATCCGTTACGCATCCACTATATCCGCTAGGCATCCGCTAGGCATCCGCGCAACTCGCATCCGCTCGGATGCAGGGAGGAAGCGGAACGGACGCGGAACGGATGCAGAACGGATGCAGAATGGATGCAGAATGGATGCAGCACGGAAACAAAGTGTTTAAAATGGAAAAAACGTTCGCAGAGGGGACCTATCTCGGATATTAAGGATGTCTAGAGGATGCCTAGAGGATGCCTAGAGGATGCAAAGGGACACCTATACTGCCTATAAAAAGGGGGAGCAACTCACCTGCATCTCACTTTCAGCCCAGCAGCCCAGCTGTGCAGACCTCTGCAGCCTTCATCTGACTCTTGCTCTTCCACAGCATCCAGTCATGTCAACCGTGGATTGTGACAAAGACCTTTCGGCAGCCACCATCCTTCTGCAACAGTGCGAAGCCATCTACAGGCTCTTTGAACTCTACTATGGGAAGAAAAGGAGGCGGCCAAGAAGCGTCTGGGTCCAAAGATGGATCGGGAGAAGAGCAGAGTACGGACTGTACAACAAGCTGATGGTGCAGCTCAGGAACGAAGACACTCGGGCATTCCAGAACTTCATGAGGATGCCTCCAGCCATGTTTGACGAAGTTGTGCAGCGCCTGACACCCAGGTTGACCAAGGCAAACACCAACTTCCGGCCCAGCCTGGAACCTGGGCTCAAGGTGGCACTCACTCTGCGCCACCTGGCCTCAGGGACCACCTACAGGAGCATGCAGTACGGCTGGAGGGTGCCACACAACACCATCAGCATTGTGGTCAGAGAAGTGGTGCAGGCCATCATCGAAGAATACCTGCAGGAGCTCCTCCAGTGCCCCTCCACTGATGAAGGATGGAAGAAAGTTGCAGAGCAGTGGTATCAGAGGTGGAACTTCCCACACACCGTTGGAGCCATAGATGGCAAGCACGTGGCCTGCAAAACACCACCCAAGTCGGGCTCCACTTATTTCAACTACAAGGGCTTCTTCAGCATTGTCCTCTTTGCCATGGTCGATGCTGACTACAAGTTCATGTACATCAATGCTTCAGGCAGCGGCTCATGTTCAGATGCCCAGGTATTCAACGCCAGTGACCTCAAGGAGGGGCTGGAAGGCAACCTCATCATGGGCTTTCAAGATCCAGACCCCCTGCCCATGGACACGCAAGATATGCCCTACTTCATCGTGGAGGATGACGCCTTCTCCCTCAGAACCTACCTCATGAAGCCCTACACTTCCAGACTCCTCACCCGTGAAGAGAGGATCTTCAACTACAGGCTGTCCAGGGCAAGGCGGGTGGTGGAGAACGCCTTTGGCATCCTGGCCAACAGGTTCCAGGTACTTCTCACCACCATGCAGCATCTCCCAGAGACCGTGAGGAGGATCATGGAAGCTTGCTGCATCCTGCACAATCTCATGCGCACCCGCTACCCAGTCTTGCAGAACAGGCTCGTGGACCTCCAGCAAGGCAATGGAGACATGGAGCCTGGGGAATGGAGGCAAGGGCGAAACCTGATAGACACTCAGGATGTGCAAGGCCCCAACAGAGCCTCACATGAAGCGAAGAAGCAGCACAACCTCCTGAGAAAAATGGTGCAACTCCCCAGCTGGAGCAGTGGAGTGGCAAGACAGGATGGTAGATGATTAATGGGTGCTTCCTTCAGCCTGTCTCATCACACGGATGAGATTGGGCCATGTATGTTGAGTGGGCCTACAATGAACAGGGCATTTAATAAAGAGTTGTGTTTGTGTTGACATGTGTGGATGATTATTACATTATTATTGATAATAAAGGGCCAAAGGTGTGGCACCTGGGAGGGTGGACCATACAGTCCCATTATGCTTGCACTGGAGGTTTATCTATCCCACAGCTATTACCCATGCCAAAGGTATCCCTGCCCACACCACTGCTATCTTAACCCATCCCACAAGCATGCAAAGGCTTAAACCAATTCTAAAAGTTTCCACCAAGACTTTATTACAAAAAAAGAAATGAAGCAAGTGTGTGAATCAAAGATAAACTTTATTGAACAACAAGCTGTCAAAAAAAAATGACCCAAGTCAAGTGTCCAAATAAAGTCCACAGGTAGCCAGCTACCCAGTCTCTGGCACTCTTATTGGTCACTCGGAGGTGTGCCCAGTCTCAGGGGTGAAGGGTCCAGGTGCTGTGGAGGTGGGTGGTGCTGGAGTGCTGGTCTGTATCGTCATTGGGGTGCCTGGCCCCGAGAGGACGACAGGGGACGGTGTGTTGAGGAAGCTCTCAGACAGCTGGCTCAGACCCATGATGCTGAGAGGTCCTTCCTCCATGCCATGGGGTGTCAGCCCCAGTACTGATGAGAGATGTACTGAGGCCGGGCTTGGCTGTGGGGTGGAGGAAGGAGTAGTGTAGTGGGGCTGTCTGGTCTGCAGCTGGGTGAGGACTGGCGTGGGTGGCATCGCTGTCGTCGCTGGCTCAGTGTCGTGGGTGGCATCGGTGGCATCAGTGGAACCGGTGGCAACGGTGTCGTCCGATGACTCTGTGCCTGGACTGGGAAGGGCTGCTGCTTGTGCTGCTGGACCTCCTGGTAGCCGTAGCTCTGGTAGGTGAGGGGCTGTGGGAAGCCTTGGAATGGGAGGGACATCACCTGTGGTGGAGGTGGAGGAGCAGACCTGGACTGGGTGGGAGCAGGTTCCTCTGGATCTGGAGGGTTGTGAAGCAGCTCGGTGATCCAGTCCTTCACCACCTGGTACTGGGGTTCCTCCATGTTCTTGAGGGTCTGGTTGTCATAGGTGAGGAAGGGCTTGCGGTTGGAGGATGAGGAGTCGGTGTGGACCAGCTGAGAGAGGAGATCTATGCTGGTCCGGATGGTGTCCCTGATCTCCAGCAGGACAGTGTGGCTCTGCCCCTCCTGCTGTCCGGCTCTCTGCCTTTCTGTGGAGGCGGAGCTGGGGGTGATGGATGCAGCTACGTCTGTGGTGGACTCGATGTCTCCTTTCTCCCACCGCACCAGGGAGTCCTCCACGCGCTCCACCACGGTTACAACAGCTGTCCACGGGTTCTCCGCCGTGGCGCGCTCCACAGAAACCTGCCTGGAGACAGGGCCTGACTCTCGGTCGGAAGAGGACTGGCTCTCAGCAGGCTGCCGGAGAGAGAGGGTTGTGAGAGGGGCTGCTGGTGCTCCTTGGTGGCGGATCTCACCCTCCAGGAAGCTGCACCTGGCCATGACGTAGGTCTCTCTGTCTGTCAGCTTTACTGTGGCCTGGCCAGATTTCTTCAGGTGCAGCTTCCCGTACCAGGTGTGCATGTGCTTCCACCAGCCGAGGAGCACCTCCGAAGTGTAACCCATACTCTCCGCCCTCTTTCTCCAAGCAGCCTGCTTCCTTTTGGTGTCCCTGTACAGCTGGTGTCCCTTCCGCCACAGATAGTCATTCTCTCTCAGCCACTCCAGCACCTCATCCTCGTGTTCCTCCTCAATGAAGTATTGCCTCCTCTCCCGTCCCCACATACGCCTCTTCCTCCCTTTGGCAGGACCAGATGGGCCCTCATCAGAGGGGCTCCCAGGTGGCAGGGGCTGCTCCTTCACACCACCAGCAGCAGCAGCACCAGCAGGATCATCATCATCATCATCATCATCATCATCATCATCATCAGGATCATCATCATCATCATCATCAGCAGCAGCAGCAGCAGGACCAGGATCAGCAGCAGTAGAGTAAGCACCAGGAGCTCCAGCAGCCCCAGCACCAGCAGCATCAGCAGGACCAGGAGCACGAGCAGGATGAGCAAGACCAGGAGCACGAGCAGTACAAGCAGTACGAGCAAATCCAGGAGCACGAGCAGGACCAGCAGGACCAGGAGCAGCTTCAGCAGAGTACGCAGCAGCAGAAGTACCACCGCCAGGAGCAGCTTCAGGAGAAGCTCCAGCACCAGAAGAGCGAGCCCGAGCAGCAGAAGCCCCAGCAGAAGCAGAGTCAGGGACAGGGGGTGGGAGGGTGGCCCTGTCCCTCTTGGCAGGGATGGCGGCAGGTTGCTGAGACTTTCGCTTCTTCCCCATGGTTGTGGGGTTGCTGGCTGGCAGGAAGGCAGCCAGCCAGGCAGGCACCAAGGCTGGCTGGCAGGGAGGCTGGAAGGCAGGCTGGCAGCAAGGCTGGCAGGCAGGCAGAGAGCAAGGCTGGCAGGGAAGCTGGCCAGGAGGCTTGGAGGCAGGCTGGTAGGAAGGCTGGCAGCAAGACTTGCAGGCAGGCATGCAGGCAGGGCACGCAAGGACTCAATGTATCCGGCAGCAGGTCTTTCCTCCGAATGCTGGCCACGTGCGAGCTGTTCCCTTTATATCCGTGTGGCTTACGCAATGCACCCCCCCCGCATGCGCAATTAACGCTCGACATCCGCTAGGCTTCCGCTCTGCATCCTCTGTGCATCCGCTTTATCCGCGAGGCGTCCGCTCTGCATCTGCTGAGGCTCCCCGGAAGCCCAGCGGATGTGCCATCCGCTCTCATCCGCTTCCATCCGCTAGGATTCTGCTCTGCATCCATTTTCCATCCGCCCTGCGTCCTCCCCCCGCCCGTGTTATCCGCTCCGGTTATGCAAATTTTTGCCCCTTTTGAGAGCGGATAACAACAGATGGAACATTTTGCTCATCCGTTGTGTCCGTTTTGCATCCGTTGGGCAGTGTGACAGGGCCTTTAATATTTTAATGGCTGTTGCCAGACTCCTATGAGGTCATGTACTGGTCAGGCAAAAAGGGAAGTGCAAATCCTAGGTGTTTGTCTGAGCTAATCTTGTCAGTTTTGGCTTCTTGTGTTGTTTATTTGGAGTCTCTTTGTTTATGAATAGATGTTTTTGAATGGATACAAAATCTCCATTCCAAAGTTACCAGCCTCTTCAAGTTTCTGCTTGAGGCTATTTTCCTGTGGCAGGAAGAATGAAGCTGCTTTCTGCCTTTAAGAACATATTTCTCCTTTGGAGAAATATAACATCCTGCCTCTTTTAATATTCCCCAAAATATTTCATTCTCATGGGTAGGTGGGGGGCTTCCCACACCGTTGAGTGAAAAACCGATAATTAGAAGTTTTCTTTGAGTGACTCTGATAACTTAATGGACGTATGACAACAATACGGCAACAATATAGAAGTAGTTACTGCCTTTTCTAAGGGGCATTGTTTTCAGGACATGATATTTCTAGTGGCATCAATATAAAGTCCAATTGTACATGTATTTTTCTATTATTTCTATTTTGAAAATGGTTGTTGTACTTTGTGGAGTTGTTATTCTTGAGCAGCATGCAAGTACCAGTATTTGTACTGCTTCATGTAACTCAAATATTAACTATATTTCTTTATGAGTAATTGCATTCATTTGATGTGCAATATGCTTTCTTTGTCTTTGTCAACGCATCTCCATTTAGGGTTCTATGACATCCTTTTAAAAAACACTAGAAAAGTTTATAAAAGGATATCACACTCCGTTGCTACTTCCCAACTTGTATTGGTTGTCTGGTAGTGGAAATTGAAGACTGAATAGTTGAGACTTTCTTGCAGAATTACAGTTAAAACACAACAGTAATTTATTGCTTGATTAAAAAAGCAAGACTTAAAAGTTGCAACACAGATATTCTGGTTCACAGGACAATGCTGTTACCGAGGTTGTGTGACCTTTGTACATTTCATCTTGCTCTCTCAACTTATTCCGTTGGATATCTGGCCTACTTACAAGTCTAGTGAATGCCTGTTAAAATTGGATTTTTATTGCTGTATTCTCCCCAGGTGGACCCAGACTACTAGAAAATCAGTATGTGTTTCCTGTAGACTGAAAATTTACTTAGTTATGTCTTGATGCTTATAAGCAAAAGCGCATGGAAAAAACCCTGCTGAATCGGACTAACATTCCTCCAAATCACAATTCTGATTTCTAGTGCCCAATCAGATGGTTTTAAGAAATGGAGAGGCATTTTGTGAAAACAGAAGTCCCACTTTCT
This sequence comes from Laticauda colubrina, assembly GCA_015471245.1. Classification (NCBI taxonomy): domain Eukaryota; kingdom Metazoa; phylum Chordata; class Lepidosauria; order Squamata; family Elapidae; genus Laticauda; species Laticauda colubrina. The sequence goes on along the minus strand of BLBF01000006.1, from coordinate 8,612,611 downwards.
CTGACTAGTATTCAGAGGCATATCGCCACACAATAAGGAATACTTAATTCAGCCATCATAATAATGATGTTGGCAACTATATGTTTGGAAGGATCTATCTATTTATTTATTTTATTTTATTTTTATTTGTCAATTGCTTACAAGATAATAGGTATAAGTAAAAACATAGTTATGAATACATGGATACATAAAAGAAAAATAATAATAAAAAAATATAAAAGAAACAATAGGACAGGGACAGTAAGTAGGCACGTTGGTGCGCTTATGCTACTCAACGTCTAGCCAAAAGAATGTCTTAGAAAATGTGCAGTAAATAAAGTAACTTACTTTATATAAGAGAAAAAAAAAACCTTGCTACAAGCTTACAATAGACCCCCCCCCTCCCAAAAGATACTTATACCCCAGTTCTGGTGTTCCAACTGCATTTAAGATGCTTAGTAACTGGCTCGCTTTTAAGATACAGTTGCAGCATTCTATAGTCACATGATGCAATTTATGATTTATTTATTTTTACTGAAAACGGGCCCTTTTAGCTGGTTTCTGCAAAAAAAAACAAAAACAACAATCATAGGAATGCTTGTTTAATAACCATGGAATTCACTTAATAGCCACTGCCAAAGAGGTTGTAAACCAGTTTGGTTTAGTAGTCAAGGAATGAGGTAAAAACTAAAAGTCAGATGAGTGACTGGGCCAGTCACATTCTCTCTCTTCCCATCTTTTCCTCACAGAGCTGTTGTGGAGGAATTAGGAGGAAGGAGAAATATTAGGTATGTTTGCTGCCTTGAGTTATGTCTAAAAATAGTAACGGCTGGGTGTAAATAATACAGTTGGTCATGAGAGTGCTCAACTTAGCGTTTCTCGTGACACATGATGAAAATTCTGGGCTCCTTTAAGGTGAGAATCAAGTATGAAATAATAAAGCATATGGAAAAGTTAGAAATCTGTGTGGTTTTAACTGTTTTTTGCATCTACCCTTTGAACAATTGGAATATAAACTTATACTGTGTTGCCTGGCTTAATGATTGCTCTCAGAGCTGATTACATGCTCAGATAAACTTTAAGGTGTAAGCAAATTATTAGGAGTCATAAAGTTCAAAGAGCCAAAGAGAAAAAGGCAATGATAAGTGAAATGGGTCATCAGTTTCCTTGCCTTGTTCTATCTAGATTATACTGTTGTCTCTCTTCTGGGCTAAGAAAAGCAAACTTTCATACTGAATGTTTCTGTGTTCAGAAGCATTTTGAATTTGAACTATTTTAAATTTGCAGAGCTTCATTTTGAGTTTAAAGCAGCTGTTTTTGCATCTGGAGGGTGTGCTTTGGTCAGCTTGGAAATATCTTGAATTATTTCAGCATTCCATTCATTTTTGTTCAGCCCATAAATTGCCTTGTCCAGATAGTGCCTTGACATACCATGTTTCTCCAACAGTACGGCCTCTACCAATCGGAAGGCCCAGCATGATTTCTAGTCATGAGGAGAAATTAAGCCCCGCCCCCTAAATTTAGGCCTATTAAAACCATGTGTTTCCCCGCCATTTCTCACATCGTTTGTTAGAACTACACGAGGTGAAGACAAATGGGGGGAAAGAGCGGGGGTGGGGGAGGAAGGGTGGGGGTGGGGGTGGGGAGAAAACTTGCCTTTAGGAGTGCCCTGCAGGTAGCCTAGGCTAAAATACCCTGATAGCCTATAGAAGTTCTTTCGAAGGCAGAGTCACCAGCCACTTCGATCGGCCGGAAAAAGCGGCCTCGGGGCAAGTGCACACACACACTCCCCTCGCCATGAGGCCGCTTCTATCTGCTGATCGAAAGCTAGCTCCCTTGAGGACACAGTCCCCAGCTGCTTCGGGGCGAGGCGTGGCTGCCCCAGTCCCCTTGCCTTTAGGGAAGTCTCTTTCCTGCAATGGAAGCTCCCCAAATGCAGTCAAGAGCCACTTCTATCGTCCGGTAGAAGCAGCCTGGGGTGAGCGCGCACACACACTCCCCTCGCCGCGAGGCTGCTTCTACCGGCCGATCGAAGTGATTGTTGACCGCACTTGGGAAGCTTCCATCGCTGGAAAGAGACTGCCCTAAAAGCAAGGGAAGGGGCAGCCACGCCACGCCACGCCCTGAAGCAGCTGGGGACTCTGTCTTCAAGGGAGCTTTCGATCGGCTGATAGAAACGGCCTCGTGGAGAGGTACGTGTGTATGGGCTGCTCTAGGTGGGGGAGGAAATTAAGTCACCTCCGAAAAGACGGCCTAGCTGTTTTTTCAGGGGTCAAAAAAAAATAAGGCCCGGCCTTATTATGTGAGAAACATGGTAGAATTAAAAGTTCCTTTTAATTTTGAATAACTAAGCCCTTATATTGCAAGCTAATAAACTTCAGTTTGGTTTAATTGAAATTATAAATTTAGTTCACGATCACTTTTTTTATAAACTGGTCTAAACTAAAGAAGACGGAAAACTGAAAAGCCAAATCTAAATTAGTCTTCAGAAACTAATTGCATATTAAAGCATTTTTATTTAAGCAAGTCTTTGTGGAAGCAGACATGAATGCTAAAATTCTGAGACATACTGGACATTGCTTTTTATTCATTGTGTTTTAATATGTTTATATATCTAATTGTGTTTAATAATAGAGCTCCATTGTTTGGTTAGTCTTTGAACATATTTGGGGAAAAGGCAGGATATAAATTCCATAAATGAACAAAGCCAGCCTTTTCAATGAGTTGTGTGGTTGACCAAGATCGAAAGCTAACATTTAGTCATGAGAATCAGAGGCAGGAAGCAATTTGGTCTCGTTCAGGAAGTGGTGACAATGTATATTTCCAATACTTCATTTGTGGAAACAAAAATCATCCACATAAAGAAATTTCATCCAAATAAGATATTAAGAATAAGGTTTTCCTGTAAATAGTTGCAAAAACACATTTCCTGCTTTTCTTATTGACAACCCCTCCTCCTCCCTTTCTGACATTAAAACCATGAAACTAAACTTGGCAAAGCAACTGTCTTAAATGGTTGTAATGCTTCTTTAACATTTTAACCAGCTCAATCACTTAAGTAAATCGGTGGCTGTAAGTCTCTAACCTTGTTATAGAGTAACTTAATTCTTTCTAATGGTCTCTGTGTAAACCAGCTTAATTATTCCTAATTGTCAAGACTGCTTTTTCTCTGTTCATCTACTTTGTGGAGGCAAGTTCTCGTAGAGCCCCAATACTCATGGATAATACTAAGCAATTTCATAAACTAGAAGTTACTAACACTTAGAACATTAGTATTAGGGGCTGAAGGAAAGAAGCACTTTGGAGCAGGGTGTAGATGTGTGATTTGCTGTATTTGTCTGCACTTCCTTAAGGTAGCCTTGACTGTTTTTTGGCCTTGTGTGGGAACTATATGGAACCAGAATGGCAGATATTTAAATTAAAAATTAAGTGCTGACAGAGGGTCAGAAACCTGTTTTTCTAACTATGAAGTTGCTAACAAGGCTCTCAAAGGTGTTTGTCTCCTTAGACCTACAGTTAGCCACATGAAGACAGTTCCATAACAGACCAAAAACTCTGATTCTTCTACCTTCTTGTAAATGTAATTCTCAGCTTTCAACAACAAACTTTTCTAAGCAGATGTCTAAGTGAATAATTCACTTTTACAAGCAGTAGCATGATAGATGTTATCATAATAGATATTAGATGTCTAAAAAGCTGTCTTTTGTTGATATAAATTTAAAACAGTCTTTTAGAAAGATGTTGAGAAATTATCTGAAGATAATGATCCACTGGTTGAGCTTCCTGTTTTAAACTCTTTTTCTCTCTGTAAATTTCATCATCCCTGATAATTTAGCAGTAAAAATTAGAGTAGTAAAGTTCATGATTTTACTTAATTTTTGTCTTCCTACTATTACAGTGCTGCAACAGTTCATTTAGTGTCTGTTTGAAGTTAGAGCGGCACTGAAAAAAGTGACTTATGACCATTTTTATGCACTTCTGATTTTTCACACTGCAGCATCCCCATGGTCACATGATTTACATTCAGATGCTAGACAACTGACTCACATTTATGATGGTTGCAATGTCCCGGAGTTATGTGATCCCCTTTTGCAACCTTCTGACAAGCAAAGTCAGTGGGAAACCAGATTCACTTAACAACCGTGTCACTAATTTAACAACTGCAGTGATTCATTTAAAAATATGGCAAGAAGAGTCATAAAATGGGGCAAAACTCAGTTAAGAAATAATCTCCCTTAGTGACATCAATTTTGGGCTCAATTGTGGTCATAAGTTGAGGACTACCTGTACTACTTTTCTAAACATTTCTTGAATGTCTGAGGTCATTGCTTTGCAGATTCCTTCTTTTCTTTTGTAGATGTTCTTAGAGCATTGTACAGATAATCCTTGGCTTAACAATGGTTCATTTAATGTTGGTTCAAAGTTACAACAGCAATGAAAAAATTGACTTATGACCAGCTTTCACACTTGCAACAATTGCAAGTGTCACCTGATCAAAATTTAGATGCTTGGCAACCAACTCATATTTATGACCGTTGCAGTGTCCCTGGGGTCACGTGATTTCCCTTTTGCGACCTTCTGACAAGCAAAGTCAATGGGGAAGCCAGATTAACTTAACCATGTTACTAAACCTAAATGGTTGAAGTTTGGACTGTTCTGAGATGATGCAATGAGTGAAATACACTTCGGACAGTGTTGTCGAACCTTTTCGGCACCAAGTGCTGAAATGGGAGCACATACATGTGGGCATGGGAGTGTCAGAAACCGGAAGAGCAGCTCCCCGGTGCACATGCTGGGAAACTGAGCTTCCGGTTTCTGACACGCATGCATGCACGAAGACCAGAACCCAGAAGAGCAATGGGCAACAGAAGAACCCAGAAGAGCAATGGGCAACAGCTGGTGTGCCTAGAGAGATGGCTTTGCATACCATTTCTGGCTTTCATGCTATAGGTTCGCCATAACGGTCTCAGGAGATTATGTAATACAGTGAGTTCTGTGTCTTCTGCTCAATGGTAGTGGGCTAATCCTATTATGTCCTGAAGAGTCATGTCTTCTTCTTAACCCTATCACCTTGCAGCCGAAAGTCTTTTGTTTTGTAGATAGTCTGGCCCTGTCTTTCTTAATGGGCACAAAATATCTGCTGGGGGCAAGGGGCTATTAAGATTGAGTCTGCTTCCTGCCTCTAAAAAAACATGTTTCTCCATTTCTCATTTAGGGAAATATAGTATTCTGCCTTTTTAAAATATTCCTCAAAATATTTCATTCTTCTAGGAGGAAGGATGATGGCTTCCCACACATGGGATCCAGAATGTAAGAGGCACAGTTAGATCCAGTTGTGCTTTTCTTAGTGGCTTCATATACCTGGAGGAACAAGAAGCTTTTCCTAATTGAATGGAGCTTGTTTGGTTTGAAATATCAATATACATTTTCCTTCTTTTTCAGATTTAATATTGTGTACAAATGACATGAACGTAAACATCCCACAGTTGGCAGACAGTCTATTCGAAAGGACAACCAATAGTAGCTGGGTAGTAGTCTTCAAATCTCTCATCACAACTCACCATCTCATGGTTCATGGAAATGAGGTAACACCTGTTTCTCTTATACTTCAATTAGTGCCTGTGAAACATGCTGGACCCCTCATTTCCTATAATTACCAGCAATTATGGCCAGTTGCTAGGCCTGGGAATTGCTTTAAAGATACCAGTTGCTTCAGAGATATGTGTGGGTCCTTTTTCTCTCCTTGGTGGCTTTCTTTTCCATCAGGGAGCAAAAAAAAATAGTTCAGAAATAATAAATAAGATAAAAAAAGGGCTAGCAAATACATGTTGGAGAGCAAAGCACCAGAATATATCACAATCCAATTTACATATGAAAGAAGACTGGTATATTTTGGTATCACAAGTGTAAGTGTAAGTACAAGTGTATTTATTTGCACCTTAAGTTTAAAAGTGCCAAGTCTGTTAGTTTCAAAACAAAAAGCAGCCTGAAGGACATTATATTTTAAATGATAGTTGTTAGTTATTATATGATTAAACCATGGTAAACGAAAGAGGGGACAAGGTTCAGGAAAAACAGTAACTTTGAAAAATTGCTCATCCATAATTTCTAAAGATATACAGACTTAGCAACATCATATACTGTATAATATGAAGGTAACCATAGATGTTAATCATGTATATAATTCTATACAAATTCATCTGAGAAAATGATGTTTCTTACGCTCCTTGACTTTAAGTATTTCTGCCGGCTGTATATTTTGTGTCCATGTACATGCACCTATGGTTCTTGGTAAGTGATCCCTTGTCTCTTCATCTCTAAAAGAGATATTTAAGTATACCTTCATCTTGAAAGCCAAACTGGTAAAACTTTACATGGGTGCTTTAGGTTGATTCCTACTTCCACTCAGTTTTTATGTTTAGTTCAATCTTCATATATTGTTGGGGGAAAAAAAGATGAATTTTGAAATCTCTTAATGCCACTACAGATAGTCCTCAACTTACAGTTGTTCGCTAAGTGACTGATCAAAGTAATGGCCTACCTAAAAAAAAGGGACTTGTAAGATGTTTCTGAAGTTCTGATGGTCATGCCACCCTGCTGTGCAGTCATGTGACTACATGTTGGGTGCTTACCAACTCGGCCACATTTGCAGCATTCTTCAATCACATGACTATGTTTTATGACTGTTTTGCCAAAAATTGAAAGCTATAGCAAACACTGGGTTCACTTAATGACTGCCATGATAGTTTAATGATGCCACAAAAAGGTCATAAAATTGGGTTGGTCACATGACCGACCTGTTTTATGGCCATCATGACATGCCACCTTAATGGACAGGCTCTATTATATCTTGAGGACTACCTGTATTCAGAATATATTCTGAGATGTAATGTGAATTGTGCTTTTTCATGAATTTTGGCTTCCATTCTCTTCAAGAATAGTGTTTCTTAAACCCTTTTAACTAAAAACGATTTCCAATTGTCCCAATTAAAAGTAGAACCATGCTCCAATTATAATCCTCTTCTGTGAGCAGAAACAATGCTTTTTGGTTTGCCTATTTAATGTTGCCTGTACTAACTTGTCTCAGGTCTATAATTTTCCTAGGAAAAGGGGTGGGGCAGACCAGTGTATTTACAGAACAATGATGTTGTATCATTCTGAGAAATATATTTGGAGTATTAAACTAGCTCTTTTCCTCATACTTCTATACTACAATACTTTTATTTATACCATGCAATTCATGTCTTTGGCTTTAGTGAGAACTTTATCAGGAAAGAAACAGGAAGCTGTGGGCTAGACAACACTGAGAAATTAATGAGCGAGATATGACTCATCCAAAATGAGCATCATTAACCACATGGTTAAATCATTACTGATTAAATGACTAAAATGGCCTTCCATACAGTTGTCTGCATTGTTCTAAGTAGGCCAGTGGTGAAACGATCAAGTTTTAAAGCAAATTAGCTGTGTTTCTTAACTTTTAGAGAAAATTTTTGTTACTCTGACAAGATTTGCAATCAGTGTCACTTTTTATGGGATTACAGGCTAGCAGTTCTTTTCCTGATATTCATTTCTAGAGGAATCTGTTGGCTCACAATGGTTTTCTTTAACCTGATGAACAGACTGCATTTATATACTGAATTATCAGAATGTTAAACTTCATTCGCTATGAGAAATATATTGAGCCGTGCACAATTCCAGCTAAATAACTGAATCATTTTATTCCTTCCAGCGTTTTACCCAGTACCTGGCTTCCAGAAACACATTGTTTAACTTGAGCAATTTCTTGGACAAAAGTGGTTTGCAAGGTAAATTATTCAATCTGTGTCAAATAATCTCTAACTTGTTTTATAGTTTTAGTTCTCAGTCTTTTGTGTCTTATGTCTAATGAAACTTTCTAGCAAGAAAAGCTGAATTGCACAATGATAGAAACTAAAAGCCCCCTTTTTTTCTCCATGAAGAACACGTTGGTATGTTTACCAATATTTTTACCTCATTAGTTGCCTTGAGTGCTTGTGTCAGGGCTCCAACAAATCCACCCGCATTTAAATCAAAAGTCTCTAGCCATCTTGAATCTATATATATAAAAGCAAAATACCACTCACGCATCATCACAAAATCTCCAGAACTGTAAAGCCTACAAACTTGAAATTTGGCACATATGTTCCTCTTGGCTTCTAAGTGCTCATTAAGAAAGGATTTTTTGAAATGACCATCAGAGCATTAGTATTTTGTATATTATTATTATTAGCATGCTCTGATGCTAAGGAGTTCTACTTCCCCTCCCAACCTGAAAAGAAATCTGTTCCAAATGCAAAACACATGCAGAGGAAAGGAGTTTCAGTTTCACAGCAGCAAGCAGCTTTAGTGTAGAACAGTTAAGCTAAGCCATGCCCAGGTTCCTTACTCACTCCTTCCTCCTTGCTCACACAGCAAATATGTTTCAGATTCCATGTTTCAGTTTCCAAATGGTCCTAAACTCTCACACACTGACAGGATGCTGGTAGGCAGAGGCAGAATTCCCCCTCACCTTATTTTCCTCCTCACAAACTAAGCCTGATCATATAGTGAAGCACGGGTAGTTAGTAGAAAAATAGAATATAAATTAAAATAACTAATCCATAAAACAAAAAGATTATTTTTATTAAGTTATTTTCTCTCATATGTCAGGATATTTTTTCCTATGTCTGCTCAGTTTTAAGATTAATTTTCTACCCTCAGTCCAATATAGATTCAATAATAGTAAAAAGCACCAGTCTCAAAACCACTAAATTAACAAGAAACAGCAAGGAAAATTTTTGCTGCATCACTCACCAAGGCTTACATGTGGCTTCTTGCTTTCTAGCAATTACTCAGAAAGTAGGAAAAAGTTAGATCCTGGGAAAGCTTGAAGGTTAAATAGAAAAGATTGAAGGCAACTGCTGTAATGTTGGATAAAGGCAGCAATGGTGAAGGAAGTCGGCCATAGCTCCAAATCACCCATTTTTGCTTTACAAAAATACATTGAGAAGGAGAAAGATGGCAGACTTTATAAAGATGGTCCATGACGTATGACCATTCATTAGTGACTGTTTAAACTTAGAATGCACCATCCCAGGGGTTCTTATGGCCCAATTCAGAACTTCCAACAGCTTCTCTCCCCCCCCTCCTGCCCCCTCAGGTCACATGACTATTCAGCAATTAGTCCATATTTAAAGCTATTTGCAACATCTCCCAGTCATGTTACTGCATTTTATAATCTTTTTTTTGCCCAAGTTTTCATGTCCAGTTTTCAGCAAAGTACCCCATGGTGAAAAATGGGTTTGCTTTTATAATTGCTGTGTTTTTCTTAATGACTGCCACATAAAAGGATGTAAAAATTGGGTTGGTCACATGAGTAACCCGCTTTACAAGTGTTACAACTTACGACCATAATGGGCAGGTCCATTTTAGTTATAAGTTGAGGGTTGCATGTATTGCAGTTTTATTCAAGCTAATCAATAAACCACGACTCGTAGTCCCAGTTTTTGACATCAGTAAGCAAAATGAAGGTGGAGTGAGGGAACTCAAGGCATAATATCTGGCATGGTTCATAGCAAAACATATGCTGCTGATAATTATCTTACTGATTCAAACATATAATACGTTGGCAAGCCTTTGAATATCATAGTGTACCCCTTTAATATTAAGAAATACCTTGCTTTCTGTTTGCTTCCTTTAGGATATGATATGTCCACATTTATTAGGAGATATAGCAGATATTTGAATGAGAAAGCAGTTTCCTACAGACAAGTAGCTTTTGACTTTACAAAAGTAAAAAGAGGGTAAGTATTTCACATGGATAAATCCATCACTTCTTTGCAGCATCTGCTTTAAGTAAGCGGAATAATTTAGAATATAAAAGTTCAAAGAGTGTGAAATAATTTTCAAAGCTTCAAGGATCTGATCCTTTCTGAAAACTGGTCACGAAATTGCTTAAACAATTTAAACATTAGTACTACTGTAGATGACTGTTATATCACCCCTGCTAAAAATCCTTGACAATATGCAACAATTCGAAAACAAAACAATAATAGCATGCAAGCAGTGAAAACCAACAGCAAAATTAGCCTCCAAAAATTAATATACAATGAAATGTATAATTTTTGCAAAAATTAGAAATGGAGACAAACAAATAAATGGACCAAGAATTTTGGACATATTGTTGTAATGGGGAAAAAAGAATAATAATTTATGAGTTTTTGATAAGTCAATGGGGAAGCCAAATTCACTTAACAGTTAAGAACTGCAGTGATTCATTTAACACCTGGCAAGAAAGGTCACAACGTGGGGCAACATTTATTTAACAAGTGACTCAATTAGCAACAAATTTTAAGCTCAGTTGTGGTTGTAAGTCGAGGATTCCCTGTACTACATTTAGTCAGGACTGGAAATCCTTCTGAACTTTTTGCTGAAAAACATGGAATTTTGGTTTATGAATTTCCTGATTAAAGGGGTAGATTATGGAAAGAAAGTAACTTATATGGAGCCTTAAAGAGATTGAGTAAAATATAAACATACATATTATTGCTGTTAAGATTAGAAGCCACTTTATTGTTATTATTTTCTATCTATTTCTTTTTCACTTTTTATTTTTTCTCTATTTCACTTTAGCTTAATTGTATCATTTTTGCTCTCTGGAGAAATTTTAATTAAAATTTTAAATGCACATACATAACTAATAAATGCAGAGTGAACACAGAGAGATTTTTTTTTAAGCTATTCTATGAAGCAGTGACTCAGTTCTCGAGCACTTTCATTTTTCTTGTGTTTGCTTCAAGGAAAGTAAACACTTGTTTCAGGGAAAGTAATTAAAAAACTGTTGATGATTAGGTTCATGATGTACTGATCCGGGTAGTTGGCACAGTTGATCTGAAAATAAGTGGCATCAAAAAACACGCATGTGCAAAATTTATATGTTGTAGGCTAACAGCCAGAGCTTCTATTTGGATGAAAGTTGAAGAATGTGGAGGATAATTTTTGAAAATCTACTAGCATATCTGATTCTTAAAACCCCAAACTAGCCTCCAGTTTGTATATGTTAGAAATTCCAACTCAAACTACATCACTGAATAATTTTATTGGAAAAGGCAGGATAATTCAGAAATTAAGTCCAATTTGCTACCTTTATGTGAATACATGAGAAAAAGGAAGTGAAAAAAAACAGAGCAGTCTTAAACATGTGTGGCAGGTATTATACCAAATCCATTTAGTGATCTAACCATTTTTATTTTCTTGTTTAATAGAGCTGATGGAGTCATGAGGACAATGAATACTGAAAAACTGATAAAAACTGTACCAATTATTCAAAACCAGATGGACGCACTGCTTGATTTCAACGTAAAGTCATTTTATCTACTTATAAAGGAATATTATACAGGAGCTTTTAAATGATCAGAATTAATCTTGTATTGCTTTCAGCTTATTGAATTAATCTGATTTAATTTATGTCTCTTTAATGGCATCTAAACACCTGTTAAATTTGCATAAGGTAGTAAAAATCTGTTTGCTTAATATATATGTTAGAACGTACATATTGCATGATACAAAAATATTCATGTAACTAAATATATTCATGAAGTATTTAAAATACACTGTTGTGTTAGAGAAAATAGACTTTGCATCAACAGTAGTTCAGAACTAATAGCTGGGCGAAATGTATTCAGACATGGTTTGTGTTATCACTGTTTAGAATTCATGCCCTGGTTTGAATTTCAAAATGTAAGGTGTTTCAGCTTCTTTAAACATGGTTAACTTATATCTGAATGGAGTAGAAACCCAGAACTGTTAGTAGGTCCAGGTAGAAAGACCACACTTCGTTCCACTGAGTTTTTCTGATAATTGTACAGATGAAAACAAAGCTGGGAAATGTGATTGCTTTGGGCCAGTATTTTTCAAGCATGACAACTTTTAAGTTGCATGAACTTCAACTTCCAGAATTCTAGGGGTTGAAGTCCACTTATCTTAAAATTGACAAGTTGAACATGGCTCTGGAAACATTGGAGGCCCTTTAATAGTTTGGTGCTATGCCTGCCTTTTGTTCATTAGAACCAGATTTGAAATTGGGGGATGAAACTTGTTTCAATTTTCTCTTGGCAAAATAGCCCAGAAGAAATACCATCATTAGTTGGTGTTAGATAGCCGTCAATCCCCCTGGCTAAACAAGACAGAAAATGCAACCAGATGGGATAAATCTACTTTATTGAAATACTTCATTAACAGAATCTTTCAAGTCTGAAGGTACAACTTCCTGCCACCAACTTTTAACCCACTGATCAATAAGGGCAAGTCCTTCCTCAGTTTCTTCCTCTGAGCATTAAGCCTTTGGCAGCTTCCCCTTCTCTTGTGTGATTGATTCCAAGGCAGCATATCTCTTTCTCTCAGGCTTGTTTGTTTCTCGCCTTTATTATCTTTACAAGCAATCCAAGGCAGCAAACATATGCAACATATCTTCCTCTTATTTCCCCACAATAACTACACTATGAGGTCAATTGGGCTGAGAGACACTGACTGATCTAAAGTCACTCAGCTGGCTTTTCATGACTAAGGCAGGCCTTGAACTCACAATCTCCCATGTTTTAGCCTGGTGCCTTAACCATTAGACCAAACTGGCTCTTTCCCAAGGTTACCCACACATTCCATTACGACAACAGAATGTTGGCAGAGCCACACAAATTTATGAGAAAGGGGCAGCTTTTTTCTCTCTCTCTCCATAATTACATTGTACATAGTTGCATTATTCTGGATGAATAACTGCAAATCAGTTTCCCAATATGGCATAATATTTATGGCCTTATGCAAGGATATTTTAATGTGATTTTTTTTGCTGAATTGTGAAATTTGGGAAGGGCTACAGGTGAGAATGGAAATTTGCCTTCTTATTTTCATCAGTAAAAGAGCCTAAAGTTAAGGATAAATCATCCTGTTGAAAATAAGCTCATTCGCTGCCAAATTTCTGAGGTGTGAGCAGAGGGTGTTTTGTGAGATGCCTATCTGAGAACATCAGTGCAACTGTGGGAGAAGACTTTTGTCTCTGCAAAAATGCAAAGAGTGAATGGGTGCCCTTCAACTCTTCTTCAGGAGAATGGTCAAGGAGGATTGTGTCTACCAGATGCAGGTAGTCCTCCACTTTAGACCACAATTGAGCCCCAAAATTATGTTGCTAAGTGAGAAATTTGTGCAGTGAATTTTGCCCCATTTTACGACTTTTCCTGCCACATTTGTTCAGGGAATTATTTCAGTTGTTAACACAGTTGTTAGGTGAACCTGGTTTCCCCACCAACTTTACTTGTCAGAAGATCGCAAAAGAGAATCTTATGAGCATCAGCCATGGTGGCCCTGTGGTTAGAATACAGTACTGCAGGCTAACTCTCCCCAGTGCTAGGAATTTGACCCTGGCTAGCTCAAAGTTAACCTTCCAAAGTCCTTCCAAGGTCAGTAAAATGAGGACCCAGATTGTTGGGGGGCAATATACTGACTCTGTAAACCGCTTAGTGAGGGCTCTAAAGCACTGTGAAGCAGTATATAAGTCTAAGTCAAGGGTCTTCAAAGTTGGCAAGTTTAAGACTTGTGGACTTCAACTCCCAGAATTCCTGAGCTAACATGACTGGAGGAAGAATTCTGGGAGTTGAAGTCCACAAGTCTTAAAGCAGTCAAGCTTGAAGACCCCTGGTCTAAGTGCTATTGCAGTATAACCCCAGGACACTGCAGTTGTCATAAATAAGTACCATTGTCCAGAATGTAAATCACATGACCATGGGGTCGCTGTAACAGTCATTAAGTATGAAAAATGATCATCTCGCTTTTTTTCAGTGCTATTGTAGCTTCAAATAGTCACTAAATGAACTGTTATAAATCAAGGACTACATGATTGAGTTTCTCTGCAATATGAAGTAGAAGATAGTGTGGATGGGCTTTTTCCCCAGTTTACTTAACTTCTCTCTCCGTTCCCCCCCTCCCTTTCTTTCTTTTTATAGGTCAACAGCAATGAACTCACAAATGGTGTAATTAATGCAGCCTTTATGCTCCTTTTCAAAGATGCCATTAGACTTTTTGCAGCGTATAATGAAGGGATAATTAATTTGCTGGGTAAGAACTTTCTCAATCACTCAACTCCTTATACTTACTTAGTAAGGTTGTGAATTTCATTTTCATTGTTTTTCAAGACAATTTCACATCAGCCTTTAAGAACGGCTTTCTTTACATATAAACAGAAATAATCCTGAATGCAAACTGATTCAGAATAATTTTGGCACATTCGGTTCTTTAAATTATTATTTTTCTGTAAAACCATTCACCACATAATCAAATTACACATTTCTCTCTGTTCCTTCTTTATGGAATGTGGCTATGTTGGTAATAGATTTGACCTTAACTCAAATTTGTTGTCATAACTTGTGTTTGTTAGATTGATTTAAGGATAAATGTTAAGTCCCTGAATAGAGGAAGCAGGCCACACATGTCCATTTAATAGGGATGGTACACACAGTATATTGATTTTAATGTTATAATCAAAATTCATACTTCACTAGTCACTATGAATCAATTCCACATGAAGAAGAAATGAAGTCTAGAATATATGTCAAATCAATTTGTAGTTTGTCTCGTTCTTGATAAGTTAAATTTCTAATTTCTACTTTTTAGACTACAGGTAGTCCTCGACTTATGAATGTAATTGTGACTGGCAATTATATTGGTAAGATGGGACACCCATGACCAGACCTGTTGTTGAAAGTTTTTTGCAATGGTTGAATCCATTGTTCGCTATTGGCTGAATTTTCATGAAAACTGGAAGTAAACACCAGTTCTGGCTAAAATGTCATAAATCACGATCATGTGACTGCAGGGCACTGCAGATGCCATAAACGTGGATCAGTTGCTGAGTGTCCAAAATGCAGTCATGTGACCATTAGCAGGGAGCAACTTGTAACTTCAAAAGTGGGTTGTAAATCCCTTTTGGGAGGGTTGTCTGTTGGAACTTTGGCCTGTCATAAGTCGAAGACTTACCTGTATATGCAGAGCAACAATAATGGAAATTAAATATCTTCCTGCCCTGTTCTCAATATTCTCAGAATTGTTGCAGAACTGGTACATTCATCACTAATTATTCTGCAGCTGGACAGGTTTGGGGTACAATAAGGCATAAGCTTAGCACTATAAAATTAAGTTCAATGGTACTGCCTGCCAGCAAGGTACATGCATTCTCCTTGGTGCTGTAAAATCACAAATGCACAAATGGGAATCAGGCAACATCAAAACTAAAAGTCTTGGGTTAAACAGAGTAAATAATGTGTGTGACATATAATTCTTAATCGTGGCTGTAGGCTGCCCTTATGTGTATGGGAAGACGTGCAGAACAGGCATGGACAACCAGAGAACTGTATGAGTTATCTCACTATGCCCATACTTCCTTCCATAATTCTTTTTCTTCATAATTTCTGAAAGTCACTCTTAACAGCAGCCCGGCTTAAACCTGAGCTGCAGTAATCCCATTTTATTATTTGAAAAGGATAGGTGATTGATTTTGATGGACATAAATTTTGTTTTGAAAGCAGCAAAGAGGACTAAACAAGGAGCCTCCAGCCGCATGAGTAAGATTCAGATTCTTAAAATTTTAAATTAAGATTTATTTAAATTCTTTGGCAGCCCAATTTCAGTTACATTAAAAGTTTGAAATGAAAGTGATAACTTTGTTTTGAGATGACTGAAGTGAGGGGATGTATAATTTAGAGATTGGTATTAGAATGTTAATGTTTTGAAGAGTAGAATCAAAACAGTATACTGAAACAATGAAAAGGCGAGAAAATATTGATTATAAGAATGTTGAAAAATAATGAGGTGTAAATGTAACTGGAAAACATTTGTTAACTTATAAATTGTTTTTAAATGATATTACTCTGGTTTGCCTAGAAAGAAGTAGTCTGGGTTGTTTAACATGCATGAAGGCTGAATCTCTTTCTGATTACTGGAAAAATTCTGTTACTGTTCCCTTAAACAAGAAGGTAGTGGAAATGAATGCAAAATTACAGAGGAACTAAATGGTTAAACATATTTAGGAAGTTATTAGGCATAATTTTGTTTAAAATTGTAAAAAGGTGAGAATGAACACAATTTAAGAACTACAGTTCTACTCTATACCAGACATTGGTTGTGCAGATCAGATTTTTGCCTTTCCAGCTGGTCATTTAAAAATTTTTAATGTAAAAGTGTACTGTATATTTAGTGAAAGCATATGATAACTTGAATAGGCTTGAATTATGGAATATTCGACATTAATGTGGATCGAATGTTAGTTATGGAATAGAGCAGTATATGATAAAGCATGTATGTAATTGAATATTTAGAAAGCAATTCAGTGTGGAAAAGGGAGCAAGGCAAGAGTATGAGATGTCCCCCTTCATTATTTATGTCCCCTTCGTGTTTTTTAAGAAGTGAATGTACCTTGGTGTTTGTGAAGAATCTATGATTTGCCACCAATGTTAGATTGTATGCTGCAAAATAGGGATCTCGAAATTGATGTTTTAATGACCAGGGTGGTAGTAGTGATTAGCAAAAAATGGAATAAGATACAAGCCACACACACATAAATGATAAAAACTAGGGCAAGTAGTTTTAATGTAGCCTTGAATAAAGGAAATTCAATTTGTTTTATATATATAGCATTTTTATTTAAGGGTAACCTTAAATAAAAGGTGATGATTTTAGAGCAGTTCAAATATACATTTATGCTGTGGAATTTCATTTTAGTATTTAGTATAAACACAGGCTTTTTTAGAGTTCTAATTTTAAGTAATTACCTGTTTGAATTTAATTCCAGCTCACATCCCACTCTTTCTTATTTTGGGACTGTTGTTGGTGTGTCAGACCTTCATAATACATTGACAGACTGCAAGGAAATGATTGTGATGTTTAAAATTTAATACAGTGAACAGTTGTAAACATCTCTAACCTTTATAACTATGTAATAGACAGATTTTTTGCTGTAAACAACATGATTAACATGAGCATTCTCATTTTAAAAAAAATTTCCTTCTGCAGAAAAATACTTTGACATGAAAAAGAATCAATGCAAGGAAGCCCTTGACATATATAAGAAGTTTCTGACTAGAATGGCAAGAATTTCTGAGTTTCTCAAAGTTGCGGAGGTAAAAATTGCTTAGTCCATAAAGAATATTCTTACTGCTTTATTATTTACCATATTTTGACTGGATATTATTGTCAAGAATTTATGGAATGTTTAAAAATTTCATTGAAAGCTTCCATCAGTGCTTCTCAATCTTGGCCATTTTAAGATAGGTTGACTTAAATTCCCAGAATTCCCTAGTCATTGCTGGCTAGGGAATTCTGGGAGTTGAAGTCCACCTTTCTTAAAATGGCCACAATTGAGAAACACCAATCTAAACTTAGATTAAACGACACTGAAGAGAAATCCAATGGAAGTACTGGGAAGATTAATATTGGTGCAGATAAAGATTTTGTGAATATTTCATTTACATTGGCTGCTTTCCAACACTGTTGATATACTGTATATGAACTAAGTGTTCTTACATAGTTAGGAATTATTTAAAAAATTATTGTCATGTTCTCTGGGTAACTTGTAGACTGAAAAATCAGTGGTGAAAAGCATAGAATGTTAAAGTGAGGGTCTAGAAAAAAGTATGAAGGAAATGAAGGAAAAAATTAAAAGATTGGTTACAAAACAGGAATATTATTTGCAAATATGCCTAACCTCATTTGATAAAGGCCCTTGGAATCTTTACCTTCTACTGATAGTCCTCAACCTATGACAAATGAAACGACTATGACTTATCACTATCGTAAGTCGTGACAGTTTTAAAATGGATTGGTCACATGACTGACCTGATTTTATGAGCTTTTTCGTGGCAGTTGCTAAGCAAACATCTGGGTACAGTTTTACCAAAACCCAGAAGTAAGTTCAGTTTTTGGCAGAACTGTCATAAAACCTGGTCATGTGACTAGAGGATGCTGCAGTTGGTCCTAAAAATGACTTTTGAACTTCTGACAATTGTGTTCCATGACTGAATTCAGTCACGGGAACCCAACCATCAGAAGTTCAAAACCAGGTCGTAACTACTCCAAGATAGATCTGATGTATGTTCGAACGGCCGCTAAGCAATCGGTCATAAATTGAGGATGACTGTATTGTATTGGATCTGTACAGATAGGCAATAATTATAACCAACAATGCTATTGCCATTTTTACTTGGCTGCACCTGTCTGTTCATCTTCATCTAATCTAATCTCCATGGCCAAAGTCTTACTTAGAATAGCTTTAGCTGTGACTGGAAAAAGAAATCTTTGTTAATTAGAAGTCAGATTACAGGCCATCCTTGATTCTCAACCATTTGTTTAGTGACCATTTAAAGTTACGACAGTGCTGAAAATTTTTCGACTTCTGTTTTTCACACTTACAACTATTGCAGCATATCTGTGGTCACGTGACCAAAACTAGGACACTTGGCAATAGGCCTGTTTTTATGACGGTTGCGGTGCCCCAGGGTTGCGTGATCTCCTTTTGCGACCTTCTGACAAGACAAATCCATGGGGAAGCCAGATTCACTTAACAACCGCATTACTAACTTAACAACTGCAACGATTCCCTTAATAATTGTGACAAGAAAAGTAATAAAAAGGGCCAAATTCACTTAATAGCTGTCTTGCTTAACAGTGGAAATGTTGGGCTCAATTATAGCCATAAGTTGAGGACTAGATGTACACCTTTGTGTAAAATCTTGACCTCCGACTTAGGTACAAAGCTGTTGGAAAGATTGTATGTTAACCAAATGGATCTTTCACGATTGGTATTCCTCCAAATACTTTGTCTTTACTTGTATTACATGAGAAGGCTGTTATCAGGGAAGGTCAGAACATAGCTGCTTCTTCCAAGAAATTTGATAACTCTGCACTGGTTGGGTGAGGTAACTGCTGTTCAGGCGTTTTATATATAATCTTCTGATAAAATTTTGTTGACTAACCACCGGGTTAATTTTATAGAACAAAAGGAGGTGTGGGTGAAAGAATGAAATGCATGTCCTCTTACTGTCCTGTTCCCCAAGATCTAAATCAGGGGTCTTCAAACTTGGCAAATTTAAGACTTGTGGACTTCAACCCCTAGAATTCCTCCTTCAGTCATGTTAGCTCAGGAATTCTGGGAGTTGAAGTCCACAAGTCTTAAATGAAGGCCCTTGATCTAAATTATGGGCTGTTGAAAATAGCATCTGTCTACAGGTCTCCTTTTCCTGATATTTTTGCCTTGAAAAGGCTTAATAAATTTATTTAGAATTCTGTCCTTGAGTGATTGCCCAGAAAGGCAGGAGATAAAACTGCAAAAGTCCTTTCTTTTAATTTTTCTGAGCCTCTATGCTAGAGGAAGCTTTTCTCCCCCCCCCCCCCCCCCGATTTAATTTGTCAGAATTAATTAATTACTTTAAAAGATCCATGCTACCAATTTGCATATTATTTGTACAGGCAGTCCTTCACTTACAGCAGATCACTTAGTGACCATTCAAAGTTACAACGGCACTGAAAAAAAAGGTATTATACGGTCATTTTTCACACTTAACGACTGTTGCAGCATCACTGTGGTCACAAGATCAAAATTCGGACGCTGACCACCTGACTCGTATTTATGATGGTTGCAGTGTCCTGGGCTCACATGATCCCCTCTTGCGACCTTCTGACCAGCAAAGGTCAAGGGGGAAGCCAGATTCTGTTAACAGCCGTGTGACTAACTGAACAGCTGCAGTAATTCACTTAACAATCGTGGCAAGAAAGGTCGTAAAATGGGACAAAAGTCACTTAAGAAATGTTACGCTTAGCAAACAGAAATTTTGGGCTCAGTTGTGGCCATAAATCGAGGACTACCCATATTCACATTTCAGTACTGTGCTGTCCCATTTCCAAGCCACTGAAGGCTTTTGACCGAGAAGAAGTAAACCACCATAATGATTTTGGTCAAACTCTTAATGAACATATTAGTCAGCTCCATCATTCACACTGAGAATTCATTGGAACAATATGGTTTGGTCTCCTTAGCAGCAGTGAAGGGGCCTGCTAACTCCAGTCCACCACAATAAAGTACCACACCATAAAAAATAAAAAAGCAGATGTTTCAATTGCTGTTTAATGCAGCGTGGTGGGATTTGCAGAATATTTTTCATTGGGGAATCCAGTGAACGCGAAGCAGATTGTCAGGGAGTTTAAAATGTTCTCCCTGAGTTGTTTAACCACTCTGTGGAAAAGGAGCTTGGCAAAGAAAAGGAAAAAGAAGAAAAATGTTTTCTTCCCTATCTATTATTTATTCCCACAGTTTTTTGTAGGTTATTGACCTCAGAGCAGCAATCCAAAGAAATGTGCACATTCACAATTCCGCCAGTATTATCGCTCCAGGATCTGTTGTGTTTTTAATCTGAATGCGCCTGTTTGCTTAAGATGAGTCATCTTGCTCACAAAAAGTCTACCTTTTTATTTGAAGAATTAAGAAATGTTGATCTGTACTGCGTATCTGTGTTAAAAATATTAAATGTAATGGATAGTAGAACTTTCAAGACTACAATAGTTTTGTCGTTGTCAGCATGTACACTAGTGGTTGTAGTGTAGCTGTAGTGCATTACAGGTAGTCTTCGACTTACAATAATTTATTTAGTGACCGGAGTGACTGTGGCACTGAAAAAAGTGACTTATAAACATTTTTCACACTTAACGATGACTGCTGCACCTCTGTAGTCACATGACTCCTTGGCAACTGACTCCTATTTATGACGATTGCAGTGTCCTTATGGCCATGTGATCCCCTTTTGCAAACTTCTGACAAGCCAAGTCAATGGGGAAGCCCGATTCATGTAACAACCTTCTTACTAACTTAAGGATATCGGTGATTCACTTAAGAACTGTGGCAAGAAAGGTCGTAAAATGGGGCAAAGCTCACTGTGCTATCTCACTTAGCAACAAATGGTTGGCTCAATTGTGGTCATAAATCGAGGACTACTTTTACATTGCAATACATTTAAAAGATAAAGGTTTCCTTCACACATACGTGCTAGTTGTTTCCAGCTCTAGGGAGTGGTGCTCATCTCCATTACAGAGCCGAAGAGCCAGCGCTGTCCGAAGACATCTCTGTGGTCTTGTGGCCGGTATGACTAAACGCCAAAAGCACACGGAACGCTGTGACCTTCCCACCAAAGTGTTCCCTATTTTTCTACTTGCATTTTTATATGCTTTCGAACTGCTAGGTTGGCAGAAGCTGGGATAAGTAATGGGAGCTCACTCCGTTACGTGGTGCTGGGGATTCGAACTGCCAAACTGCTGACTTTTCTGATTGACAAGCTCAGTGTCTTAGCCACTGAGCCACTGCAATACATTATAATATATTAATTGTAGTATACTGTAATATATTGCAGAGCACTACAACAGGGATTACAAATACAGGTTCTTCATCTGATATATTGAAAAGTTTGTTTCCTTCCACTGTAATTCTGTTCACTGTGTCAACCATCCTTCTTTTATGATGTTATAATCACCAATGAACTTCCTTCATTGTTTTTAGCCAAATGTGGCTGAAACCTTTATCTCATTAAATCTCTTTGTTCTTGCAGCAAGTGGGGATAGACAGAGGAGATATACCAGATCTTTCTCAGGTAAATTCATTATGATTAATCATTATCTTCTTGTACATGCCATCTTGAGGTGTCAAAAAGACAATTTTGATGTAATTTGATCATACTTAACAGAATGGAGAATTTTTTGATATAAAAACCGTAAGTTTAAAACCTGCAGTTTTACCCATGGTTCAACTTTTGCATAAACAATTTTTAAATTTTTCAGGATTGATCTTTGATAAGCTGGGGAGTTTGATAGTTTTTATTCTCTTCTGCCATTTTTCCCCTTTTGGTTTATATTTTGTGGCTTTAAGCTATTGATATTTTTGTTTTATTTTAAACCTTTGTTGCCACATAAGTCACTGTGGTAAGAGAGGGGGGTATCTCTGTTTTTAAATTTTTCCTTAAAGTACTATGTACTTGAATGTAAATAATATTTTGAATTTTCTTATTAAGCTAAAAAAATACCTCAGTGGAGTACATGATTGCCAAGAACCAAGGAAGGATAAAAGATTTACAATAATTAATATACTGATTTGGCTTAAAGTAGTAACTGCTTTAAAATTGTATTCCTTGGAATGTGGAATAATGCCAGTTCTTAAATGTACCATTTAGTCTGCTTTTTTCTGAAATTTATGATCGCTTTTTAATCCGTGTCTGATAACATAATGGAATCCTACCTGCTACTTAATACATTTTAATCACTGGAGAATGACGATGATGGTATGATATTGCTGCCAATCTTGCAATTACAATTAGGCAGTAAGTATAGGGTTACAAAACTAGATAATCCTGAAGATTATGCTTTTTTAATGGTTTTTAATGGTTTTTATGTTTTTTCATTATTTTTGTTACATTTTGGTCATTTCTGTACCATAAAAATATATACATTCATAACAACAGACTTGCCATTTCCCAGGGAACAACCCAGATCTTCAAGGATTTACAACAGCAATAGCACTTAGACTTATATACTGCTTCACGGTGCTTTACAGCCCTCTCTAAGCGGTTTACAGAGTCAAGCCTATTGCCCCCCCAACAGTCTGGGTCCTCATTTTACCTACATTGGAAGGATGGAAGGTTGAGCCAGTCAGGATTGAACTCCTGGCATTTGGCAGAATTAGCCTGCAATACTGCATTCTAACCACTGCGCCACCACGGCTCATGCTCATACAATCCCCTTTTGTAACCTGCTGGGAAAAAAAGTGACTTATAACCATTTTTCACAATTACTGCTGCAGTATCCCCATGGTCATGTGATTTACATTCAGATACTTAACAATAATATATATTTATGATGGTTGCAGTGCCCTGGAGTCATAGCCTGAAATATTGCATTCCAACCACTGCACCACTACAACTTCCAAAATGTCCACAGACTGGAGGCTGGGAAGGTTGGCACTAAATGTTTTGGATTTTCTAACCAATTGATGAATTGTCTTGTAGGCACCAAGTAGTCTTCTGGATGCTTTAGAACAGCACCTCGCCTCCTTGGAAGGAAAGAAAATCAAAGATTCCACTGCTGCTAGCAGGTATGTGTCAGAGGCTTTTTATAACCAATTGGGCATTGGGTAGCATGCACGCTTCTTTGGATATGCTTTGTATATTTAATATTTTGTAGCCAATTCCTTTGCCTGATACAATTTGACACCAGCTACTCTGCTTTGTAATAACAAAGGGAAAATTATGTGTGACACTCCCTTAGATGGAAAAACCAGTCTCAGTCCTCATGTTTGTATATATAAAGAGGTTTTGTGGATATATTAAACATAAAACTCTGAAATGGTGTCTGTGGAGATTCTCAATTATCGAGGTCATAGTTGTCCCAAAGGTACTTTTTTAAAAGGGAGGTGGACTTTTTTTTTTGTTTTTCATTGAAGATATTTTGCTTCTCATCCAAGAAGCTTCTTCAGTTCTCTGAAGAAAGACTGAAGAAGTTTCCTGGATGAGAAACAAAACATGTTCAAGGAAAAACAAAGAGAATCCACTTGCCATTTGAAAAAGCACTTTTGGGATATCTGAAATGGTGTAGTGTAGAAATAGTTTCTACCCTTGTATCTGTAGAAACACGGTCACTGTAGTTTACTGTTGTGCTTCCATATCTGTAGTGATATTCCTAGGCTTTAATTTTTGATTTCCTACAAAAAAATGGCTGAACGAAGATGAAATTGCTAATAGTGTGTTAGTGCTGGACACTATTTTTCCTTTAAAACAGTTTGGAATTTTGTGTCTGCTTATTTCTGCAATGAATAATTCTTCCTGAAGAAAAAATTCATTGACTTTTGCAGGAAATACCTTTGGCTGGTCTTATTCTTGAGTCATTCAGTCAGTTATTGTCTTTATTTAGCAAAACATTTACCATTGCTTTCCTGCTGCGATATAGAGTAATCACTATTTCAGAGCCTTGGTTGCTGATTATTTTACTAAATTCCTGATACAAGTTTATATAGGACATCCCTACTTTACAATTTGGAGTGACACAATTCTTATCTTTCTGATTTTCCCTTTGGCATGACTGGGACTAAAATAGTTCATTAAAAACATTCCTAGGAGAAGGGAAAGGGTAGGGGAGGTAAAAAAGGGGGAAGAAAGATTAATAGTCCCTATTTACTCTGGGAAAAAGTGGCTCACCATTGTTCCCAACAGCAGTAAATCTGTGGGATAGGTTTGACTGCAAGTAACTGGTTGAAATGCACCCTGTGAACGTTGATATCTCAGAGTGGATAAGAAACTGGTCTCGCCAGGTTACTCCAACATCACAGTGGTATAACCACAACACTAAATCTTTTATAATTTATTGCACATAAGCAAGGAAAACAAGATCTATAAAGTTCTCAAGGCTGGACTGGTGATTTTGCTCTGTTTAATCCCCCTGAAGCCTCTTGTTATCTTGAATAACTTAGTTAAAGTCATGCCTGTGAGGCACATAATTGGGAATGAACAAAGCCCAATCAATAAACAGTCTATTTATCTAGTATAAAATGTAATTAAACTTCAGTTACCAGCATTGCATTGAAGGAAATATTAATAAATGCATTGTTTGTTGAATGCTGAACAAATGAAGCACAACAGAATCCCTTTTCCTATCTACAGTGTATAATAGTCGGTTTCCTATTGTCACATTTTCCTAGGGCTACCACACTTTCCAATGCTGTTTCTTCCCTTGCAAGTACTGGCCTCTCTCTCACCAAAGTCGATGAAAGGGAAAAACAAGCTGCACTAGAGGAAGAACAGGCTCGTTTAAAAACTCTAAAGGTTGGTGTGTTTTTCTTCCTTTAGATGGGGGTGTAAAACTCGATTTCAGGGTTGTGTTTGACCCCAGGGGCAGGGGGAGCTCGACATCACTCGTGTCAGAGGCACTTGTGGTGGCCAAGTGCTAAGGCAGGACTTCCCTCAGATTCTTCCTACCTCATTATAATCTTCCTTCCTTCCCTTGGCCCTATTTTTGGTCATGACGGCCTCCTATAGTTCTTTGGCAGCAAAAATTGAGCTCTGAAGGACCACATGCGCACTCCCCCTCCCTGAGCTCCATTTTTGCTGGCAGAGGCACTGCGGGCCAGTCCTTTGCTGTGTCCAGGGCAGCCCTGCAGTCCAGATCTAAGCACCCCGTGGCCCTTGAGTTTGATAGCAATAACAATAGCACTTAGACTTATATACCCCTTTATAGTGCTTTCTAGCCCTCTCAAAGCAGTTTACAGAGTCAGCCTCTTGCCCCCAACAATCTGGGTCCTCATTTTACCCACCTTGGAAGGATGAAAGGCTGAGTCAACCTTGAGCCTGGTGGGATTCGATCTGCCAAATTGTAGTAGGAATAGCTTGCAGTACTGCACTCTAACCACTGTGCCACCAAGGCTCCTCCAATTGATACCCCTGCTTTTGACCAATGCATCTCAACCTTGGCAAATTTAAGATGTGGGGACTTAACTCATGCTGGGAATTGAAGTCTGTGTAATTAAAGTTGCCGTGATTGAGAAATACTGCATTTTAAATCAGTTTTTTTTATGTTCGATGTCCCTTTGATTGCAGAAAGTTTTAAAAAATGGGCTGAAACCTTTTCAAGTTTGGGAACCAATTTTTCAAAAAAAAAAAAATGCCCAGGACACCGGATCAGGACACAAAATGCCACAGATAAGAAAACTGGTTGCAGTCTCTACCTTACTTTGTCATGAAATCTCATCAGATACACTTTGAAAAACCCTACTGTCAATGATTGGGACTTCAGTTTCCATCATCCTCAAATAGCATACTAACAGCAAGGGAATATGTGAGGGAACATTCCAGAATTCTCATGGTCAGAATACAGAAGCTAATTTACAAACCATATGCAGCTTACTACAGATAGTAAAGCAATATTTTAAATATTGTTGGTATTTAAATATCAGTTGGTAATAGAAATGGAAAACAGGGCTACCCCACTAGTGATACTAAAGAACAGATCTCTCCGATTTTCCTTCTCCCTGTGGTGTATCCTTACAGCCAGTCATTCTAAATAATTTTGTGATATTAAGAATTTGACTGTGTTTTCTTCTCTTCCTCTCCTGGAGTAAAGAAGAGGAGGGAGAACAGCAGGGCAACTGGTATTGCTAACTGACCACTTCCGCAGTATAGTCTGAACTTTCTTTATTACTTCCCCACACATCTTAGTGGGGTTTACTCATTGTAAGCAGTCCACCCAGGAGTTGGGCTTGTGTGGGTGCACGTGGAAAGACGGAAGAGGGGTGGGAAGCTAGTGATCACTTGCATAGGACACTTGCTAACACTGGTGTTGTGATAAATGAGATGTCAAGAACAGCTTTGAGATGGAAGTGGATGGTTAAATGCATTTGAGGTTCTCTTCCCCATTCCTTGTGGAGTTTTTTTGCCCATTACCCTCTGGCAGAGAGGTTATTTTTTCCCTTAGTCTTTTCCTTTGCAGAAAGAGTTTCTCTCTGTCTTTGTCTCTGCCTCTTTCTTTCTTTCTCTTTCTTTCTTTCTTTCTTTCTTTCTTTCTTTCTTTCTTTCTTTCT
>BLBF01000006.1:8510860-8585761 GCA_015471245.1 Laticauda colubrina | reverse complement strand
TTCCTTCCTTCCTTCCTTCCTTCCTTCCTTCCTTCCTTCCTTCCTTCCTTCCTTCCTTCTTTCTTTCTTTGTCTCTCTCTCTGTCTCTCTCTCACTCACACACACAAACACACACACACATGCCTTAATCCCTCACAGAGATTCCTTCCCCACCCCCAAATCTGTGGAACTTGTTCAAGTTCCCAAGAACTCGGCTTGAAAAAAAAAAAACCCTCCATACCAGTGGATAAGATAGGTTATTTTCAATATCAAAAGTATTTAGGAATAACTGCGTTGTTTGGGAAATAATACAGTATATGAATGCCACAGCATTTATAATATCCACTTCAAGCTCATTGTTTGAAACAGCAGCGGACAAAACATTTAGCATCAAACTGGTAAATATTTTGCAGCCTCCTGTTTGAAACCAAGGAGTTTCATGCACGGTTATTATAAACCAGTGTAGAAACAGTAATAGTGTATATATGCTTGAATAGTATTTCATGCTTATGCCTTGGGGTGTTTTAACAGGGTTTTTGTTTCTGGTGGTCAAAAACAGATTGCTTAGGCCTTTGTTTATTTTGTGTATCATTGAAGACAAAAAAAAATGACTTGTTCTTGGGCATCAAATCACCTGTTGTTTTTTTTTAAATCTGGTTTTATTCTTCCAACAGGAACAGCGTCTAAAAGAGCTTGCAAAGAAACCCCACTCGTCTTTAACCACAGCCTCTTCCCCTGTGTCTAATGCTGCAGGAAGTATAATGACCACCCCAGCTATTGATATTTTTTCCACACCCAGCTCTTCAAACAGG
Source organism: Laticauda colubrina (assembly GCA_015471245.1). Lineage (NCBI taxonomy): Eukaryota > Metazoa > Chordata > Lepidosauria > Squamata > Elapidae > Laticauda > Laticauda colubrina. Next base: position 8,584,970 of record BLBF01000006.1, on the reverse strand, counting down.
TAAGATTCAGAAGAGGTGTTTTGCCAAGTGCTAATTTGAGGGAAGTCCCACTCTTTCTAGTGGCAGAGCAACTGTGAGACAGAAAACCGAAAGCCGGACAGATGTCTTTGGGCCGGTCACAATCTCTCAGTCCAATTCCACCTCACAGAGTTACTGTGGTAGAGACAACAGAGGGGAAAGGTGCATTGGATATGTTCGCCAGGTTATTTGTAAAAAAAATAATAATAAAAGTGGGATACAAATAAATAATAAATAAAAAGAGATCATAATGGCCCTGTTTCTTCAGCACCATTCCTCACCCCTGAAGTACATTGCAGGCAGAGGTTTTTGGTCCAAAGGGGATACTAAGAACTAACATAGAACTATGAGCGAAAGTCTCCTTTGGGCATGGCAGCTTCCTTGAATTTGATGAACTGCCTCTTAAGTTTTGATTTTCTGATATTTAATTTTACACGTGATAAATGGCAGCAAGAATTGTGTTGTGCAACAATGGATAATGGAGGAGATCCCTACAGAGGAAAGTGTTATAAAAAAATATTAGAATGTGCTGAGATGGATAGATTAACACTTAAAAGAAAAGGAAGAAACAATATTTTTTAACATGAAACTTATTTTACCAATGGCTAACTAACAGAAACAGAGGTTAGAAACCAGAAAGATTAAAAAGATAATTAAAATATTTGTATTGAAATTTTTTCAAGATGGATAAACTAATTGTATTATTACATTGTGATTAATATTGATATGTTTATTATGATTACTATTATGATTATTGATGTATCTCTACTCAAAACTAACTGTGCCCAGACCACACACTGTTCAGACAGATATGAAAATTTTGTTTATTGAAGAAAATGTATCAATAAAACATACATTTAAAAAAAGTTCTGATTTTGGTTTCTCAGGAAGTGAATTCTGAATCCATGTGTCAGTCTGGGCGTGTACACAGGGGCTGTTCTTAAATGAAACAATGACGCTGTTGTTTAAATATTTACCACGCTCTTCTATGTGTTATTGTTTCTGTAGTTCATCAAAGCTGCCAAATGACTTGCTTGATTTACAGCCAGCTTTTCACCCAGGTGTGCATCCGATATGCTCTGCACCACAAGTGGGAGGGACCTGGGGAGGAGGTAAGAGATTTTGTTGTGATTATTACATAGACACCCTTACTCTTGATAAAAATTCACAATCCCTGCTGTATTTGGTTGATTAACGATATTATTTTAATACTTCTAAACGTGTGGGTCATATATTTCTTTAAAGCCTTAGAATTTCATGGATCAGAAGAAGTTTTGTTTTGAATTTCCAGCACAATTATTGAATTGCTGTTTATTTTATTGGGCTGCTGTGTTGTATAAGTCTCCAGCATAATCGGCTGATTTGCCTCTGTTTTTTTGAGCAATATTTGCAAACATAGGTGGAATTTCAATAGCAGGGACAAAATATATGGCTAATAAGAAAAGCAAAAGCAAACTAGCATCATGTTGGCTTATTTCCAGTCTTCAAACTGTATACTCTGGGTTCAGCTGTATTGGTGCTTTGGGAAGTGATAGATCTTATTTAGCCAGGCTTAAGCAGAGATTTGAATATGTATGGTAGGTATTTTAGATACTAAATTTATAGATTAAAATTTGAGAAGGCGTCTGTCAGATTTGAATAAAACAATTTAAAAATAATTCAAGAGAATGGCATGGAAGATGGAAGTTAATGGATCACTCTTAAGGAAGTTACGCTTACTCATTACAATTCTGTTCTAAGACATAAAAGGGTTATTGGTATCTTCCTTCACCCCTTTTTCCCATCACCATTTCCCAATAATGATCAGTCTTCATTTTTGCATCAAGCCAGAGGGAGTAGGGCTTGAACTGTCAAGTTGATTTAACAAGAGTAATAAGTAGGTTTCAGTCTTTGTATAGAAAAAAGATTATTTGTAGAAACACTTTGAAGTATGATAAAAACAGGAAAGTTCCCTGTACTATATAAGGGTTGATCCTTTCAAAGTCCAATTTTAGGATACTAAAGTTAGGCTCTTTGTGGACCATTATTTCAGCTACATAGTCTATAATTCATGAAACCATTTGATGTAAACATATTATGTCCCATATTTATTTATTTGTTGCATTTGCCTTTCCATTGGGAACTCAAAGTGACATTCATACTGCTTCCCAGCTAGTAAAGGAATTAGATGTAGCTCTTCCACAGTGCTTTTCCAGGAAAATCTTAAAAGTTTTGCCTCATTAAAAATACAGTCAAAAGACTAAGCCATTGTAAAAAAAAAATAATAATAAGCAGAATTCTCTGCAAGAATAAAATCTTGAACATGAACTTGATATTATAGCTTACCAGAATTTTAAGAATTAAAAACTGTAAACATCACGATTCTGCATTATATTTGCTGCTTTGCTATTCAAATGGAATCATGGAAGGTAGAGAGAATATTAGAACCTCCTTACATGAGTATTTCATTTCCTCTTTAATCTATCTCCCCCCCACCCCAAATAACAATGCAGTTCTTTATCCTGCTCACTTTTTATCTGATCTGCCTTTCACATTGCAGTGAAATTGTTGTGTGCTTTCTTTTAAGCTGTAGTGTATTATATGGTATGAATCAGAATAACCATGTTTCAGTGGTAGCTGTTCACTGAGAGGGAAGGGGACTGAAGCAAAACCCACCCACCCCCCGTTTAAAGCAACACCCTGTCTAATGTTGTTAAGTACATGGATGAAAATCTGTATGAAGGCCATAATTATAGTTCTGATGGTTTTCCTAGATAAAATGATAAGCCACAGTAAGGTTTTTACTCAATCTGTCATTTGATACACATGTTCAGCTTTGTCTTCTATCACCTACCCCATAATGCTGAGCTGGAATGGACCTAGGATTATGCTCACTGAGAATTGAAGTCTAATTCACCTGGAGAACAAAAATTTGGGGAAAGCTGTGTAGCCTTTTTGGGGAGGGGAAGCTGTTTTTGGCCTTGAAGCAGCATGTCGAAGTAATGGAGAAGCTCTGGATGAAAATAGATTTTATTTCAATTAATGTTAAAATTCGTTAAATGCATTATTAGGATCATTCCCCTTTTTTTCTTTCTATGATGCTGAAAGTATAATTCAAAATGAAACTCTGGGGTCCTGAGCCTTATTTTGGAAGAGGCACAGGCAGCTTCAGAGTTCATTTCTACTTTGAGATTGGGATTGGAACCTGAACCTGAACCTGAACCTGAACCAAAAGCTGCTTTTTTCAAGAGGCAACTGGACTTTCTTTGCTTTTCCTTGAAGATTTTCGCTTCTCATCCAAGAAGCTTCTTCAGTTCTGACTTGTGAATAGAGTTAGATTGAGTCAGAACTGAAGAAGCTTCTTGGATGAGAAGGGAAACATTTTCAAGAAAAAGCAAAGAAAGTCCAGTTGCCTTTTGAAAAAGCACTTTAGGAACAACCATGACCTGTATGACTGAGAAGCTCCACAGACATTGGAAGTTGAAGTTAGAAATATTTGCCAGAGGGCATTAAGGTTATGTTTGCAATTTCATTCATAGAGGAGAAAGCTAAAAGACCACCAAACCCACCCCCACAACTTGAGGCTTTGTTTTCTGCTATCTGCATTTAGTCTCCATATTGATCTGAGAAAACTGATGTCTAACCTTTAAAAAGACTAGAAAAAGGCTTTTAATGTTTACAGGTGCTTATTCTGCTTTGATTTTTTTTTTTGATAAGCCATCAAAGTTTATAAGCCAACAGTATAAAATAAGATATATTACTGTATACTATGAGCCACTCATAATGTTAGGAAGTGGGGCACAAAAATCATTAAATAAATTAGCTCTATGGAATTCATATTCAAAACCCTTAAGGATCAGAATGAGTTGCTGGTTTACTTGCCTCTGATCTCAAATAGTATATTGGGGTTCTCTGATAGTTGCTATATAAGGCCGTGATGGCAAACCTATGCCACACATGCCGAAAGTGGCACGCCAGTTGTTGCCGCATATGCACTCTGGCCAGCTGGTCTTCGCGCATGAGGGAGCACCGGAAACTGGAAGAGCAGCTCCCCGGCATGCATGTGCATGCTGACCGACTGATCTTCACACCTGCATGAATGTTAGAAACCAGAAGACCAGGTGGCCTGCACACATGCACACGCTGGTAAGCTAAGCTTTTGGCATTCCCACATTAGGGAGCTTTTCTTCTGGTTTACATGTACATGCGCTCCTATTTCAGCACTTGGTGCTGAAAAGGTTAACCACCACTGGTATAAGGTATTTGAAAGAGGTAATGTTGAAAACATGAATGGTGATGGCCTATGATGGAGAAAAACTTGCCATTTCAACCAGGGTGTCTTCTAACAGCAAGTAAAAAGAATATTTCATAGGGTTCATAAAATGGGCCCTAATCTTCAGACTGATTTGTACTGTAATACATTTGTTAATCTTCAAGGAGATGCAAGACTCGAATCAGTGTTCTATTTGAGAATATTAGCTGGTTGTACAATAGACATTGTGAAGGACGTCGGTACCATTGTACAGTTTCAAACAAAAGGTGCTTGTGTTGGACATACCAGTTCAGTATCTAACACACTGATGTGGCAGTAGACAAAGATTAATTGCATGCACATGTGGTAAAAGTCCAAAGTACAAATTGATTGTGGGACTTTCCTTCCAACATTGATGGGAGTACACATACCTTCAAGAGCTGGCATTTACTTTCCATTTATTGATTGACTGGTAATCCAGTCCCGTCAAGTCACTGTTGACTCTTACCGTAGAAACCACATACTTTAGATAAATTGAATTTCTTATTTCATTTTTGAAGCTCCTTGAGATTTGTTTAGGTATTAGTAAATTTCTAGGTTAAATAGATAACTGTATATATCAATGAAAGGAAACTTCTGCTGTGTTCTAGCTCAGCATGGAGATAACATCTAGCCAGTCTCAATCAGTTTTGACAAACCAAGTACGGTCAGACCTGATTAGTGCTTGAGTGGGAGACTGACAGGAATTCCCTAGGCTATAAACTAGACTGGAAAATTTGAAGAAAAAAAAATTCACACAAAGAGCAGTGCAAATCACTTCAATATTTTTGTCACGAAAATCACAAAAATATGTTCATGAAGTCATCAGGAGCTGAGCCGGACTCTGAAGAGACCTGTATATACACTCAACAAATTAACTAATTTAGCTTGATCAGGATAGCTATTTTGATTTGAAGACAAAAGACATGATTCAGAGCACATGGGGCTATGAACACAGCATCCATTTGCAGCTCTCAAAATCATTTCCCAGAATTGCTGAACAGTGATGCTGGCTAGTCACGCAGTCTCCGGAAAAAAGCAGAGCTGTTTTATCTGTTTGAAAGTATCTGCAAAATATTTCCAAAAGAAATTGCTTTCCTTTTAGTAGACCATGCTTGTACGGGTAGTCCTCGACTTAACGACCACAATGGAACCCAGAATTGATGTCATTAAGTGAGAAATTTGTTACGTGAATTTTCCCTCCATTTTACGACTTTCCTTGCCATGTTTGTTAAATGAATCACTGCAGTTGTTAAGTTAGTCACATGGTTGTTAAGTGAATCTGGCTTCCTCATTAACTTTGCTTGTCAGGTGGTCACAAAAGGGGATCACACGACCCCAGGACAACCATCATAAATACGAACCAGCTTGTCAAGCATCCAAAGGTAAATCACCTGACCATGGAGATGCTGCAGTGGTCATAAGTGTGAAAATGGTCATATGTCACTTTTTCCAATGCTGTTTTAACTTAGAACAGTCACTTAATGAACTGTTGTAACTCAAGGACCACCTATATAGTACCCTGTGGTTTGATTAATATGAATACACATACCGTCTCCTTGTAAGTGTAATTAGTAGCTCTTTTTTTAGTTAAGGATAGTATGCAAACCACTGAATGGTCACATCTTCTATTAGCCAGTATTCGAAACTCATAATTGTAGCTTAGCATTCCACTTAACTAGACACAGCAACCATTCTGCCCATCAAAAAAGAGTTGCTGATTTTTATTCAGGCCATGAAGTAGAACGAGGATGAAAACCTATTGTATACAATAGCTCAGGCTAATTTAAATCAATCAAATGTGCCCCATGCATGATCTTGGATGCAAAGCAAGAACCGTCAACAATTAAGTCGTATTCTGCTTATGTTCTTCCTGGATACTAACGCACCACTAATTTGGTTCCCCTTCCTTTTCCTTCTTGCTCCACCTGGACTGTGGCAGATCCTTTCGTGTCCACTCCCGATGCTGTCGATGATGCCATTCCAAACTTAAATCCTTTCCTCACCAAATCTAGCGATCACCTCTCTGTCTCCTCTGATGTACTCTCTTCTTTCACTTCTAGAACGCCAACTCATGAGATGTTTGTTGGTAAAGTACTGGGCTGGCTAGCTAGCCGGCTTTTCTTTTTCTCTGTTGGGTCTGGTCAATCTTAAACAAATCTGAGATTTTTCAATGGGGAGGGGGGGAGTCCATTTCTGAACATCTTTCTTAATATTTGCTAGCGATTTAATTTGGGGGTCTCCAAACCAGGCGGATTTTTACTCCCAGAATTCCTCAGCTGATTGGCTGAGGACTTCCAGGACTTCAAGTTCACCAATCTTAAAAGTTGCCAAATTTAGAGACCCCTGATTTAGTTTACCCACAGGTAGTCCTCGACTTATGACTACAATTGGGACCAGAATTTCGGTTGCTAAGCAATATGTTCCTGAGGCAAAGGCATCACTTGCCCAGAATGACTTGATGATCCATTTTTGCCATGGTCATTAAGTGAATCACATGATGGTTAAGTGAATCACACTGTTGTTAAGCCAGATCCAGCTTCCCCAATTGACTTTGCTTACCAATAAGCCAGTGGCAGATTGTGATCACGTGACCTCAAATGCAGCAATCATCTTGGCCAGCACCTGAATTGCAATCACATGGCCAAGTGTTGTAACAGTGTAACTTTGAACAATTGTTAACAAAGACTTGTAAGCTGAGGACTACCTGTATTACCAAATTTTGAAGACGAATGAGTGATGGGAAGGGGTTACGTTACATTCCTTTCCATCTACCCATCTGTCTTCTCTCTGTTTGACTCAATATCAGTTAATTTTTCTCATTGATTTTCCTCTCTGGAAGATATTAAGCTTTATTTCAGTCAATCATTAATATTGTGGTGCCAGAAACCCAAATGGTCCTACCATAGGGAGCGTCCCAGTGATCTATACCAGTTCATATCCTGCTGAGCTATGAGTTCTCATAGATGCCCTTAATCTTTTGGTCACTTTGGTCTGTAAGTTAAGGAAAGTGCAGTGCTATCTGATCTGAGAAATTTATCCCCTAAATCTTTTGTGTCCAAACCTGTGACTTTAAGTTTAACTTTTGTGGTTGTCTCTATGACATCACTCTGTTTTATTTTTTTTTATCTTACTCCCTGAAATCATCCACTACAGATAGTCCTCAACTTAAGGCCACAATTGAGCCCCAAATTTTTGTTGTTAAGTCAGACATTTGTTAAGTGAGGTTTGCCCCATTTTATGACCTTTCTTGCCACAGTTGGTAAGCTAGTAACCCTGTTGAATGAATCTGGCTTCCCCTGTTGACTTTGCTCGTTGCCAAGCATCTGAATTTTGATCACATGATTATGGGGATTCTGCAAAGGCAGTAACTGTGAAAAACTGTGGTAAGTCACATTTTTCAGTGCGTGAACCGTCACTAAACAAGTGATTATAGGTCGAGGACTACTTGTAATCAGCTCTCCCACTTTACTTTTTCCCACTTTTGAGATATAAAATGTAACATTTACCTTCTTGTCTTTGTATAGAATAAAACCTTTACTATTTAAGAAAATCCTAAGTTGTGTTTCTCTCTATGTTGGATGTCATGTAGTTATAGTCTTAAATTGGTGTCTGAATGTTTGGATAACCATATAATAGTGCACACTGTTTTTTTTTTTTATTTTCTTTTTCCATAACATCCCTTTTTTGTTCTTCTGCTTCACATGCTTCTATCAGATTCTTTTTGTGGCCCACAAGCTTATCCTAATGCTTCCCATTTCTGCAGTGAACCCTCAACTGTAGCTGGTCTATTTGGAGGTAGGTAAAAAAAATTAGAGAACAGAGCTTTTGTTCCTCATGCAGAAGGAGGAATATAGCTGTATCAGTTTCAAAATTCTTTGTTTTTAAACCTTCTGCTGAATAAATTGTGAGTTCTAGTTCTGCCTTATGCACAAAGCCAGCTGGATAACCTTGGACCAGTCACTCTCTCTTAGTCCTAGGAAGGAGGCAAAAATCACTTCTGAAATCTTGTCAAACTGCAGGGATAAGTTCAAACAGTTGCTAAGAATCAGCATTGACTCAAAGACATTTTTTAAAAGGAAAAAAAATTGTTGATATTCTTCAAACATCAAAGGGCTTTTTCATTCCCTTTTTTGAAAAGCAATAAATTCTTGTCCAAAACATTATAAATGCCAGTTATGCCTATTAGTTTCCGCTGTTGTTCAGTCATAGATCATAATTGTATGTCTTCTGGTGATGTCCTAAAGGTGCTTTTCCAAAAGACAATTTGGACTTTCTTTCTTTTGCTTGAAGACATTTCGCTTCTCGTCCAAGAACTAAAGAAGCTTCTTGGACAAGAAGTGAAATGTCTTCAAGCAAAACAAAGTCCAAGTTGTCTTTTGAAAAAAAAAACACCCTTGGGACAACCATGACTTGCACGACTGAGAATCTCCATAGATATTCTTCTGGTGATGGTTTTCCTAAGCAAGCCCACTGCCTTTATAAATTTGATTTATTTTATGTCCTTGAGATAAAAGTTCAACATGTATAAAAATGCACGTTGGTTGGTGTTTCCTTAAATAGGAAAACTGACATGCAGCTGATATCAGTTTTGGTTCTATAGCAGTTTTAAAATGGAGAATGTAGAATAGAATACTTTATTGGCCAAGTGTGATTGGACAGACAAGGAAGTTGGCTTGGTGTAAATACTCTCAGTATACATAAAAGAAAAGGTACTTTCATTAAGAATCAAGAATCAAAACGTACAACACTTAATGATAGTCATAGGGTACAATCAACTATCAAATCATATAAGGAAACAGTCAAGTGGAAGGGGATGGGTGATGAGTGAGAAGATTAACAGTAATAGTAGTGTACACTTTGTAAATAGTTGAACAGTGTTGAAGGAATTATTTGTTTAGCAAAGTGATGCTGTGGAAAAGTCTGCTGGTGGTGGTTTTTACAGACTGGTGCTAGTTGTGTTAGAAGCTGCTTAGTACAATATCATTATCCCATTTGGAATAAGAGTACATATAGTTACGTTTTGAGTTGTTATCAGCCCTGTGATGACATGTGGGTCACACGATTATGTGAAAAAGTATTCTTCCTTTGGATTTTTGGATTGTTTTCTGAGCTAAACCTCTTAAAAACACAACAAGACCAAAAATGAGCAATTCATGCTAGTAAATCTCAGTTAAGGCCGTGAAATAATTTACCAAGCAGGAAGGGAGCAGAATTCATTCAGAGCCCCATCACAGGTTAATCACCAGTTACAGAAAGCATTGGCTGCAATTATTACAGCTAGAGGTGGTAAATTACTATAATTTCTGAATCTAAGGGGGTGATGACTTCCTGTCATTCAACAATGGTGTTACATGTTCTGTTGGATTCTCCTACTATGTTTTAGTAACACAAGGATAAGTAACGTGAAGTTTAACGTTCCATACCAAGATGTGGAAAAATTAGGAGAATTTAAAACAGAGTAAATGTGTTCTCTCCTTCCCCCACCCCACTCCCAGAAGTGTGTCAGGAATATAACATCCACTTTATAGATCCAATTTATTCAGCTCAACATTTCATCTTGTCATCCTGGGTTTGCTGGAAACGCCCTTCATTATTTTGTTTATAAAATCTTAGTCAACATCCTTTTACAGCTAACTACCGTTTCTGACTAACAGCAAGCAAATGGTGTCTTGATAAGTGAATAACTGGGAATATCAATCAGTCTTTATTATGGTCATAAACCAGCATAATGGGATGAGTTACAATCGTATAAAAGAAGCATAAAATGCATGCCAGACATAAAAAGTGAAATATCTGAAAAGAGTTATAAAATGCACATCTACACACCAAGAGAGTATAAAAGACATAAGGTAAGGCTCCAAAAAGGTATAGGGGCCTTAGATGGATATAGGGGAGACAAAAGACTTAATATGAGGAAATCTGTTGGGTTATAAAACACCCTGACATGATAAATTTGGTGCCAATTGGCTTAAATTTATAATGTGGGCTATTACAAAGAAGAGGAGGTCAAGCACCTGAAGGCAGGACAAGAAGCAATGGATGGAAACTAATCAAGGAGAGAGGCAACCTAGAACTAAGAAATTTTCTGCCAGTGAGAACAATTTATCAGTGGAACAGCTTGCCTCCAGAAGTTGTGGATGCTCCAACACTGGAAGTTTTTAAGAAGAGATTGGACAACACTTTGTCTGAAATGGTATAAGGTTTTCTGCTCAAGCAGGGGGTTGGACTAGAAGACCTCCAAGGTTTCCAACTCTTACTTTATTATCCTGATCGCTAACATACACCAGAATTCATTGACTGAATTTTGATAAATGCTGTACAGTTTATCTCCAATTGTAATGTGGTGTAAGAAACCCAGTTAGGAACTTGAAGCTCTTCTATGATTGGGGATAGAAGAGTAAAACAAAATTTTTCAACAGAGGCAAGTCTTTAGATAGAGTTGAAACTGACTGGATAATTAAGTTAAGGAAATATTTGGAAGAAAGATTTTGATCTTTTATTTTTTTTCTATTTACTGTGTTCACTTTTTTGACTGACTGTTCTTCCTAAAAATAACAAGCTGTCATGTTTGAGTTCAGAAGCTTTGAATAAAATTCTGAAATCAGAATATGTTTTTCTGAAGTTAGTTAGTTTTCTTTATTGTCATTGCATCTCATACAGCATCTCAAACACCATCTTCAGTGTACATCATGACCATGAAAATAAACAAAACACATATCCTTCACACTCCACACATTGAATTGAAAACCCCGACACCATACCAACACTGCACCATACAGTAGAATTCAACAGAGCTACTGCCCTGGGATAGAAGCTGTTTCTCAACCTATTTCTCCTTATTTTTATTATTAGCCTGTCCTGTCTGCCAGATGGTAATAGTTCAAAAAAAGGGTTCCCAGGATGAGATTGATCTTTGAGAATGTTTTGAACTTTCTTGAGGCAGCGGGAGGTTTAAAGCTTTTCCAAAGAGGGGAGAGGGCAACCCATGATCCTCTGGGCAATGACATTAACCCTCTGGAGGGCTTTCCTTTCTGCCACTGGGCAATTGGCAAACCATACAGAGGTGGAATAAGTTAAGATACTCTTTGTGGTGCAGCGGTAGAAGGTCACCAGCAGTTTTTCATTCAGTTGTTTTCAGAGAAGTTTCAGATAGTATAATCTCTGCTGGATTATACTCTACTGGATTAGCCTTTTGACCAAGGCTACAATGTGAGCCCTCCAGGTCAGGTCCACCCAGAAACTTAAACTGGCCACTCGCTCCACTCGGTCTCCATTGATAAGCAAGGGCTGGATGTCTGATCTGTTCCTTCTTTAGTGCACTTGTAAGCTCCTTGGTCTTTTTGGTGTTGAGGACCCAATTATTGTCTCCTCACTATGAAAGCAACTACTCCACTTCATCTCAGTAGGCAGATTCATCCCCCCCAGAGATAAGTCCCATCACTCACAGATGGAATACAATAGAAGTTCTATTTCCTGAATTTATTGCTATGTTTTTCATTTGATGACTTAAGATTTCGGATCAAACATTTGACATTTTGCCACTCTGCAGCATATTATTACGACTATAAATAACTATCCATCTATCTCATTTTCTAACCAAAAAAGTGTCACCTTGTCAGACTTCTTTTTCAAATAAAATAATTGTGTGTAAAGTTTTAGTGCTTGTATGCCATTTCCAGGCCTACAGAAATAATACTTTTGAGGCGCTTGAATTCAACTAACCAATTATACAATACAATACAAACTGTATGTTTCCATGCTGGAATTGTATTTTTTTCTCTGCTTTCTTGCTCTGCTATTTCTAATACCACGTTTATTGTTGTCACTATTGCAAAATTAATATCAGCAAACTGATCGCTCTTGTATTTCACATTATGGTCCCTCTTGATTTAGTTCTGATGCTGAAATATCAGTAGATTCGGCATACAAAAAGTGGCATAGCTATTTCTTTAAAAATTGGTCCCTATTTCAAACCATTTTGGGGGTGGTGGTTGTTGTTGCAAGAGGCTTAATAAAAGGCAAGTCATAAAATATATGAATATCTGTGGAACATGTAGCATGACTGTTTAATGGAAACGGAGTGTAAAACATATTTGGCTTCTATGGCTGACAAATATTTGTGGGAACTTAATTTAAAAACCCAAGGTTGAGGTAAATATAATGTAGGTTCTAAATGCCATTTAAATGCTTGTGATTCAAATACAGGAATCTTTATGAATTGGTCAATGATAGAAATAAGTGAGGAATACTATTTGGAGGAATTCTTGGAAACTTTTACAAGTTGTGAATTGAAATAGAAAATTACAATGACACCAGCTCAATAGTAATGCTAAAATTATTTAAAGTACATAAAAGTATATTTTGGTATGACAGACAGGCAGGCAGATATGGAAGGGAGGGAGGGAAGGAAGGAAGGAAGGAAGGGAGATTACTTCAGGTCATCTTGTTTAGGGAATACGTGTCAAATAATAAATGATGTATTCCTTCTGTACTTTTCTAGATACAAAAAATGGCTCATGCAATACTTTCATTTACTTTTGCTGTCAAACTGAAGTTGAATGGCCATCTGTTAAAAATATTTTAATTTATATTTCTGAAATGGGCAAAGTGTTGTCTCAGTGAACTCTAGGACTGCTTCCAGTTCTATGATTTTTCTGAATTTTTCACTGTTTGAATCATAGAACTTTCCTCCAGTTTTTGATTTGTCATTCAGTGCTTGAATTTTCTTAGTCATCACAATAATTTATGGCAATATTTCTTGTCTTCAAATTGAGAGTTTATGTATACTGCATATAAGTAATTTTCCCCATTTTTGTTGGCAGGGTTTACATCATCTCCTGTTGCTCCATCGCAGCCATCAGCAAGCCTTAATGTTGACTTTGAGTCTGTGTTTGGAAACAAAAGTTCAAATGCATTAGTGGATTCTGGTGGTAAGTTTTTCAAGTAGTCCTTATTTAACCCTGTTGTGATAAAAGGAGAATATTTTTGGATCAGGGTTAAAAAGAAGGGGTTCTTGGTGCTTTCTGAGCGGGATTGTTTTCTTGCAGATATTTCATTACCCAACTAGATAACATCATCATTGCAGTGATATACAATGAAACGTCTGCAAGAAAACAACCCACCTCAGAGAGGACCAAACGCCCCTTAATCCTGTTCAGAGAGTAAAGAAAAACGGCACACAAATACATGAAGATCTCTCTGAGTTTTCCTAAAAGGAGCCTTTTAAATGCCATGTTTCTCAAGGATGAACAGATTGAGTTTCATCTCATGAAATCTATGAATTCTCTCACCCTCAGTGAAGTGATTTTGTTGTTGTTCACCAAGGTTAATTCTGGAAGAGCTTGCAAGTTATAATCAGCTTTTTCAGATGTAAGATTCCTTTTACTCTTGTTTCGGTTTTGACCCCAGAATTTCTGAAATGGTCAAACTTTATTTTACAGAAGAAAGATGGCAGTATTTTAGTTATCTTTTTATCCCCTTTTGAAGCATAGAAGCAGAACTCCTAAAGTGTTTTTAGCTGTACAGGTAGTCCTCGACTTACAACAGTTCAATTAGTGATCTTTCGAAGTTACAACAGCAATAAAAAAGTGACTTTATGACCATTTTTCACACTTAACAACCATAGTGGCATCCCCATGCTCATATGGTCAAAATTCAGATTCTTGGCAATTGCCTCGTATTTATGACGGTTACAGTGTCCTGGAGACATGTGACCACCTTTTGCAGCTTTCTGAAAAGCAATGTCAGTGGGGGAGCTCAAATCACTTAGCCCTATGACTAACTTCAGTGATTCACTTAACAAATGTGGCAAAAAATGGGTCGTAGAATGGACAAAATTCACTTAACAAATGTCTCATTTAGCAACAGAAATTGTGGGCACAAGTCGAGGACGATCTGTATTATGCTAAGATTTTAAAATACCTGATATCTGATTCAATAACTGAAAAAAATTATGTGTTTTTAAGGCTTTGATGAATTAGGTGGACTCCTAAAACCAACAGTGGCTTTTCAGAACCAGAATCTTCCAACTTGCAAAGCGCCACCCAATAAGTTAGTATTAGATGACTTGGATTCATCTCTAGCCAACCTCGTAGGCAGTAAGTATTTGTATGGGGCTTATATATAAAAATCAAAAATTTAAAAGAAATGAACCTTTTTTCTAACGATTTTCTTGTTTTGTTTACAGATTTGGGCATTGGAAATGGTACAGCAAAAAAGTGAGTTTTTTAAATAGTTTTTTCTTCTTCTAAATATATGTTCACAGGAGCTTTACATGACTTACCAGATTCAAATTTTAATGGTATGGATAAGGACAGTGTTGCTGATTGGGAGAGTATTCTAAATGAGCCAGCTGTGACTGAACAACCAATATTTAGCATCTTCCATCTACCCCAATAATATTCATGCTGGGGGTGGTTACTGGACTAATGGCAGACTTCACTTCCTCCCAGTTGTTCTCTGCTCTCTACCTATCCTCCCCTATACAGGCAGTCCTTAACTTAATTGAGCCACAAATTAATGTTGTTAACTGAAACAGTTAAGTGAGTTTTGCCCCGTTTTACAAACTTTCTTGCCACAGTTGTTAAGTGAATCACTGCGGTTAAGTTAGCAACAAAGTTGTAAAGCAAAACTGGCTTTCCCATTGACTTTGTGTGTCAGAAGGTCTCAAAAGTTGGTTCACATGATCCCAGGACACTCCAACCGTCATAAATATGAAACAGTTGCCAAGCACCCAAATTTTGATCACTTGACTTTTGGGAGGATGCAGATCATAAGTCTCTTTTTTCAGTGCCGTTGTGACTGAACAGTCACTAAATGAATGGTTGTAAATCAAGGACTACCTGTAGAGATGGAGGATGCAAAATCTCATGCTTTGGGGGTGTTTTTTAACATGAGTACTTGTGAGTGTTAATACTTTGAACATTTATTTATAGTGATGTAAACTGGACCCAGCCAGGAGAAAAGAAACTAACAGGCGGTTCCAACTGGCAACCCAAAATTGCACCCACCACTGCTTGGAATGCTCCAACCATGGTAAGCAGTTATCATAGGGCAGGGGTTCCAATCCCTGGGCTGCAACTCCCTACTGGGCCATGGCCTATTTGAAATTCAGCTGTGCAGCTTGCAGGCCAATGCACATGCATGTGTGCACAGCTTGACTTATGTGAACATTGAGCCGATGCACGTGCACCCATATGTGCAACTCAACTTCAGCAAGTAGCAGTGTGCACCGGCCTGCCGCTTTTGCAGCCCAGTTCCCCTCTCTCTCCCCCCCTCCCAGCCAGGCCACCAAGCCGCAAAGGTTAGGGCTTTGGATTTCATAAATCCAGCAGCTTAGATTGTATCGTGGTCAGATAAGATACCCTCAAGAATTATAGTATGTGTTCTAGAAAGCCTGGATATCCAATATTCTCTTCACTTCATAGTGGCTGATAAAATACCCAATTTGAGGTTAACATCAGCCATAGTCTTAAAAGGTGCAACATTCAGTATCTTATCTTTTGTTTAAAAAGCTGGAGAAGGTGACTCTTGACTTTCTTGTGGAAAGTTGGCAGGGAAGGTCACAAATCACAATCATATGGCTGTGGGATGCTGTGACAGTCAGAAATGCAGGCCAGGATCACAATCACATTACCATGGGATTGTTGCAATGGTTGGTTGTAAGTACCACTGTCATAAATTCAAATGCTGGCTGAAAGAGTGGCCATTAAGCAAGAACCAGTTGCAACTGAATATTCTTAAGGCAGTTTTTGTTCTAAGAATACAATATACACTGCTCAAAAAAATACAGGGAACACAAAAATAAGACATCCTAGATCTGAATGAATGAAATATTCTTATTAAATACTTTGTTCATTACATAGTTGAATGTGCTGACAACAAAATCACACAAAAATTATCAATGGAAATCAAATTTAGCAACCCACGGAAGTCTGGATTTGGAGTTACACTCAAAATTAAAGTGAAAAAAAAAAAAACTACAGGCGGATCCAACTTTGATGTAATGTCCTTAAAACAAGTCAAAATGAGGCTCAGGAGTGTGTGTGGCCTCCATGTTCCTGTATGACGTCCCTACAACGCCTGGGCATGCTCCTGATGAGGTGACGGATGGTCTCCTAAGGGATCTCCTCCACACCTGGACTAAAGCATCCCCCAACTCCTGGACAGTCTGTGGTGCAACGTGGCGTTGGTGGATGGAGCGAGACAAATGTCTCAGATGTGCTCAATTGGATTCAGGTCTGGGGAACCGGCGGGCCAGTCCATAGTATCAATGCCTTCGTCTTGCAGGAACTGCTGACATACTCCAGCCACATGAAGTCTAGCATTGTCGTGCATTAGGAGGAACCCAGGGCCAACCGCACCAGCAAAGGGTCTCACAAGGGGTCTGAGGGTCTCATCTCGGTACCTCATGGCAGTCAGGGTACCTCTGGCGAGCACATGGAGGGCTGTACGGCCCCCTAAAGAAATGCCACCCACACCATTACTGACCCACTGCCAAACTGGTCACGCTGGTGGATGTTGCAGGCAGCAAAATATTCTCCATGGCGTCTCCAGACCCTGTCAGGTCTCTCACATGTGCTCAGTGTGAACCTGTTTTCATCTGTGAAGAGCACAGGGTGCCAGTGGCGAATTTGACAATCTTGGTGTTCTCTGGCAAATGCCAAACGTCCTGCACGGTGTTGGGCTGTAAGCACAACCCCCACCTGTGGACGTCAGGCCCTCATACCACCCTCATGGAGTCTGTTTCTGACCATTTGAGCGGCCACATGCACATTGTGACCCGCTGGAGGTCATTTTGCAGGGCTCTGGCAGTGCTTCTCCTGTCCCTCCTTGCACAAAGGCGGAGATAGTGGTCCTGATGCTGGGTTGTTGCCCTCCTACGGCTTCCTCCACAACTGATGTACTGGCCTCCTGGTGGTGCCTCCATGCTCTGGACACTACACTGACATACACAGCAAACCTTCTTGCCACAGCTCGCATTGATGTGCCATCCCGGGTGAGCTGCACTACCTGAGCCACTTGTGTGGGTTGTAGACTCCGTCTCATGCTACCACGAGAGTGAAAGCACCGCCAGCATTCAAAAGTGACCAAACCATCAGCCAGAAAGCATAGGAACTGAGAAGTGATCTGTGGTCACCACCTGCAGAACCACTCCTTTATTGGGGATGTCTTGCTAACTGCCTCTGCTTTCCACCTGTTGCCTATTCCATTTGCACAACAGCGTGTGAAATTGATTGTCAATCAGTGTTGCTACCTAAGTGGACAGTTTGATTTCACAGAAGTGTGATTGACTTTAGAGTTATATTTTGTTGTTTAAGTGTTCCCTTTATTATTTTGAGCAGTGTAGTATCTAATGAGTAGAACAAGGAAAGAGGAGTCAGAAAAACATAAGGCATCAGAGAATCATGAAAGAACTCTGTAAGAGCAAGCAATCACCATACTTTTGTTTTAGTATGAAGGCCAATTTAAAAAACCTTCCAGGCATGTTTTGCTTCAAAAAAATGAAATTGTGGTTTGAGGAAACCTCCCCTTCTTAAACCTATCTGTTTCCCTTGACCTTCCCCAACTCTTGGTCAAGAAATATTTCTAAACCATTTCAGAAAGAGAAATCTAGCTGTGGAAGCAGTCGTGATGTGCCCTTCCAACTTCTCTGGGTCAGGATCCAGTTTTTGTAGGACTTAACATGACAAAGAAATCCTTGTAATCATCACATCTAGCGCTGCCCTAACTTTTCATACCTGAATGAAGACTGAGCTTTCCAAATATATTACACAATAACTTTAAATTTAAAACCCAGTCTTTTTTTAAAAAAAAACAAACAAACCCAATATTCTTACAGATCACCAAGATGGGAATGGCAATTTTGAAATAGGTTTCTAGGAAGCATGGTGTAATCTGAGGAGATTTAGGCTTTGGGTTATACCATGTGCAGCGTTTTGAGTTTTCGTGATCTGTTGGGATCGGAAATAGCAGTGTTCTGTTTTAATCTTCTGCTTTAACACTGTGTTGTCTCATTTTCTAGTCAGTCTTTTGTCACAAATTACACAAACATACCAGTATGTTAAGAAATACATGAAGTGTGACAGACTTGCCAATAGTAGATTACGTTATATGTTTTGTCACAGACTTATCAAATCTTAATTTTCTTTGTCACTCAACGTCTTACTGGTTTACAAGAATGTGTCATCAGAGTCGTTAAGCACACTTGTAACCAAAATGCTTTTGTGTATTTTCTGTTGTGTAAACAATCATTTCTAATCCAGTGTTATTGCATTGTGTAACTGTTCTTCCGGGGGAAAAACAGAATGGCATGCATTTTCCACAATACGTAAGTGAACAAACCTGCAGCCTCTTTTTTTTCCCCTTTTTTTTTGTGCAATCATATTGGCATGCTGATATTAATCACTACAGCAAAATCTCATAATCCCGCTAATCCACACTTCTGGGCATGATGGAAATTTTGATCAGCTTCTAATATGCCCAGATTTTAAGGGCACCCTTTTGAAGCCAAGAATGGCATGAAGAAATCTTCACAATTATTTTCCTGCTTTTGCTGCCCAATTACTGGCGTGCTGCATCTGCCTTGCCTTTTTTAAATATGCATTTGAATTTGAATAAATGAAATGGAAAAAAAGGTGTTTGTGCATACAAATAATTGCATGGAACTTCACAAGCTTGTTTCCACTCCCACTTACCATAGAGCTGATTTCAAAGAGGGAGAGACCAATATGTTCTAAAACAGAGGTTTCCAAACTTGGCAAATTAAGTCTTGTGGACTTCAACTCTATGCTGACTGGAGAAATCTGGGAGTTGAAATCCACAAGTCTTAAAGTTGCTAAGTTTGGGGGCCTCTGTTCTAAAATAGCACTGAATGGGGTGATATTTCCCATGTTGGGTCAATTGATTAAAAAAATGTCTGAACTTCAGTGCTATCTCATTCCACTCAAAAAACATTGATAATTTTTTTTAAAAAATCCACAAATGACCTAATTGTTCTTAAGTATCAATAAGAGCTAAATAATGAAGTCTCTATATACTTTTATACTGTAAACCCCTACAGGTAGTCCTCGACTTACGACCACAATTGCACCCAATATTTTGGTTGCTAAGCAAGATCAATTGCTTAGTGAGTTTTGCCCCCCATTTTGCAACCTTTCTTGCCACAGTTGTTCAGTGTATCACTGCAGTTGTTAAGTTAGTAACACAGTATTAAGCAAATCTGGCTTCCCCATCGACTTTGCTTGTCCGAAGGTCATGAAAGCACATTACATGACCCTGGGACACTGCAACTGTCATAAATACATCTCAGTTGCCAAGCACATGAATTTGATCCCATGACTGTGGGGATGCTGCAACAGTTGTACGTGTAAAAAAATGCTTATAGGTCCCCTTTTTTTGATGTCGTTTTGAACAGTCACTAAACAAATGGTTGTAAGTTGAGCACTACCTGTTTTTGAGGTAAGTTTAACTGAGAGAAGTTTTTAATCTTTAGATTATCTTTCTGGTTTGTTCAATCTGCTCTATATGTGACGCTTATGACTGAATTTCCATACATCAAAAATCATAGTAACTTTAATTCTTCAGCTCTTTCTTTTGAAATATCCTACTTCAGCCCGTTTGGTTTTACTTCCCATATCATTATTGGTCTTTCCCTATAATCTTTTCATGGAGAAAAAAATCTTAGACCATCTTAAACAATTTTAAAAAATGAGCAAACCTATGGCCATGTATACGCACATATACAGTGATGGGCTTCTACCAGTTTCACAACTGGTTCAGTGAGCGCGCACTTTGCGCGCAGAACATTACAAAACCACCATTTTATAGCTTCACTACTTTCTGCAATTCTGGTGAATACAACAGCTGAGGTGCAGTAATCTACTGTGCTGTGCCTCAGCTGAGCTTCAAAACTGCAGAAATAGAGGACAGACTAAGGCAGGGGTGGGTCGGCGGGAGATAACCGATTGCCAGAGCTAAGGATTCTCCCGAACCCATGCAAACCCTTAGCAGCCCACCCCTGCATATATACCATCTTTTGCTATGTTAATATTAATCACTGCCATTTCATCAATCATAGTAAACAATAGCCAATTGGATCCCATTGTCCTGTGTAACAGTGTAGTCCATAGGAAAAACTGTGGGTTTTCCTTCATTCACTTTTATCTTTTTGGAAAATATTTTTCAGACAGTTGGATTTCTTATAAAATAATGGGTACGACATGCGCCTCCTTTAAATTCAGAAAGCTTTGCATAGCAGGATGAGTCTAGTGCCTATACTGCACACGTGTTTTTCTGCTTGCCATTTTATGGAGCAGTTGGCCTCTTTCGAGGATTTTTGCATTAAATATCATTAAAGTTCATTGAGCAAAAATTGCATTGTTATTATTAATTGATTATTACTGATCAGAAAGAGGAAGAAGTGACATATGTTAAGTTACCCGTAAGCAAATTGATTGCAAAGTTATAGATATAGATACAGATCAGTGGTGATATGCTACCGATTCGGCTCAGTTCTGCCAAGCCAGTAGCGGCGATGAGCAGCAGAGACTGAACCGATTTTCCGCTGCTCTACTGTCGGGCCCGCCCACCCGCCTGGGCTCCCGTACTCACCTTTATCCTCTGCTTTTGAAGTACAGCTGCTTTGTGTGGCACAGAAGAGTGCTGGGCGGCAGCTGCTGAAGTGACAGGGAGAGTGGAGGCTTGCAGGAGGCAAGTGGGAACGCCTCTGCGCCTGCGCTAAGTGCGTGTCTGGTGCGTGTGTAGCAGATGCCACAAAATTAATATAAAATTAATGATATTCATGCCTAAGTTATGTAGGTTAAAATGCTAAAAAAAAAAACTATGAAGGAATACATCTTACAAAACACCTTGTCAATATTAACTGGCAGCGACGTGCACGTTCCCAGTAATCTAATAATTGTCTAAAGTCCATCAAATTTGGAGTTCATTTTCATGAAGTTTTAGGGATTCATTGAGCTATTGTTAATGTTTTGGTAAACCTCCTACCTAAAATTTAATGATTTAAGGTAATTAGTTGGAGTTGCCAGCTCTCTGGAGATCCCCATATTAACCTGGACCAGCTCTAACCTGTAGATACCTCAGGTATCTGCAACTATGCTTTAGTGGTTAAAGAGAGCAGCAGTCTGAAACTGCTCATTTTAATCAGTAATTGATTATTCTAATAAATTATGTAGTTGCCAGTTAGGTTTCAGCTGGTAATGGAGGTCATACAAGAGTATTGTCAGTTAAATAGTTCATTATTGTGATAATTAACAGTTCTTTTATCTTGTCCCAGTTGAGACCTCGGCTTTGGGGGCAGCGATCTCCCTTTAAAAATATCAGAGCCATAGTTCATAACAAAAACATAAAATCAGCTCTGTCTTTGATCAAGGTACAAAAGAATCATTTATTCTTTGGGGATATATTTATTTATCCATTCATTCATCAAGTTTATATGGTTTATGTTGCTGCCTATCTCACAAATGATTTTAGGTGTATATTCTTAAGATATACAGAACAATTATTATCATTTTTAAAAATGTAAAAACTTATAAAGCACAAGGCTAAAAAAGAGAACAAAATAATGTTGTGCTTTTCCCATTAGGCACCCCCTGTCATGGCCTATCCTGCTACAACGCCAACAGGAATGATGGGATATGGAATGGTCAGTAAAGTTTGTATTTTAAGTCCTTTGAGGAGCATTAATTTGTCAGACATCCCTTCCCAATATATTCATTTTGCTTGTTTGTGTGTTTATGGGAGAAGACTGTTCTGAGATTAATCTGTTTGAATTCTATCCCATTCTCTCCCCCTCCCCCTCTCCTCACTTCTCCCCCCCTTCCGCCCCCCCCCCCTTTGTGATCTCAGTTTGCTAGGAAAATCACTCATGGTAAACTACTCTGAGCACATTAAGGTAGAAAAGTGGGAGACAAATTGTAACCCCGAAGAAATAATAGACTCTTTTGCTTCCAGTTTTCTAATACCTTCCAGATGTGCTGCAGAATTTGCACAAATGTACAGTTAAAATTAGAGTTAACTTAAAACAGATGGGTGATGTAAGAAACATTAACAATCAGGCCCAGTTATTACAACTGAAATGAAAAGGGTGCTTTCTGAATAAGAATACCTTAAAATGATGCAAGAACAGACATGGCGAAAGAATTTTGTATGTATCCTCTGGGCTGGAGATTTTGTTCCAGTCCAGCTGGAACAAAAAGCAGATTCTTGTTGGACATTTCTAAAAGCAGGGGTCTTTAAACTTGGCCACTTTAAGACTTGTGGACTTCAACTCCCAGACTTCTCCACCCAGCACAAGTCTTAAAAGTGGTCAAGTTTGGAGTCCCCTGCCTAAAAGGACAGAGAGGTCATGTAGGGAAAATCCCTCCAGCAAAAATGAGACCAAAGTATTTCCAGTGACTTCTTTGTGGTAGCTCTGATGGCTAACCCATCCTGCTATTTTCATAAATGTTCGACAGAAGTTGATGGTTGAAAGCATACTCTTAATGGTTGTCATCATTAATTTCATAACATTAATTCTGTGCTATTCTGGATTTTTAGCCATCCCAAATGGGAGGAGTACCAGTAATGACACAGCCAACTTTAATATACAGCCAACCTGTCATGAGACCTCCAAATCCTTTTGGTCCTATATCAGGAGCACAGGTAGGTTTTAATCTGTACTTTGCAGCCCTGAAAATACAAGGAAGGTCTTCTGTTGAGAATAAAATCAGTTAAAATATTTTTAATTGTTAGTGACAAGCAGATGTATCTGGTTCAGATGTTAAGCTAGTTTCACATCCAGACAGCTTTCATTCTGAGCCAGATGGAATTGTCCAAATTGTTCATAATCTCAAGGAATTATACACCAGAGGACTCCAAAAATCTGAGGTGTGAGTTCTTAAAAGGAGGTCCTACTGAAGTGAGTTTTGAGATAACAATCAAATTATTGAGGAGGTTACAGTGAACTTTGGTACAAGAAAGACACAATAACTGCACAAATAGAGCCCATCAATGAATCCAAAAATAAAAATAGTATTTTTTCATCTGTCAGAGAAGTTGAAGCTGAGCAAGCGCCAAAGTTACTAAAATAACTGAATAACAGAGTTACTAAAATAACTGAATAATACATGTTTTCAGGGGGTGTATTAGAAGGAAAGTTATAAAGAAATGTGTTTCACTATCCAGATGAAATATAAGATTTCTATTTCTGAGGCTTAAAGTATTTAGCTGGTTTTGATGCCTATAGCATATTCTCATTGTACTGATGTCATTGCACACTTTGGATTTTTTTTTTAAAAATTTATAACAAAGGAAATGTTCCATTTTTGTTCTTTCCCTTACATGAGAATGTGAAAATGTTCCTCTTGGATGCATTCTGAAATCAAGAAGTACTGAAGACTGTAATGTCTCTATGTCCACAAACTTGCTTTCTGAAGCTTTTGGAAAATACGTGGAAGGTGCCGAAACCCGAGAATGATTTTATAAGATAGAAATTCTGATGCACATTGGGAGAGCTTGTGTCTATTTAGATCAGAGGTCTCCAAACTTGGCAACTTTAAGATTTGTGGACTTCAACTTCCAGAATTCCTGTGCCAGCTATGCTGGCGAAGGAATTCTGGGAGTTGAAGTCCACAAATCTTACAGTTGCCAGGTTTGGAGACCTCTGCCTTAGGCTATCCAAAAAGCAAGCAAACAAACAAACAAAAAGATTTGAGGCCATCAGTATTTTCACAGTTAGGACATATTTTGAAGAGTTCAACCTTGAGTTATTCCTTCTCCTCTTACCCCAAATTGGCATGGCAGCAGAAGAATTTGTAACCTGTGCCCTTTCTGAATGCTTGGATTGATCTTGGCCGTGTAGCTAAGAATGAGGAAATCAACTTCTTGTTATTAGCAACACACCCTCCGTGTAAGCATTCTCTGGGTTTGCCCCTGAATTAAACCATTTGTGGTTTAATTTGTTGCTCTTGGCTTGGCTTTACCGATTTCAGATTTATTAGAGTTTCTCGCTGAGGGAACAAAGGCTTGTTGTGAAGGCCTATTTGCTAGCCAGGTGTCACCTCTACTTGGCCTGCCTTAGCGTTTTGAAGGAATAGTTGTTCCTTTTGGGTCACCTGTTGGCGTTGGCAAGCCTTTTGTTAGTTAAGCTGCACACACGGGCAAACTCTTTACATTACGTGAACTAAATACGTTAACCACAGCAACTGGAGTGAATGAGCCTGGACTTTTACCGTTTGCCATGGAACTGAAAGGGACCCATTCATGGCATGTCCCTCTCTCTTCCCTCATTAAACCCCACATAGTTTTTTCATTCTGTTTTCTTCCATATCCACCTGTTTCTCTCCAGGCACAAAGTAAAGGTCCTATTCCGTATGGACCCAAAGATAGGTTTTTGTGTTTAAAGGGTGCTTGTAAGAGGATGTAAAGGCTCGGTTCCACTGGCCGACGGACGCAAAACATATGCATAAAGGACACAGCGGACGAGCAAAATTTCGGGGGTGGCTCCATCCATTGTCATCCGCTTCAAAAAGTGGCGAAAATTTGCATAAACAAAACGGAAAAGAACGGAAGTGGGTAGTATGTAGCGGGGATGTTAAACGGATGTTCATAGGAAGCCTAGCGGATGGAAGCGGATGACACCTCCGAAGGGGTTCTGGGGGAGAATTTCGAAGCGGACGCATAGCGGATGAAGTGGATGCATCATGTATGCCTAAAGGAAAGAAAGGGGATGCTGCGCGGATGTATATCGGATGCAAACGCATCCTTTCTATTTCCGTGCTACTAACGATGTATAGACGTTCTGTGTACCTTTTGTTTCCTTCCTCTTTCCGTTTTCAGCTGCAACGGATGTGAGTTGCGTGGATGCCCAGAGGATGCAGAGAGGATACAGCGGACGTTTAACGGATGATAAACATATATAGAACGTTTGTTGCTCGTATGTTGCGGATTTACATTGTACACGGCGGAAAGTTCATCCGTTCACAAAGTTTTGTGCAGCTCAAAACTTCTTGCGCGGATGAAATCACAGTGGATGGATGCTCGACGGATCAAGTGTATGAAACACGTATGCAATGAGCACACAACGGAAGCATAGCGTTTTCCAACGGAGGGCAAGCTTTTTTTTAATGTTTTACATCCTCTTTGCATCCGTAAGTGCAGTGGGACCGGGCCTTAAATGGGACCAGTTTTAGTAACTGCTGCTGTCAGAGCTTCACCCAGAGCAAAAGAGAAAATATCTCAACTAGGAAATTTATGTTAGGGAGAGTAGAGAAGAGGAAAGGAAAGGAATGGAGCAGAGCATATATGAAAAATAAGACTATACTATAGGAAATACACAAGGAAGTTGTGTCAGTTACTGAACTCTAAAGTAATTTTGGCTAATGTAATTCATTTAACAAATTTCGAAGGCTGTGCAACTCCCTAAAGGCTCTGGATGGTATAGAACAGGGCCCCTCAAACTTGGCAACTTTAAGACTTGTGGAATTCTGGGAGTAGAAGTCCACAAGTCTTAAAGTTGCCAAGTTTGGAGACCTCTGGTATAGAATATCAAACAGTCAAAAACATAACCAAGAGAAAAGAGCAATAATCCTCCAGATCAGGGTTCTCAAGGGAATTTCCAGGACTTCAATTCCCAGAATTCCAAAGCCAGCAAGACCATTGATGAGAATTCTGGAGGCTGAAGTCCACATGACTGGAAATTCCCAAGGTTGCTCCAGACACTAATAGAACCATTGCCTTTAACACTGACACTGCATTTTTACCCCAATGGGTCTGCTCCATTCCCGAACCCAGAGCATGGGGTCAAAACCAGGTTTTCATAGCTAACTTCAACCAGGTTGAGGTACACTGACGTGCTTTTGCTTCCTTTGAGCTGTTTCCTCATCTGAAGGAAAATGCCTGGATGAAAGAAACTTCATACAAGCATTAATACTATCATCAAAGGCAAAGGAACAGATGCATTTAATTTTCTTTTAACTCTCTGATGAAGTTGATATCCTGTGCTGGAACCAGAACATGGAAGGAATTAAAATCTTATGGGAAAGCTTGGATCAGACTGATATTTTAGGCATTGGTGGGAATCTGAGTGCTTTTAATAGAATTTTGTTCTACCTTCCTACATTCAGTGTGACTGAACTATTGTGTATACATACAACTAAAATATTTACTTTAAAAAAAAAAGGAATTTGGGACTGCTGTTTGGAAGACAGTTCCATGGTAGGAAGAATTCGCTAGACTTTTAAGTATCTTGGGCTCACTTGTAAATTATATTCTAAACATAATGAGTCTATTTTTAGCAAAAAGCAAATTCTGTCATGACAGTTGATATGGAACAGACAGCCACTTTCCCATATTGATAATATTTATTTACTTATGGTTTTGAACAGAATTTAAACATAATGGGAACTGTCTTAAAAAGGCCCCAGAACAATAACAGAGAAGAAAAATTCCCTTCCCTTCACCTAATTTGTGCAGCCAATCCAATAACATGTTAATCTGAGAAGTACAGAGATATGTTAGTATATATAATAACATAGAATAACATGATTGGAAGGGACCTTAGGAGATGGTCTAGTCCAACCCCAGTTGTCTCCAGTTGTGTTGTGAAAGTGTCTCTCAGAAAATATCTGAGTAAGCACTATGTAGGCTTAGGCATGTAGATGTGCCAAAACTGTAAATAAGGGTTTTAATTATAATTAAAGGTTTAGAAATTGCAATAAATCCTGTAGGATTGCTTATCTCTTAGCCAGTATTGCTACTCTTGAGTAAAGAGTTTTGTCCTCTGTGCTGTACATGTTCTTTAACTCCCTTTTTGTGGCCTTTGAATTCTTAATAACGAAGGCTTATTCAGAACTGATGAAAACTGTGGTGTAAACCCTAAAATAAGCATATCAGAATGAATGCAGGTCATCCTTAATTTATAACCAGTTGCTTAGTGACCATTTGAAATTAAAAATGTACCTTCCTGGGGGAGGGGCAGTGCTTGCGACCCAAATTCAAAGTTCTGATGCTTATACACACACACACACACACACACACACACACACACACACACACACACACACGGGGAGAGAGAGAGAGAGTGAGAGAGTGTGTCACATGACCTTTGAGCATTGGGCAGCCAGCCTAGATATACAGCCATTTTGCAACATCCTGTAGTCAGTCACATGACTGCATTTTGCAACACTTTTGTCAAAAAAAACCAGCATTTGCTTCCAGTTTTACGACCCTGGCTTTGGCTTAATAACTACCACCCAAAAGGGTCATAAAATCGGACAGGACATTGTGGCGCCATGGTTATAATGCAGTGCTGCAGGCAAACTCTTACCCACTGCCAGCAGTTCGATCCTGACCAGCTCAAGGTGGACTCAGCCTTCCCTCCTTCGAGGTGGGTAAAATGAGGACCCAGAGTGTTGAGAGCAAGTTGCCGACTCTGTAAACCACTTAGAAAGAGCTGTAAAGTACTGTGAAGGGATATATAAGTCTTAAAGCGCTATTGCTAGGTCACATAGATGACCCAAGTTATGCTTCTCGAGACTTACCACCATAATGGGCAGGCTCCATTACGGTCGTAACTCGAGGACTCCTCTGCTGTGTAGCTGTACCCAGCTTTTACAGCCTTTGATTCCCAGAAGGAACCTTGAGTTGTATCTTTTGGCAGTCAAAATGCTGTCCAACTCAGCTCATCTGTCTAGTGGCAAATCTTTCAGGCAGATTTGTTCCTCTGAACATGACTTGCCAAACCCTGAGCCTCGAATCCATTCAAATGAGACCAGCCACTTCACTGTAATTCTGGCTCCATTAAAAAAAAAGAAAAAACACTACTCCTTTCTTTCCAGAATTTTATGCCTGACCTCTATTTAAAAAGAAAAAAAATTGCTTCCCAGAACAAACACACAAGTAGGCCCAATATTTTAGGCTACGGTCAAAGGTGGCTGTAATTTAAAGAGAATTAGTAGAGAATGTTACTAATGTTACCGCTGGGTGTGAAGAATCCTCAATATAAAATAAAAAAAGCAGAGCTGGAGTAGTCAGAAAAAATCATTGCAAAGAGCCCCCTTGACGGGACAAAACCAAAATAAGCAATTAGAATTAGAATTCTTTTATTGGCCAAGTGTGATTGGACACACAAGGGATTTGTCTTGGTGCAAATGCTCTCAGTGTACATAAAAGAAAAGAGACATTCATCAAGAGTCAAGAATCATAAGGTACAACACTTAATGATAGTCATAGGGTCCAACAAGTGGAAGGGGATGGGTGATAGGAGTGATGAGAAGATTAATAGTAATAGTAGTGTAGACTTTGTAAATAGTTGGACATTGTTGTGGGAATTATTTGTTTAGAAAAGTGATGGTGTTCGGGGAAAAACTGTCCTTGTGTCTAGTTGTTCTGGTGTGCTTTATTGTTAACTGTGTTGCATTCTTCACATTCCATTTTACTCCAGGATTTACTCCAGAGCACAATAGATAACCAATCCTTAGCCAGGCTGGTAGCAGCCCTCTTATTGCTGATGCAGGCAATCCTCAACTTACGGCCACAATTGTGTCCGAACTTTCTATTATTAAGTGAGACACTCGTTAAGTGACTTCTCCCCCATTTTTATGATCTAGGTTTCCATGGTTGTTCAGTGAATTGCTGCAGTTGATAAATTAGTAGCACAG
The DNA here is from genome assembly GCA_015471245.1 of Laticauda colubrina. Lineage (NCBI taxonomy): Eukaryota > Metazoa > Chordata > Lepidosauria > Squamata > Elapidae > Laticauda > Laticauda colubrina. The sequence goes on along the minus strand of BLBF01000006.1, from coordinate 8,556,020 downwards.
TTGTAAAGTGAATCTGGCTTCCCCCATTGACTTTGCTTGTCAGAAGGTCACAAAAGGGACAAAGCAACGGGTCATAAGCATGAAACAGTTGCCAGGCATCTGAATTTTGATCACGTGATCATGGGGATGGGAACTATGGTCATAAATCACTTTTCCCAGTGCTGTTGTAACTTTGAACGGTCACTAAATGAACTGTTGTATGTTGAGGACTAACTGTACAAGTACATTATTTGTATCAGTAAAGGTTCAGGTCTGAATATCTGAGGCAGTTTTGAAATTGTAACACACCACATTAGGCAACTGGTGAAAGACAGAAAGTGAATCTCTGATTTTTAGCCTTGTTGTGAGAATTAGCCAGATCACTAAGAGGTTGTCCTCGACTTATGACCACAATTGAGCCCATTGCTAAGCAAGACAGTTGTTTGAGCTTTGCTCCATTTTACAACATTTCTTGCCACAAATGTTAAGTGAATCACCGCAGCTGTTAAGTTAGTGACGCAATTGTTAAGTGACTGTTTGGCTCCCCCATGGACTTTGCTTGTCTGAAGGTGCAAATGGTGATCACATGACCATGGGGAAGCTTCAAGAGTCCTGAGGGTAGGACAGGAAGCAATGGGTGGAAACTAATCAAGGAGAGAAGCAACCTAGAGCTAAGCAGAAATTTCCTGACAGTGAGAACAATTAACCAGTGGAACAGATTGCCTGCAGAAGTTGTGGATGCTCCATCACTGGAGGTTTTTAAGAAGAGACTGGATAACCATTTGTCTGAAGTGGTGTAGGGTTTCCTGCCTGAGCGGGGTGGGGGGGTGGGGTTGGACTAGAAGGCCTCCCAGGTCCCTTCCAACTCTGTTATTCTATTCTGTAATAATCACAGTTGTTAACGTGAAAACCAAGTCGTAAGCCACTTTTTTTCAGTGCCACTGTAACTTCGGACAGCCACTAAACAAATGGCTGTAAGTCAAGGACCACCTCTGAGTGGGTGAGATGCCAGACACATCCAAATACTGAATCCCGTTTCCTGGGGAATCTATGAGCCGCGGTGGCACAGTAGTTAGAGTGCAGTACTGCAGGCTACTTCTGCTGCCTGCTGGCTGCCTGCATCTTAGCAGTTCGAATCTCACCAGGCTGCAGGTTGATTCAGCCTTTCCATCCTTCCGAAGTGGATAAAATGAGGACCCAGATTGTTGGGGGCAACAGGCTGACTCTATAAACTGTTTAGAGAGGGCTGTAAAGCACCGTGAAGCGGTGTATAAGTCTAAATGCTATTGCTATCTTTATTTTTGACATCTGCCATACCATTGGAGCCGAAATGGTATTTTCCATGCCATGATTCTTCCCTCCTCCCTTTTAACCAGTCCACCTCAGCTGTAACTACCTTTTCTCCTAACTGCTTTCTCCATCATTACATTTCTCGCCTTCCTGGTTCTGTCATTGAGGCTTTCTTTTTCTCTCTCTCTCTCTCTCTCTCTCTCTCTCCCTCTCTCCCTTTCTGCCATCTTCTCTCCCAGCTGTCTGCTGCCTCCAGCCCATCCACTCAGAGTCCACACAGACCTTCAGGAAAGGACCCCTTTGCAGAGGTCTCCCTGCAGGATTTCTTGTAGGATCCTTTAGGTATTGCATGTTCATTTTGGGGAGGGTGGGAGGATGTTGGCCACTTGGGAACAACCCCTCTCGTCACCCCGGAGGGCCACTCCCTGCCACAAGTGCATCAAAATATCATTCACGTTGGCGAGGTCTGTACAGAATTGCATGTTTGAATGGTTTGATTGGATGAGCAAACTTTTCCTGATGGAGCAAAATGTTAGCATCGCCACTAAAACTCTGAAAACAATGTAATGTTGGTTGAAAATAATGGAATATGCACGTTTGTATGCTGGATGTGGAGGGACATCTGAATCAGATCAGCAGCTGGTCTCTTGAGGTGCCTCTTTTGCTACGTTCCCAGGTGTGATAAGTGAGCCACGTCCCACAGATCTGAATCTCTCCAGTTGTGTACCTTGAGCTACATGGAGATTGTAAATGGCTGGGTTCAAGTATTAATATCATTCTTCAAGTATTAAATCTTTTTCTAGGGTTATTGGGATCCCAGAAGAACATGTTTTTTTTGTTTACCCTTCCCTCACAATTTTGGATTTGCTTTGCATTACATTTTTGGTCTAAAGTCTCTCAACCATCAACCGTGGCCTTTGAAAGAAAATTACTACTTTTAAAGATCCAGTTTGTGTTGTGGTTGCCATAAAGCCATTTTACAGTTGACCTCTCTAGTGCTTTGATAAGTTGCCCCATTTTGCCTATAATGTCATTTCTGCATCTATCAAAGTTGCCACCTGTATTTTAAATCCCATATTGGGCTGAAGCATGGCATAAATAATACAGCTGTCACAGCTATGCCACATCCTCCATCTTTGTTGAATGGAAACCAATTGTATATTTGTGTAACTTGGGGCAGTTCTCCCTAATAATTTATCCTTCATTGTAGAGTGATGTTGGAGTGGTACGATGGCCTAGAGGTGAAGCTCTCGCCTCACAATCAGGAGGCTGTGAATTCGATCCTAGGTAGAGGCAGACATTTCTCTCTCTGGGCACAGTGAGAATATATCTGCTGAACAAAACTCCGCCTTGGCAACAGGAAGGGCATCCAGACATTAAACACTCTGCTAGCTCCATTCAGTTGCCCAGATTCCACTACGCAATGGGTTATCAGGTTGTTAATAGGAAATGATGGTGATTGTAGAGTGATGTTGGCTGCATCAGAGATATTTTGGAGGCTTCCTTTAGGTTTTAAACGTGGCTAGCAAAGGGATGAGATAAGAATAAATTAAGACAGAGTTGTGTGCTGACATTCTTAAGGTGATCTATGACTTCCTTGGTGCGCTCTTGAACATTGCTTTCTTGCAGATGTTTCATCATACAACTAGGTAACATCAGTACAGCACTGATGATGTTCCCAAGTTGGGTAATGAAATGTCTGCCACAAGAAAGCAACCACATTCAGCGAGTACCAAGAACCCCACAGTTCATCCCTAATCTATGGCTATCCTCTTCCTATCGACAAGCTAATCTTGATTTTATCTTTTATTTTCTCAGATCCAGTTTATGTAATCATGCCAGATGGAATGGAGCGAGAGAAAAAAAATTCCCAGAAAGACACCTGCTCAATGACCAACCCTTTTTTGCAGCTCAGCCCAAAATGGAAGTCTCTCCAGTAGAACAGACTCAAATCATGCAAAGCCCACAACAAAGTTGCGGGTCTCTCGGCCAACCTAAGGAAATCTCAGCACCATGCAAGCGTGGTATAAAGCCAAGAATTGCCACAAATTTGGTGTGGGACCTTTTTTCCATTCCCCTCCCCTGTTCCCCCCGTAACTTAACATGTTAGTAACTCCCGTCCCTTATTTTATAACATTGATTGGTAATCTATGAAAGAAGCTACCTATTCTGCTAATCGATGTTCTCGAAAATGCTCTTTGGAATGAAGAGCTGGACACCTTTGTTTTTCTCCTTAACTTCAGTGGCTTTTCTCTCTAGAGGGTCAAATCCTAACTCTCCGATTCTACAGCTTCCTCTCTCCGTTTCATCACCAATGTTAGTCTCCATACTGAAAAGTTTTAACTTAAAAAGGAGAACAAAAAACAAAACAAAAAAACCCAACAACCAACCCACCGAATTATATATTCCGTTTGCATAGACATTCCTTTATGTATTATTTGTTTGTATTTATTTATGATTATCCGTTTAAAATAACAAATATATCACAAAGCCTCCTCTGCAGAGGAACGAATGCCGATGTATACTATGAGTCTCCCATTAAGAGTCCGTCTCCTTTTATTATTATTTTTTTATCCACCGGAACAATTTCTAGACAATTTTCAATCCACACTCCTGCCATGCAGAATATTGGGCACGTACCAAGGTCTGAAAAATGCCCTTTGTTGAACACACAACATCCCCCCCCTCCCCAGGAATTAAGAGCGATCGACAGGCGAAGCTGCCAGTTCTGCTAAAGATTTGGGGAAAGGGTGGGAGTGTGTGAAACAGCTGACTGGTGGGAGCATGGTATTTTTTTCAACCAGGCATCCTCGGTGCTTTGAGAAAGCTTTTCCTTGCTTTGTGCTTGGCATGCCATTTATCTTACACTTGATATAACAGCCTTTTCCAAATGAATGTGAGGAATTGCTTTCACTTTCAGAGACTTTCCTTCTCTGTATAAAAGAAAAACAAAACAAGCAACTAGGGACAGTTCTGGTGGGGGGGGGGGGAGAGAAGACATTCTTTTCTGCGTTTGAATCATGTACCAAGAAACAGAATGAAAATCTCAGAAGGGAAGTCGGGTCTTTTGCTATGGGCAACCCATCCATGAAGTTCTCCAGGGGAAGCTCCATCGAATCTTGTTTGGGATGGCTTCCTGGTGCCCTGGATTTCTCAGCGCATAGGAATCCTTTTTGTTCTTTGGTGAATTTGAAAACAGCACTGTGGATCGGTGCTATATGTAAATACATCCTATCGGTTTTAGGTGGCATTTGGGGCCTTAATAAAGGAGGATAGTCTGGGGCATGAAAGCAATTCTGTACATGAATTAAGCATATTTGCTGCATTGTCTCTGCAGATTCTATTTTTGTTTAAAATGTTATAAAATGTATGTTAGCAAAAAAGGTGGATTTTCAAATAAAACGCAGCTTCCACAAACTTGTTTGAGTTGCGGTATGAATCTCTGAGGGTGTGAGGTTTTATTTCTGTAGGGATGCAGGGCAAAAAGAGCCACTTTTAATTATTGTATAAATTCAATAAGCGAGAAGAAAAATGATCACCAGTTGCTGCAGGTAATATACTGTGTTTGGTTTTTGGACTGAGGTCTTCGTGAATAGTCCTAAACTATTGCCAATACTTAAAGACAGCTAGACTAGACTTCCGTGTCAGGAACTCAAAAGCACTTCTGTTGTGAAAGGATCAAATGGTGAAATCATTTTTCCTCAGGTCACGCCCAGTTGGGGGCTCTTTTTGTGTCCCCCCCCCCCCTTAAGTTGCTCACTAAAGTGGTACCCATCTATCCGCGGCCTGCTTTTGAATACCTAGGTTGTCAGGAGCTGAAGTTAGTGACAGGAGCTTGCCCTACTGCACGGCAGCAACCAGGTCTCGAACACAAGCCTGCCAATTGTCAACCAGACCAGGTGTTCTTTTTAGAAATAGCTACTTTCTGCTTTGAACACTATTCTGTTACCTTCAGCTATGATTGATTTTGCCTGATCATTCTAAGCTTTGATTTAGTCTTGGGGGGGGGGGGTTGTTTCACACTTGCATGGAGGTGCCAGATTCAAATATGGTTTATATTGGTGGTGTGGTCTGCCAACAGCCAGCAGAACTAGCAGCAGACTCAGATAGTGAGGTTGGGGAGGAACATGGGCCAGTCCTGGAGTCTGGGGAAGGCTCTGATGAGTGCTCTACGTTGGAGGCAGAGGTGGGGCCAGGGCTGTCTGACAGTTATCAGCTGCCTTTGGAGTTGGAGATCAGTGAGGCAGAAGAACAGCTGGAGCCTGTTCCCAGCGTGCGCATGTGCAGAGCTGCCAGAAGAAGGGAATAGCGAAGGAACAAGGGTCAACTCGGGAGGAAAGCCATACGTGGACAGTGAATGGCCCCTCCCATGGGGAATAAATAGGAGCAAAAAGGGGGTGGGGTTTTGCAGGAGACAATTAGTTCAGTTCATTAGGGTGAACTGTTCCTGACTTCTTGCCAAATATTGTCTGCTACAGAGTGGCGTTTGGAAGATATCAGCCTGGCAGCTCTCCAAACCTGATAAAGGTCTGTAATTGTGAAATCTCTTGAAAGCTGTTGGCCACAACTTTACTGGAGAGGAATTCACTTTAAACTAAATAAAACGGGTTTTATTGGAATGAGGATTCGGTTTCACGCTTTTGGGGGAAGCCTAGATCAGAACAATTGGATGGGAGAAACATCAAGAAGCCCCAGATCTGGGAAATAACCAACTACAGGTACAATTACATGGATACCTGTCTCTTGGAATTGAACTCAATAGGAGTCCCAAAGGGTGCTTTTTCCAAAAGGCACCTGGACTTTCTTGGTTTTTTTTCCTTGTGAAAAAAAATGAAATGAAAACATTTCACATCCAAGAAGCTTCTTCAGTTTTCAAGGGGAAAAAGGAAAGTCCAGGTGCCTTTTGCAAAAGCACCTGTGGGACAATATGACCTGGATGATTGAGAATCTCCATAGACAAAGAAGATTTTCCCCAATTAATATGGCACAATTCTTGCTTGGTTTTGCCTTGATTTAATAATTGATCCCATTTAAGTTTCAGAAAAACATCTGATCATGATTGATACAATTTCCATTTGGACAACATTCTGAAATGACAGGTTTTATTGCATCCGAAATAATATTGACGAGGCAGTTAAATTAATAATATGATATCTGGGAGTTTGTGCCATTTGTGTTAACATTGTTTTGCCTATCCTGTCAATGTGCACAGTTTGGGTTGTGTAATCCGCAAACAAACTGAAGCAAGTGTTTCATTCTACCTGTTTGATCAAATGAATGCAGGCAAATTTTTATACTAGATCAATACTAATAGTCCTCGACTTGTGCCTACAATTGACCCAACATTTCTGTTGCTAGTTGAGACAGTTACATGAGTCTTGCCCATTTTACGATTTTTCTTGCAACAGTTTTTCAGTGAATCCCTGCAGTCGATAAGTTAGTAACCTGGTTGCAAAAGGGGATTATATAACCCAGGGACGCTGCAATTGTCATAACTATGAGTCAGTTTGCCAAGCGGCTGAATTTTGATCATGTAACCATGGGGATGCTTTGGGGAAAACGGTCATAAGTCACATTTTCCCAGTGCTGTTGTAACTTCAAACGGTCCCTAAATGGAATGGTTGCAGGTTGAAGATTACCTTGTACTTGGGAGTTGCAAATTCAGAATCCAGTTCATTTAGTAGAAAACTTATAAAATGTGCTTAGTATTTAGAGTGTCGATGGTGCAGTGGTTAGAGTGCAGTACTGCAGGCTACTTCTGCTGACTGCCGGCTGACTGCAATTTGGCAGGCTCAAGGTTGACTCAGCCTTCCATCCTTCCAAAGTGGGTAAAATGAGGACCTCGATTGTTGGGGGCAAGAGGCTGAATCTGTAAACTGCTTAGAGAGGGCTGGAAAGCACCATAAAGTGGTATATAAGTCTTAAGTGCTATTGCTATTAGTACTTTTAGTGACTCTGTTGAGTGTTCTGACTATCAAATCAGGTTTGGTCTCTCCCTATTTTCCAGAAAATATTTATTTATGAAAGTATGTATGCCAAGCACAGCTAGAACTGGTTTGTTTGTTAAAAACTATCAAAAAGTATGAACATGGGACACAACTGCAAGTAAAAAAAATCCAGCCCTTTTATTTCATCATGGAGAAAAATGGCAGGATTTTCTTAATAAGAATTATAGCTTTGGGGGCAGGATAGAAAAAGCTTCCCTCTTTTTGTAGACCACCCAAAACTTCATTTGAAGTTTTCATTTACCAGACATGAACAATTCATACACTTTGTTTCCATAACAAGCAAGTTTATATCTGATGGGAACAAATGTCAGGAACTCAACAATACAATGTGTATTTTTTTCCGGGTGCGTCCAATGCAAATATTTTAATTTGTAGATCAGTTGCAAAGAAAGTCTCAACAATTGACAGCCAATATTTTAAATTCTTCTTCCACTTTTTCATGCCTCTCAGTACTGAAAGGGAATCTATATGATGCCCCAAGTCTCTAAAAGGACTTTCCCCTTAGTCTTTCTCTCTTTTAAGGAAATACAGATTTGATCATACGGTAAGTGATATGCTGTGCAGATTTATTTGGGTCGTACCTCTCTTCAAATTGAGTTTTGCTGGGCATTTCTTTGATGTCTTCGTGAATTGGCATCTGCTCGCCCACGGTGCACATTAATTTCAAATCCAAAGGACCCAGCTCCTTATATTCCTGCATTCAGAGCAAAAAAGAAAAAAAAGGTATTATTTGGTGGTAAGTAGGCTTGCCCCATGTGTGTAAATAATATGGATAATAAAAGTATTTTATTAAAAAAGGCAGTGATCGTCATTACCATGTTTTCCCGAAAATAAGACCCTGCCTTATGGTATTTTTTTGGCCACCAAAAAAGGCACCAGGTCATCCATTGACTAACCTTACTTGTGTGTGTCACCCCCGGCCTCCTTTTCGCCCTCAGAGGCCTTCAGGAACTTCTTTTGCACCCAGCAAGTCTTTCCTGGAGGCCTCTGCAGACGATAGCAGAGCTCCAGATCGATCCAGAGCTTTGTTATCAGCTCCAGAGGCCTTCAGGACAATCTTGCCAGCCTTGCCAGCTGCAGAAAAAATGGGCAGGCAAGGCAGGTGCGAGGCTGGCTCCAACTGTCCAAAGATTAGTAGTAGGGCAGCTCCACCACCACCCATCCCTACCTTAGCTTAATTTTTACCCATGCACTCTGGAGTGGGTAGGATCTTAATTAGGGCTTATTTTGGAGGTAGGACTTATTTTGGGTGCATGTGTTAAAAAAAATCAAGCTAGGACTTACTTTCAGAGTAGGTCATATTTTGGGGGAAACAGGGTAGTAACTTACACACTGGTCAGAAGGCTGGGAAAATACAGGTAGTCCTTGACTTACAACAACTCATTTAGTGACCAAAGTTACAACAGCACTGAAAAATGTAAATTATGACCATTTTTTCACAGTTATGACTTTTGCCCCAAGATTAACTGATCAAAATTCTGATGCATGGCAGCTGGCTCATATTTATGTTCATTGCTGTGTCGAAAGGTCATGTGATCCCCTTTTGCGACCTTCTGACAAGCAAAGTCAATGGGGAAGCCAGATACACTTAACAACCATGTTACCAACTTAACAACTGCAGCGATTCCCTTAAGGGTGGGGGGAAAAGGCTGCTAAATGGGACAAAACTCACCTAGCAACTATCTCAACTTGACAACCGGGTCACTAACTTTTATTAACTGCAATGATTCAGTTAACAACTCTGGCAAGAAAGGTCATAAAATGGGGCAAAATTCACTTAACAACAGAAATTTTGGCCTTTTGGTTGTGGTCATAAGTCAAGAACTATCTGTGTATTGCAAGTAATTAAGGCACTCAGGAGGGTGCAGGATGAAGCCGAGTCAGCCTTGAATAAGCTAAGTTGCCTTCAAGCATTCTTGGAAAAATAAAAGAGGAGGTAGAAGACAGAAGTTCCTTGGAGAAGAGGGTAATCTTTTTTGCTGTTTGTTTTAATCTCTACAGCATGTAAGAAAATAAAAGTTGTAGGATTTTATGGCAATTGAAGACCACCTACCTTGACCTGGAAGGCAGGTGTGTGCCTTGCCAATATTTTAAGCCTGGATCTAGTATAGTGTTTTTCGAACTTGGCCACATTGAAGATGGCCAAGTTCCAACTTCCAGATTCCCCCAGTCACGCTGCATACTGGGAGTTAAAGTCCACCCATCTTAAAGTGGCCAAGATTGAAAAACACTGTTCCTCTGGCCGTGGGATGGTCAGCAGAGATGGAAGAGTTAAGGTCACTGGACTTGCATCCCCAACAACATACATGGTGATGTTCTTATTAATCCTAATCAGAATAACAACGGAATGTTGAAAGGGACTTTGGAGGTCTTCTAGTCCAGTCACCCCATGCTCAGGCAGGAAACCCCGTACCATTTCAGAAAATGGTTGTCAAAACTCTTCTTAAAAACTTCCAGTGTTGGAACAGCCACAGTGTCATGCCCCTGTCGGAGTCTGAATCCGAGGAGGAAGACAGGGAGTGGGAGTGTGGCTCTGTTGGCTATGTAGGAATCTGGGGAAGGGCAAAGTCTGGCTGGGCAGAGCAGGAGAAAGGTAGAACAAGGGAGAGGGAGTTCAGAGGAAGACCCAGACCCACCCCCTTCTCATCCTAGGGCATGCAGGGAGGAATGGAGAAGGGAGCAATGTGGGTTGCATGGCTTACGGGGGAGGAAAGAGCCCCGATTCCCTTCATTAGCCACAGCTGGGAAGAGAGTTTAAAAGAGATGCATGCTGATTGCGGCAGCTGCTGGGAGCAAACATTAGTTTAACTTATGTTGACTTTGGTTATCTGTGTTCCTGGTGTTCTCCCAACCGTATTGAGTTATTGCTGTGCCATCACATCTGGAATTCTTGCTCCTGCCCTGCTGGACTAATTACCTCATGTTGCCTTGATTGGACTTATAGGTACAGTTTTTGTTGACCGAGTTTTGGACTTGGTTCTCTGCAGCCCAAGGCTGTTCCTGGGAGAGTTTTTCTCCAGTCAGAAGGTAACCAGGAGATTGGGTACAAAGTTGGAGCTAATAAAGGGACTCCTACTGATTATCTGACTGTGCTGCCTTTGTGCCACACCCCTTTGGGTCATCACACACAGTTTCTGGAGGCAAATCTATCCAAAAGGGATGGTAGACTGAACGTCCATAATTCTCAACCCAGCTAGTTCTCCTTTTCCACCACCACCAAATCATGGAGGAGGAAGATTAATCTTTACCTTGAAGTCATTTGTATCTTCATACAGCAGAGGAGGTAGAAACTGATTGGCTGACATTCCCCGCAAATAAACCACTTCAAAGTCCTCCCACGATGGCTTCTCCAATTCTCTTTTCTCCTCGCTTGACTTGGGGTCCACAGAAATTACTAGCTCTCTTGCTGGCATCCCATCTTCCTCGGCTAAAAAATAAATTATACATTATTTTTTTGTTACTACCCTTCAGGATCAATTTTACATTTCATTACAAGATGACCAGTAGAAGAACAGAGTTGGAAGGGACCTTGGAGGTCTTCTAGTCCAACCCCTTGCTCAAGCAGGAAACCCTGTTCCATTTCAGACAAATGGATGCCCAAACTCTTCTGAAAAACCACCAGTGTTGAAGCACCCACAACTTCTGGAGGGAAGAGATTCCATTGAAGAAGCGTTCTGTCCAGAAATTTCTCCTTAGTTTTACACTGATTCTCTCTCCATGTTTCTTGTCTGCCCTCAGGTGCTCAAGAGAACAGCTTGACTAGCCTCTTCTTTATGGCAGCCCCTGAGGCAGAGGTGGTATTCAGAAGGTTCTGACCAGTTCTAGAGAACCGGTAGCGGAAATTTTGAGTAGTTTGGAGAATTGGCAAATACCACCTCTGACTGGCCCTGTCCCCATCTATTCGCTGCCTCTTGAATCCCAGCTGATTGGCTGGGTCTTCTTTGGTTGCCCTGCATAAGAGAATGGAGCTGGAAAACAGGTTAGTGGGGTGGGGAGGGAATGGGGATTTTGCAGTATCTTTCCCCTTCCACACCCGCCAAGCCAAGCCATGCCAAGCCAAGTCATGTCCACCAAGCCATGCCCACAGAACCATTGGTAAAAAATATTTGAATCCCACCACCGCCCTGAGATATTGGAAGACTGATATCATGTCACCCCAGTCCTTCTTTTCATTAAACTAGACATATCCAATTCCTGCAATCGTTCTTCATATGTTTTCATGTCCAATCCCTTAATCAATCACCTTTGTTGCTCTTCTCTGCATTCTTTCTAGAGTCTCAACCCTCTTTTTACATGGTGGGGACCAGAACTGGATGCAATATTCCAACTGTGGTTCTTACCAAGGCATTATAAAGTGATATTAACACTTCATGTTGATCTTGATTCTATCCCTGTATTAATGCAGCCTAGGATCGCACTGGCTTTTTGGGCTGCCGCCACACACTGCTAGCTCATAAATGAATTCTATATGCATTCTTTATTGGCCAAGTGTGTTTGGACACACAAGGAATTTGTCTTTGGTGCAAATGCTCTCAGTGTACATAAAAAGAAAAGAGACATTCATCAAGAATCATAAGGTTCAACACTTAATATAGTCATAGGGTACAAATAAGCAATCAAATCATACTAGGAAACAGTCAATATAATTAAATGATTGTCCACTAGGACAGTGGTCCCCAACCTGTGGGGGATGAGAAGGAGAAGGGCACCAGATTGCACGAGAGGTGGCCTGGTGCATATGAATGGAGCACGCAGCTCCACTCACACAAGAGAGAAGCCTTTGGGGTGTGGTTTTGTGCTCCTTTGGGCTTCTACATGCACATCAGTCTGCCTTTCGTGTGGCCCAATTCCAAATAGACCATGGCCCGGGGGGTTGGGTACCCCTGCATTAGGATTCCAAGATCCCACTCACAGTTACTACTATTGATCCAGGTTCTCTGCATATGTCACAATTCTCCAAAAAAAAAAAAAAAAAGCCTTCCTCTTCAGTTTTGAAACTGGGGGCAAGAGGTTAGTTTGCAAGTTTAGTAACCAGGACAGGCTTTTAAATATTATAAATGTTTAGATATTGCAAGCAGGGAAAGGAGGAACAGATTTCAGTCTAGCGCACAAGTGGTTTGCCAGAATAAGTGAGAGTGCATGTAAGAAAATGCATCTCAATTCATAAATCTTTTATTACAGTAAAAACATTAAAATATGAAAATAAAGCAATTCATATAAAGCATAATAGCAATACTTGGATTACAGTCGGTGATGAGATAATGGAGGGGCAGCCAAAAACTGTCTAATTTTGCAGACGTATAAAGAGACAGTATGGATAGATTCAAAGAAACAGTATTATCCTGAGCTAATAGTAACAGCTGTACATTTAAAAGAGACCAGAATTTTCTGGCTATTTTGTCAGCTAAAGAGTCAAAAAATAAGTTTGTGAATCCTTACAGAGAGTACAATATAACAGGACATTAGCTGGGGTTTCAGTAGCCCCCTTGCCCACATCCCCCTAACTTAGGACTCCCCAAATGCCGGCTCATCAGTTCATGAATTTCAGCAATTCCCAAACCTACATTATATCAGGGGTGGGATTCTACCTGGTCGGACCAGTTCTATAGAACCAGTTGTTATGATTCTGCGCAGTTGGGAGAACCAGGATATCTCACCACTGGCTGGCCCCACCCTGCCCCACCCCGCCCACTCCTTACCTGGCATGCACACCATCAAATTTGCTTGTGTTTGGTAGGTTGCTATTTTTCCTGGTTTTTTCCCCCCAGCCAGCAGCTATTGTGAAAGCAGGCAATCCTTGGATTTCTTGCTTTCTGGCTAATCTAAACACAGAGCTGAACCTTCCTTAGGACTGAAGCTTCTATTTTTCAGTGCAGACTCAGGTAGCAGATTGCACAATGATTGATCTCTGAGTGAATCTGTGATTCTGTGAGCAACTCAATCTGTTTGCCTGCTTTTGGGTAAAAGTTGCTCTTTTTTAAATAAAAAATCCGATATTCACATACAGGGTGTGTTGTGAGTTAATTTTGTGAGCTTGCTAGCAAATTTTATGAGTTTGCTTGCAAGCAAATTTTGCAACAGACTCAGGTAGTCGATTGCAGAAAGATGGATCTCTGAGTGAATCTGTGATTCTGTGAGCAATCTGCCTGCTTGCTTTGCCTGATTTTGGGTAAAAGTTGCTTTTTTTAATAATTTTTTTTTCAATATTTACACAAATACTTATAATATTTACATACAAGGCACACCCAGCCAGTCACATGACCACCAAGCCATGCCCAATCAGCAAGCCATGACCACCCACTCACATGACCACCAAGCCACACCTACAAATTAGGCCACGCCTGCAGAACCAGTTGTTAAAAAATTTGAATACCACCCCTGCATTATGTGAAAAAACTTTAATAAACACTAACTAATAAATCAGTTAGGTCTAGAGCAGGGGTGTCCAACTCAAGGCCCGTGGACCGGATCTGGCTAGCAAGGTGCTTAGATCTGGGCCATGGGACCACCCTCGGAGATCACGAGGCCTTGTGCAACCCTCCAAGCTCCATTTTCACTGGCAGAGAGCTGCTGGAGGCTGTTGCAATCTAAAATGGAGCTCGGGAGCCTGTTTTCACTGGCAGAGCTTTCGGGCCACTACAGGTGCGCCCCCTGACATAAATGACATCATGCTGGCCATCCCCACCCTGGCCACCAACACCCCTGATGTCAAACACAATCCTGTTGCAGCCCTCAATGAAATCAAGTTTGACACCCCTGGTCTAAAGGTTATGACACCTGACTAGAAATCAGGAGATTGTGAATTCTAGTTCCATCTTATGCATGAAAGCCAGTTGGATGATTTTGGGTCAATCTCCCAGCGACTGTGAGTTCTAGTCCCATTTGAGGCATGAAATTCTGTTGGGTGAATTTGGGTCAATCACCAGGAGACAGTGAGTTCTAGTCCCGTCTTAGGCATGAATGCCAGCTGGATGACTTTCAGCCAATCCCTCTCTCTCTGAGCCCAACTCACCTCACAAGGTTGTTATTGTGGAGAAAATAGGAGAAGAAAGGATTGGCTTTGCTTGCTGTCTTGAATTACTTATAAAAACAATAAAGGCAAGATATAAATAAATATATAGTATACTAGCTCGATACCCATGCTTCATTACGAAACTATGTGGTCAGGCTTAGTTTTGGGGGAAGAAAATTATATATATAAAAAATCTGCCTCTGCCTACCAGCATCCATCGGTATTCATCTGGCTGGTGTCCTGTCAGTATGTGAGAGAGTTGAAGGCTGTTTGGAAAGTGAAACAGTATTTGTTGTGTGAGCAAGAAGGACACGGCAAGGAACCTGGGCGTGGCTTAGCTCAACTGTTCTGTACTAAAGCTGCTTGGTGCTGGGAAACTAAAATGGAAATGTAAACTCCTCTCCTCTGCTTGTGTTTTGCGTTTGGAAGAGATTTCTTTTCAGGTGGGGAGGGGGAGTAGAACTCCTTAGCATCAGAGAGTGTTAGTAACAATATAGTTCTGATGTTCTGATGGTCATTTTGAAACATCCTTTCTTAGTGAGCACCTAGAAGCCAAGAGGAACATAAGTAGCAAATTTCAAGTTTGTAGGCTTTACGGATCTGGAGATTTTGTGATGATGCATGAGTGGTATTTCACTTTTATAAATATAGATAAATAAATAAATATGGTAAAGAAAATATGGTTGAGGACAGGATGGCAGCTTCATTCCCCAAATTTGCCATTACCACTTCCAGTGCCTTTCTTTCATAATTCCCAGCTGCAAGACTTAGGCAGATCAATCTGATTCTGACAACAATAACAAAAAGAGGTATAACTACCTTCTTCTTGATCCAGGTTTTCCCCAGGAACCTGCAAACCAGCTCCTTGGGTAAGAAACAGCTTCCTGGAAAATGCAAAACATAACAAAAATAGCTTCGAGATTCATAATAGTAATAGTAACCCACCGGAAAAGAATGGGGAAAGCCAATTTGTGGTGAAAGCATCTCGCTAGAAACCGGGAAACTGAGTTCTAGTTCCACTTTAGGCACGAAACCAGTTAGATGACCTTGGGCCAGATGCTCTCTTTCAGTGCAAGGATGCAGGCAATGACAAACCATTTTCAAAAAACATCTTGCCAAGAAAACTGCAGGGACTACTTCATGAAATCCCCAGGAGGTTAAAAATCAACAACAACCAACAACCAGAACATAAACCTTTTGACCCTTAAGTACCAAAAATTTGCACTTTGAGGAATTCTGAGTTTGAAAAACCCTGGTCTATAGCAGGGGTCACCAAATTTGGCAACTTTAAGGCTTGTGGGCTTCAACTGTGTGTGTGTTTGTGCTACAAAAAAAAAAAAAAAAAAAAGCCATGCCTACCCAGTCACATGGCCATACCCATCTAGCCACACCCACAGAATCGGTTGTTAAAAATTTTGAATCCTACCCCTGGTTAGGTCCATTGCCAGAAAAACTTACCCAAATTAGACACTTGGGTTATGCCTGCCTGTACAAATAATGAGCATTTCTTAAACATTCTTCTTATATCTTAGAAGGGTTATGTCATGCCCCTGTTGGAGACTGACTCCGAGGGAGTCGGCGGGGAGTGGAAATGTGGCTCTGGAGGTTGTGGAGGAGACTGGGGAAGGGCAGAGGCCGGCTGGGCAGTCAGAGGAAGACCCAGTCCCACCCCCTCTCCATCCTAGGGCATGCAGGGAGGAGAGGACAAGGGAGAGTCATGGTGGACTGTGGAGGAGAGGGCCTTGATCCTTTTCATGGGCTGCAGCTGTGACAACTGAATAAGAGGACGGACCTGCATACGGGCCAGTGCTGGAAACAAAGCATGGAAATATCTCTAGTTTGTCGTTCCTCTCTGAGCCTTTTTTTACCTGGGTACTTTAAGAAACTGCAATCTCCGCTCAAACAGTTTATTGATGAGATAGATGTTTTCCTTCTCCATTTCATGGACAGCTTCCTCTAAAGCAGTCACTTCCTTTCGATAAGCTTCAACCTGCCATAAAAGAGGAAACCTAATTCTGAGGTTCAAAGAAGTTACACGGATAACTTAACAGAGCAGAAGCCTCATTTTTTTCTCTCCAAAATGAGTCGCAGTGCAAGACATTTTGTTCGAGAATGGAGTTGAAGGTTGCTTGTTGAATGTAAAAAAAGCAGGAAGAAAGCCAGAAAAACAGGGGAAGGCCACCTGAACTCTTGGCTGAATGTTCCAATACTAAACAAGGTGGAGAAACAAGGATGTGGGATGTCTCCAGGAGTGTTTAATTTTAGGACATGTAAATGAGAGTATGGCCTCATCCAAGGAATATTTGTCCAAAGAAACAAAAACAGCTGAGTATAACAGCAAACATCTGTTCACCTTGTTATAGGGAAGTGAAAATTTGATGCAATGGGAATACATTACTTAACAACTGTATAAGTAATATAGTTATGCCAATACAGGTAATCCTCAATTTACAAAAGTTCATTTCGTGATTGTTCAAAGTTACAACCACACTGAAAAAAGGGGTACGATTCAACCAGTGCAACAATAAGTTTGGTGAGCACACACTTTGCGCGCACACAGGGCATTTGCTACTGACCTTCTCCAGCAATCTCAGCTGATGTGCAGCAATCTGCTGTACCACACAAATCAGCTGAGCTTGAAAACCGGAATATAAAGCACAGACTAGACCCTGGGCAGATGGGTGGGCCCAACAACTGATCATCGGAGCGAACCGGTTTGCTCACAGCTGATCCTTGGAGCTACCGGTTCGCCTGAACTGGCCCGAACTGGAAGAATCCCACTCCTACCTTGGACCATTTTTCATGCTTACAACCATTGCAGCATGGTCAAAATTCACACACTTGGAAACTGACTCATATTTATGATGGTTGCAGTGTCCCTTAGCAACAGAAATTTTGGGTTCAGTTGTGGTTGAAAGTTGAGGACTACCTGTAACAAGTCTTCCACTCTCAACCCAATCCATCTCACATACTTCTTTTTTGGGGAGGGAGATAGGAGACCTTAGATATGTATGCTGCCTTGAATTGGCCAAAAATAAAACCAGGATAAGAATCCAGTGTATGCATGTATATATACAGATGAGGTTAAGACGAATGAATTTTGAATGAAAACCTTAGTTGATTAACTGGTATGAAAGGAGTTGAAATGGTTTTGATCTTAAAGGTAAAGGTAAATATGTTCCCCTCGTACATATATACTAGTCATTTCCGGATCTAGGGGGCGGTGCTCATCTCCGTTACAAAGCCAAAGAGCCAGTGCTGTCCAAAGACGTCTCCGTGGTCATGTGGCTGGCATGACTAAATGCCAAAGGCACACAGAATGCTATAACCTCCCGCCAAAGTGGTCCCTGTTTTTCCATTTGCATTTTTTAACATGCTTTCAAATTGCTATATTGGCAGAAGCTGGGACAAGTTACGGGAGCTCATTCTGTTACGTGGAGCTAGGGCCGAACTGTCGACCTTTCTGATTGACAAGCTCAGTGTCTTAGCCACTGAGCCAGCACATCCCTGTGGTTTTGATCTTAGCAGAGAATAAAAGAGCTTCAAACACCAATACAAATACTATATATGAAAGAAGAGTGGATGAGTTGGAATCAAAGGAAAGACCAAGAAAGTAGCAGTTGGATGCTCTTGAAATCCCCCCCCCCCAAAAAAAAATACAGAACAGGTAGTCTTCAACATATGACCACAACTGAGCCCAAAATTTCTGTTGCTGAGCAAGATGGTTGTTAAGTGAATGTTGTCCCATTTTACCACCCTTCTTGCCACGGTTGTTAAATGAATCACTGTCATTGTTACATTTGTAACACAGAAATGTCATAAAGGCATAGCATATAGAGGAGAACTAATCCATCAAAACTAGAATTCACAGCTCATCTACATTTACAAGACAAAGTCTGCTCTTTTGAAGACAGCAAAGTCCACATTTTGGACATCTGGTTTGAAAGAGGCCAAGGAGGCCATCTACATCAAAATTGAACAGCCCTCTCTCCAAAGAGGGGGAGGGATACAACATCATCTATCTCCAGTCTACAACATCGTCCTTTCAACAGTTCCAAGGAGGCTCCACATCCATCAGCTGTTCCTGAGGTGACAGATAAACCTCCAAATGGCCTCAAATGACCGTCTAAAAGATGCAAATGACCAGCTGTCTGCAAGGAGTATAAATCGTTCCCTTCGCCACCACCCAGTCAGAGCTGAAGAAGCTTCTTGGATGAGAAGTGAAACGTCTTCCAAGAAAAACCAAGAAAGTTCAGCTGCCTCTTGAAAAAGCACCTTTGGTTAGTAACACAGTAGTTAAGTGAATCTGGCTTCTCCATTGACTTCACTTGTCAGAAGGGTGCGAGTACATGATTCTGGGACACTACAACCACCATAAATATGGGTGTCATGCCCCTGTTGGAATCTGATTCTGAGGGAGAGGTGGAACAGCTGATAGGGAGTGGGAGTGTGGCTCTGGTGGCTGTGGAAGAAACTGGGGAAGGGCACAGTCTGGCTGGGCATTCAAAGGAAGACCCAGGCCTACCCCCTCTGCATCCAAGGGCACAGAGGGAGGAACGGATAAGGGAGCAATGTGAGTTATGGGGGAGAAAAAGGCTCCGATTCCCTTTATTAAGCTGCAGCTGGGGAAACAGGATAAAGAGGGTGTTTGCGTACAGCTCCTTGCTGGAAGCAAAGCATGAATTATTTTGGCTTGTCAAGTCTTATCTGGGTTCTGCCATCCTCCCAACTGTATATGTTTCGTTATCTTTTGAAGTCTTCAATTCCTTATCCTGCCCTGTCTCGTTAATTGCTGCAATGTGGTTTGTGTTGGTTTTTACTTATAATCTATATTTACTTTGGGTTCGGACTGAATTTCTTCCCTTTAAAAACTGTTCTTGGGAGAGTTTTTTCTCCAGCTGATGATAACTGGACATTGGAGGCCAAGTTGGAAGTAGTAAACAGACTTTACCTACTTTTGTGACTTTGTTGCTTTTGTGCCACGCCCCGGGTCATCACAATGGGGATGCTGCAACATTTTTCATGTGTATGACTGTACGACTCGCTCACTTTTTTCACTGCCGTTTTAACTTTGAGTGGTCCGTAAATGAACAAGTTTACAAGTTGAAGACCCGTCATGAGAAATGTAATTAACAAAATACACCATGTTAAGAGGCCTGTGGACTTAGGCAGAAATCAGACTGGCTTTCAAGGAGGGGAAGAAGATCCAGACAGATAAAGGAGGCGGTGCTGGAGTCAGCTTGATTTCAGTTTGCTAATTGAGTTTTTTGTTTCTTTTTGTCTGCCTTTTCCTGCCTCAATTACTTTGGCTCCCCCCTTTTTTTTTTCTTCTGCACTCTGCATTAACGCGGCTTCCCACAGGATGGGAAAGTTACGTACAGTAAGCAGGTCTGCCAAAACTCTTTTAGCTGGGAATGTTGGGATCTCGGCCAGCCCTGCAATCAGACAAAGGGATGTGGGTGCCTCAGGTGATGGATACTGGAGGGAAGTGGAGGCAGCAGCCCTCCCTTCTCCTGTTCTTTACTCCTAGGAGCCAAAATCACAGCACTGATTATGTTTACATGTTGCTGGACTGAATATTTAGCAATCCAGATGGTGCTGTTGGAAAGGGCCCCGAGTACAGCAATCAGGCAGGGCCAGGAGCTACACAACGGCTCGAAAGGGAAAGATTCCCTTGGGTTAATTTCTTGGTAAATCCATATGCACCGTAGTCCTCAACTTATAACCATGACTAAGGCCAAAATGTATGTTGCTAAGTAAGAAATCGATTGAGTGAGTTTTGCTTGAGTTTTTCTTGCTGCCTTTGTTAAGTGAATCATTGCCTTTGTTAAATTAGTAACCCGGCTGTTAAGTGAATCTGCCTTCTCCATTGACTTTGCTTGTCAGAAGGTCGCAAAAAGAGGAATCCCGTGACCCCAGGGACATTGCCACCATCATAAGTGTGAGTCAGTTGTCAAACCTCTGAACGTAAATCAGGTGACCATGGAAATGTTAAGATGGTCATCAGTCTGAAAAAAATGGTCATAAGTCACTTTTTTCAGTGTTGTTGTAACATTGAACCGTTACTAAGTGAATTGCTTTAAGTTGAGGACTCTTTTCGATCTTCTTGGAAGCCACAAGGAAGCCCTGAGATCTCCTGACTTCTACACAAGTACAGTTAGTTCTTGACTTATGACCACAATGGGGCCCAAATGTTTCACTGCTGAACGAGACGCTTTTCAAGTGAGTTGTGCACCATTTTATGATATTTTTTTTGCCATAGCTCTTAAGTAAATCACTGCAGTTGTTAAGTGAAACATGGAGTTGTTAAGTGCATCTGGCTTCCCCCATTGACTTTGCTTGTCCGAAGTTGGCTGGGAAGGTTACAAATAGTGATCACACAACCCTGGGACAGAACATCTGTCATAAATACATGACCCTTGGGATGCTGCAATCAGAGTTGGGATTCTACCGGTTCGTCCCGATTCGGGCAAACTGGTAACTCCTAAGGTCAGCTGGGAGCAAACCAGCTAGCTCCAACAATCAGCTGTTAGGTTTGCCCCAGCTCTAGTCTGTTCTTTATTTCCTGGTTTTCCAGCTCAGCTGCTTCGCACGGCACAGCAGATTGCCGTGCGTCAGCTGTTTTACACACATGGCTTGCAGCAGGCGAGTTGTAAACATTGTATATGCAAGCGAAGCACAGGCTCACCGAACCGGTTGTTACACCAGTTCAATCCCACCCTTTGGTGCAATGGTTGTTAAATGTGAAAATGGTCGTAAGTCTCTTTTTTCAGTGCCGTTATAACTTTGAACAGCCACTAAACAAATGTTTGTAAGTTGAGGATTAGCTGCACTTATAAGTTCCTCTCTTGCTTAGATGATTTTTCAAAACCAACCAGAATTAAGACAAATGCGCACCCAATTTCAAATGACATTTTGAAGAACTGTCGTGAAGGTAGCAATGGCACTTAGACTTATATACCACTTTGTAGTGCTTCACGGCCCTGTCCAAGTTGTTTATAGAGTCAGCACATTGCCCCACAGCACTCTAGACCCTCGTTTTACCCACCTCAGAAGGATGGAAGGCTGAGTTAACCTTGAGCCAGTGAGGATCGAACTACTGGCAGTCAGCAGAGTTCGCCTGGAATACTGCAATACTGCATTCTAACCACCGTGTCTCTAACTGTGTGGTAGTAATTTTGCTGCCCTTCATTTCTGCCTTGCAAAACCCAACACTCAAAATATGGGCCCTGATGCTCAGTGGATCCCTTAGCCTCCTTCTGCAAGCATTCAACCTCCTGACCACCAAAGGATCTGCTTTCCATTTGTTTTCTGTCCTGCAGAAATCAACTTACTTCTTCTTTTAGCCATTCATATTCTTTAATCTCCCTGCGGCTGATCTTGTCAATGTGCTTAACAGCATTCTGGGAAAATAATCCAAATACACCAAAATTAAAATTTTAATCTTTACATTGAAGGAAGCAAGAAAACAAAGATTTAGGCATATCACATGATACAAAGTCAGATTTATGTTTTTCTATACCCATTAATTTTCCAGAAGATCCTTTTCGTCGCTAATGACATGTAATACAGGTAGTTCTCAATTTATGACCATAATGGAACCCACCCATTATGGTCGTAAAGCACAATGGTCATAAAATGGATCACCCAACCTGATTTTACAACTTTTTTTGAAGCTGTTGTTAAGTGAACACTGTGTTGTAAGGTGACTAGTGCGGTCATTAAATGAACGCCACAATCATTAACTGAATTAATGGTTCATTATAGACTGGTTTTGCTGAAATGCAAATGCAAATTCCAGTTTCTAGTGAGACTGTCATAAAACTGAGCATCAGAAATTTGATCACGTGACAATGGGAGGGTCAGTTGTTGAAACCTTGGAACTGGGGAAGGCCCGTCATAATTCTGAACAGTCATAAATTCAAAACTATTTGTATAAAAGCATTATAGAGTTCTAGAATAAAGTATCAATATTATCCATAGTACATTTAACAACATCAGCTGCTGAAAAGCTCAAAGCAATTTGAGAGTACCTTTTCCAGGTAACAAATGTTCTTAAAAGACATAAGCTTTTGTGTTGTATCTTTTTTATAGGCCTATGAAAAAAATGCTATTAAATATCCTGTTTCCCCAAAAATACGACCTACCCTGAAAGTAAGTCCTAGCTTGATTTTTACACATGCGCCCAATATAAGCCCTATCCCCAAAATAAGCCCTAATTAATATCCCACCCATTCCAGAGTGCATGGGTAAAAATTAAGCTAGGGTGTGGATGGGGGTGTGTGGAGCTGCCCTACTGCTTATCTTTGGACAGTTGTATCCAGGCCTCGCACACCTGCCTTGCTGGCCTATTTCTTCAGAAGCCGGCAAGGATAGCAAGGCTTTCCTGAAGGCCTCTGTAGCGGATAAGAAAGCTCCGGATCGATCCAGAACTCTGTGATCCGCTACAGAGGCCTTCAAGAAAGCCTTGCCGGTCACAGAAATTCCTGAAGGCCTCTGACAGCGAAAAGGAGGCCGCAGGCGACACATGCAAGTGAGGTTAGTCAGTGGATGACATCCCCCGAAAATAAGACCTGGTACCTTTTTTTGGTGGCAAAAAAAATATGTCAGGGTCTTATTTTCAGGAAAACATGGTAGTAAAATCAAGATTTCTCCTGATTATCACCACCATAGATAAAACACAGCTTTCCCCCCAAGTTTGCTAAAGTTAAACATAAACTGTTTACAAGACATTGTTTACATGAGGATGAAAGAACTGCTAAGAAAAATTGTGTTGCTAAGTGGCTGAAGTGTGATTGTGTGACTGGAGGGGTGGAGTGAAGTAACTGTAACTTTGAAGAGTGTTCATAAATATGCTTTTTTGAGTCTGTTGTAATCTTGAACAGTTGTTAAGTGATCAGTCATAAGTCAAAGCTACTCTATGCCATCCTTTTCTACAAAATTTCTCCCACCCCTGTCGAGATTTCAAGTCCCAGAATTCATCAGTGTGACTGGGGCTTTCTGGGAAATTTCAGAATGTATGAGGCCCTAGCTAACTCTGAAAAAACAGATGAGGAGATGCCACTAAGCATCTGAAGTAGCAAAAATCAAAACGTACCTCGGTGGCCCATTCTTTCTTTAATTCCATCTTTCTCAAAGTGATTTTGTCAATTTTTTCTTTTGCTTCTTCCAAAGAAATTCTAAAAAATTCTAAAAAGGAGACGAGGGTGTTGAGGAGACATACAGAAAAGAGATCTATTTTAGCCTTTTTAAGATGCCATCCAGAATGTAAATTACAGGTAGTCTTCAACTTATGACCACAATTGAGACCCAAAATTATATTGGTAAGTGAGAAATTTATTGAGTGAATTTTCTCGCATTTTACGACTTTTCTTGCCTCATTCGTTAAGTGAGTCACTGCAATGGTTAAATTAGTAACACAGTTGTTAAGTGAATCCGGCTTCCCCACTGACTTTGTGTCAGCTTTGGAACTGTTATTAAAAGCTGCCACACAGCTGCGGAGGATTGGAGGGGGTTGATGTTGTTTGAGGATCTCTCAGTAGACAAAATAGATTCTTTAGTAATTCAAGGTTATTGTGAATTGCGCAGCAAGAATTGGGACGGAAGGGGGATTGGTTCACGTGATGTATGATGTGGGGAAAAGGGGAGTTTGTTGGTTGGGTCTTTGTGGGAAGTCTGGGGGGAAACTTTACTTTCAGAATTCCACAGAGGTACCAAGTTTCTATTCTAATAAAAGTACTTTGAGTACTTTATGGTTGTCTTGGAGTTACTGGCTGGAATGGATAATCTGTGGAACGATGACACTTTGCTTGTCAGAAGGTCGCAAAAGGGGATCACATGATTCCCCAAGGAACACGGCAATCATCATAAATGTGAGTCGGTTGTCAAGTATCCAAATGTAAATTCATGGACTGTGGGGATGCTGCAATGGTCATAAGTGTGAAAAATGGTCATAAGTCACTTTTTCAGTGTTGTAACTTCAAACGGTCACTAAATGAAGAGTTGTAAGTTGAGGACTACCTGTATTCTTGAATTAAAGACAGCAATTCTGGTTTCAGGTTTGGGTTACCATATAATTTAGCATTACTTGAGCAACGATTGGACAGTCTCTCTCTAAAAATGAAGTGCCAATTTTTGCTCTTTTTGGCCACTACACAAAGCTTTCTTCAACTTAGTCCAGTGCTTCCAGATGTTTTCTTTCTGCTGTTCCCAGAGTTTCCCATCAGCGTGGCCAAGAGGCATACAGGCTCCTGAAACATCTGGAAGACGCTATGTTGATTCAGACCTGTGGTTCTATCTGTCCCTTGTTTCTCCAACTTAAACATCTGGAAATAATTAGGAACTGGAACTTCTTGACTCCACACTTGACATTGCACTGAATCGGCCAACTGGCAATACCGAAACAAATGGGATGAGGATCTGTTCGGATAGTAAATTTAGTAGCTGGAACAGTAAAGTGTACAATGGGCCAGAACACACAGTTGGAGCTGACTGGTTGGAGAGAGCTGGTTCCTGAGGCAATTGATGCTGTGATTGGTTGCTGTGGGTGCAAAGGGGGGAGTATTGTGGCCCGTCAGCCCCAGCCCCCACAGCAGCTGAATCAGATGAGGAGGCGGAGGTGTGGGAGTCAGGGTCAGCATCAAGGCAACCTAAGAGCTCTGAGAGGGAAGAGGGAGAGGAGCTGTCAGAGAGATAGAGACAGAGGCGAAGCCTGAATTGCCCATCAGCCCTCAGATGGAGAGTCAACAGCCTGGAGGTGGCTGATGAGGGAAGAGGAGGAACAGCTGGGTCTACTGCCTGAAGAGCAGAAGGCAGAGGAGAGGAGAGCAATGGAACTCTATGGGCTGGTCCTTGGGACGGAAGAGCCACAACTGCTAGCAAAGCCCCACCTTAGCTCTTGAGATAAAAGGCAGAGGACGGAGATGAATAATGTGGGAGACGACTATTCATCTCCCCTGCTGGACAGGCTTGTTAGCCTGAGGTGAAAGAGAAACTTTTTGCTGGGGCTGCTCCTAATAAAGGAATCATTGCTTCAAACCCTTCAGAGGGTTTGTCGTGTTTGGGGAGCTGGGTAAAAAACAGGAAGTCTCCCTCTTTTCCTGCCTTTCTCTTCAGACTTCCCTGTATGCCATTCGATTTATCGCAAATATTCCTGCATTCCTTACTATCTTGTCTGCTCCAACTATAAATGTTGAATATATTTATTTAAATGACACGTTGGTGCATCAGTATCTCTAACACCAGCTGACTGCAAAGAATATAAATTTTTCCATTCTCCACTATTCAGTTCAGTCAGAACTGAAGAAACTCCTTGGATGAGAAGTGAAACCTTTTCAAGCAAAAGAAAGTCCAGTCGCCTTTTGTAAAAGCACCCTTGGGACAACCAGGACCTGGATGACTGAGAATCTCCATAGACATGTGTTAGTTTGAAGCCAACTTCTCCGTAGACCTCTAACAGAACCTTACCTGTCATTTCTTCAAGATCTTCCTTCAACTTTTTAATATCCTGTTCCAAGAACCGAATCTGATTTCCGTGTTCGGTGCTTCCCACGTTTTTGTACGCGGTCCAGTAGTCAATTTCAGTTTGTTTTTGGACAAGTTTCTGTTCAACATAATGTATCTGGAAACGCATATCTAGTGAAAGGCAACAAGGCACCATTTTCAGTACAGTTATAGTAATAATAACACTAGTTGCTTCACAAAAACTATGGATAAATACAGGGACACCTGTAATTTATATTGGACCTCGATGCACCAACTTCCCAAACCAATTAACATCATTTGCATCCTGACTTCCTTCACAAAGGATGCTGTTTTGTTTTTATTTTTATTTTTCCATTTAGTTCCTGCTTGTTCTTCAAAAGCTTAAGGCAACATGACAGCATTTTCCTTTTCCCATTTTTTCTTGGAAGCCATAGCTCAGGGGTGTCAAACTACTTGTAGGCCGGATCGTTGCTTAAATCTAAAATATCAAAGGACTGGTCCACAATGCCTCTGCTGGCCAAAACAGGCCATGTAGAGGCCTCATGAGCCCCCCTGTGTGGCCTGTTTTCAGCCTCCCCGGCCTCTAGCAGCACTCTACTGGCCAAAAATGGGCCCTGCGGGGCCTCCACATAGCCCATTTTGGGCTGGGAGAGTGCTGCAGGAGGCCATGGAGGCCAATAATGGGCCAGGGGAGGCCACACATGCCCCCCCCCATGCCCCATTTTGGCTGGCAGGTTGCTGCAGGAGACATCTCTCTCCCAACTCTCCGTTCCCCCAGCCCGTGGAGAACTACAATGCTGATCCGACCCTTGAAGAAATGCAGTTTGACACCCCTGCCATAGCTCTGTGACAGTGGTCTCCAAACCTGACCACTTTGTGGACTCTAACTCCCAGAAATCCCCAGCCAGCATGATGAATTCTGGGAGTTGAAGTCCACATGTCTTAAAAGTGGCCATGATTGGAGACACCTGCTCTGGGAGATAAATTGACAAGAATAACTAGCCCAAGGTCATCCAGTGAATTTATGTGGCTGAAGTTAGACTAAAATTTGAAGATTCTCCCCTTAACCGCTTCACCCTACCAACTATCTTAGTTTTTAGATTCATGCTTGCTTCTCATTCAGGTGCTCAAGATGGAATGGGTACAGGTAGTCCTCGACTTACGATCACAATTCAGCTCAACATTTCCATTGCTAAGCAAGACAGTTGAGTCAGTTTTGCGTCAATTATGACCTTTCTTGCCACAATTATTAAGTGAACCATTGCAGTTGTTAAGTTAATGGTACGGCTGTTAAGTGTTTTACCACTGGTTCAGTGGGCATGGCTTTGCCTAACACAGGCACACAGCTTTCCCCACACCAGCTGAGGCCTGCAACGCCAATCAGCTGAGAGGGTAAAGAAGAGAAAAGCGCAGGGGCAGGTAGGAGGGACGATCTCTTCTTTTTGTCAAGGCTCCAACAAATCCCCCTCATTCAAAGCAAAAGTCTCTAGCCGAATCTCAGAAAAAGTAAATTGGTTTATTAGAAATTGCCATGTTGGCGTGTGGATAGATGCAGCCGGGACTAAATCACATCATACATTTCCCTCTAGACTCTAATCTTCCCTCCACCCTGGATGTAACTTCTCCAATGGGACACATCCATCTCCAAGAGTCATCCATCATGCACTCCAATAACCTTCTTATGTTCTAACAACTTTGGGCTGCTGAGTTGGTTATCTAGGCATTTCAAGAATGCCTTGTTTTCCCCTACTCCCTTTTTCTGACAGCTAAAAAGACCAAAGGAGTATCTTTTTAATTGATACTTTTCCTCTCAGCTGATTGTCTGATTTTTTTCCTCCTCTCAGCTGATCGTAGGCTTTATTTTATTACCAGTTCAGTTGAACCGGTCTGAACCGGTAGCATACCACCATTGACATGACCCCAGGACATTGTGACCACCATTAACACTGGCCCAGCATCTGAATTTTGATTAAGTGACCATGGGCAATGGTCCTAAGTGTGAAAAACAGTCACGACTCCCTTTTTCAGTGTCGTTGTAACTTTGAACGGGTCAATAAATGAATAATTGTAAGCCAAGGACTACCTGTACACTTGTCCCATTTTTTCCCCACCAGGGGAAAAAAGCAGCCAATCAGGAACATCCTGTGAAGAAAAATTTCCTTAAAGCCCTCCAGAAACAATCCTTGGTCTTCGTTCCTCCTCCAAGAAGCACAGCTCACCTCTGATAAGTTTCTCCTGGTCTTTGATGTACTGCCATTTGGCCATCATGGCTTTCTCAACATCATCCCGAGTAACAATTTCTACTTTTTCCAGCTCCTTCTCCTGCTCTTTCAGAGCCGTCAGCAACGCTCGGATGTGTTCAATCTGTTCAAATTTGAGTTGCAGATTCTGGTGGCAGGATAGAGAAAGGCGGACTTTTGATGTCTATGTTCTCAGTCATCCAGGTCACGATTGTCCCAAATGTGCTTTTTTCAAGAGCCAACTGGACTTTCTGTTTTTTTCTTGGAAGATGTTTGATTTTATTTTTTTATTTGTCAAGCAAGTATTAGATAACAAGTACAGAGGTGATATTTAGCAGGTTCTGACCAGTTCTGGAGAACTGGTTCTGGAGAACCTGACCAGTTCTGGAGAAATTTTGAGTAGTTTGGAGAATCGGCAAATCCCACCTCTGACTGGAGATTTCATAGTGCTTTTCCCTGCCACGCCCACCAAGCCATGCCCACAGAACCAGCAGTAAAAAAATTTGAATCCCACCACTGAACTGGTATAAGTAGAAACATGATTATGAATACATGAAATGGATACGAATAAAAGGGAACATTAGGACAGGGACAGAAGGCACGTTTGTGCACTTATGCTTGCCCCTTAAAGACCTTGTAGGAAAGGGGTGAGGTCAACAGTAGACAGTCTAAGGTTAAAGTTTTTAGAGTTTGGGGAAAAAACCACAGAGTCAGGTAGTATATTCCAACACTCTGTTGCTGAAGTTGTATTTCCCGCCATTGAGTTTGGTGCGATTTACCTTGAGTTTGTATCTATTGTGCGTGCTTGTGTCTTATTGTGGTTGAAGCTGAAGTAGTCATTGACAGGTAGGTCGGACCAAAGGCGGCGCAATTCTAGGTTGTCTAAGCTTAAAATTTCAAGTCTGGCAGTATAAGGTATTCTGTTGTGAGTAGAGGAGTGGAGGACTCTTCTTGTGAACTATCTCTGGACTTTCTCGACTGTATTCATATCCAATGTGTAGTGCGGGTTCCAGACTGATGAGCTGTATTCAAGTATTGGTCTAGCAAATGTTTTGTATGTTAGTAATATTACCAGAGAAAAAGCTACGTAGAATTAGGTTAACAACTCTTAATGACTTTTTGGCTATGTGGTTACAGTGGATTCTAGCACTTAGGAGCTGAAGAAGCTTCTTGGATGAGAAGCGAAACGTCTTCAAAAGAAAAACCAGAAAGTCCAGTTGCCTCTTGAGAAAAACACCTTTGGGGCATACTTCTGATGGTCTGAAAAAGTTAAGGCTTGTGCAACTTGTTCAAGCGAGGGCAAGCAAAACCATTTGACATCCAAAGTTATTTAGAACAATGTTCACTCTGGTGATTCTGGTGGATATAATGGATTCCCTTTGTGCTTTCTTTCTCTAGTTAGCATGCAGTGTTTATATGGCCAACTTTCTCACAATTGGGGCATCCAACACCATAGTTAAACATTCCATAACTATCTAAAATCAATCAAAAATAAATAGAGAAAACCCAAGAATATGGAACAATAGACTCCTGTAAGAGTAAACTCCACTCCCTTCTGGCACTGATGATGTTACCTGGTTTGGTAATGAAATGTCTACAAGAAAACCATCAAATTCAGAGAACATCAAGGATCACTACCTCTTTTTCCTCCTCCTTTCCACAAACTCCACTCCCTTCTAGCCTCCTCCTCCTCCTTCTAGTACTGATGATGTTACCTAGCTGGGTAATGAAAGGTGTACAAGAAAATCCCAACTTTAGGTCATCAGAGTTGGAAGGGACCTTGTAGGTCATCTAGTCCAGGGGTCACCAACCTATTGGACCTCATAATTTTAGATCCCAGAGACCACTAATTGGTTCTGTGGGCATGGCCTAATTTGTGGGTGTGGCTTAGTGGTCATGTGACTGGCTGGGTATGGCTTGTATGTAAATAATATAAATATTTACATAAATATTGAATTTTTTTATAAAAAAGTAACTTTTACCCAAAATCAGGCAAAGCAGGCAGATGGAGTTTCTCACAGAATCACAGATTCATTCAGAGATTTATCTATCTGCCATTGACTAGCTCAGTCTGTCACATAAAATTTGTTTGCAAGCAAACTCATAAAATTAACTCACAACACACCATGCATGTAAATATTGAATTTTTTATAAAAAAGAGCAATTTTTACCCAAAATCAGGCAAAGCAGGAAGACTGAGTTGTTCACAGAATCATTCAGTGATCTATCTATCTGCCATCGGCTATCTCAGTCTCTCAAATTTGCTTGCTGTGAGTCTGCACTGAATTTGCTCGCAAGCAAACCTTCAGTCCTTAGGGAGGTTCGGCTGTGCTGAGCTGAAGATTTAAAGACTAGCTAGAAAGCAAGAAATCCAACCATTTCCTGCTTCCGAACTTATCTAAATCTCCCGGCACAGCAGAACAGATAGATGATGGTCGGAAAAAGGAAAAATAGCAATTTAGCAGGCAAGTTTACCAGGTAAGGAGTGAGTGGGCAGGGAGGGTTCCCGCAGGCCATGTGGGTGGCACAGCCTTGTGTTTCTGAATTAATTGCTTTGGGGGGCGGGGTGCTCTGGGGGTGAGATTTCTCTGCAGCCCACCAAAATTTTCTTGAGGCCCATCAGTGGGCCACGGCCCACCGGTTGGCAACCGCTAATCTAGTCCAATCCCCTGCCCAAGTGGGAGACCTTATACCATTTCTGACAAATGGCAGTCCAATCTCTTCTTGAAAGTCTCAAGTGATAGCGCTCCTACAACTTCCAACGGCAAGCTGTTCTCACTGTCAGAAAGTTTCTCCTTATTTCCAAGTTGAATCTCTCCTTGTTCAGTTTCCATCCATTATTCCTTGTCTGGCCTTCGGGTGCTTTCGAAAATAGCTTGACCCTTTCCTCCTCTCTGTGGCAGCCCCTCAAATACTGGAAGACTGAGAACAGAAACTTCAGAGAGCATCAAGGATCCCACAGTTTGACAATTTTGCCTCAGCGCAGAAGTATTATTACCAGCAAGCTGCAGCTCAACTCTAACCCTACCCCAAACTATATGTGATCTTCACTGCTTCTCTAAATAGGATGGACATAAACCTTATTTATGTGTCTAGTTTATTTATATAGCCATCCAATGAACATGAATTTAGGATACATTCTGAAAGACAGGGGAGGATGGGGGCGGGTGGGGCTGGCAAGCAATGCTCCATGGAATCGCAAAGAGTCGGACATGATTTCGCACCTAAACAACAAAATATACACACCCATCTCACAAAGATGTGACCCTGGAAGGGCATCCAACATAAAGACAGTTAAAAGCTTCATAGCTATCTAAAAACAAGATTCATAACAATCTAAAAACAATAAAAAACAAATAAAATAAAAAAATGCAGAGGTGGGCTTCAAAAATTTTAGCAAAGGGTTCTCTGCCCGCTTGCTGGGTAGGCGTGGCCATGGTGGGTGTGGCCTAGTTAGCTTCCTGCATCAAGGCAGGGGAAGGGGCATTTTTTGCCCTCTCTGGACTCCAGAGGCTTTTTTCAAGCCTCCGGGAGGGCAAAAATGGCTTTTTTCAAGCCTCCGGGAGGGCAAAAATGGCTTCCCTGGGCTCCGGAGGCTCTCTGGAAGCCAGAAAACGGGCCCATTTCTGGCCTTCCCGAACTTCTGGGAGCCCGTTTTTCACCCTCCCCGAACCTCTGTGCGCACCCTGCACTTACCTGCATCCAAAATGGGCCATGTGGGGACTCCTGGGAGGGGCAGGGTGGGCAGGGCCAGCCAGGAGTGGGATTTGGGGGTTCTCCAAACTGCACAGAGTCTTAGTTAGGGGCTCCCCCGAACCCATGCAAACCCCAAGCAGCCCATCCCTGAAAGTAGTTCATTTGCTTGCTTACTCTTTCTTTGTTTCTCTCATTCTCAGCTTCCAGTTGCCTGATTTCACCCAGTAGCTGATCAATGACATCTTCCTTAATCTGAATTCTGAAGGTAAATAAAGACAAAAATAAGCTGTCACATTTTCAGAAAGTACATGCTTTTTTCTTTGGCAAGGAAAAATGGAACACAAGTAGAAGAAACAGGCTGAATATTTAAATTCTTTGTTTCAGGTTTTATTGAAAGGTATTACTACAGTGAAACCTTGAGTGAATCAATGTGAATCCAACAGACCCAAATCCCAATTTTTGTGGTTATTTTACCACAGTATTTATCATTTCCATCATGTAAATGAAGGTACTGTAAGTGATAAAATGAAGTCATTTGCATTGAAACAGATGACATTCTCTGACTGAAATGGACAACTGAGAGTAAGGGCTACCCTCTCTTCCCAACTGGTCTGCTAAACCAGATTTTTCTGTCAACTGGTATTAATCTCCATAAAAGTGGAAGCACACATCTAACGATGATTTAATCAAGCTTTTAAAAACTATTTTTTACAGTTTTTCCCATTATTGTATCCCAAATAAACTCTTCCTATCCTATTTCTTCATAGTTTTATGCAGAAGGGGGGGGGGAGGGGGAATTAGATAAATCAGCAATGCACCTCCAAAATGGACATAATCATGGGAAGAACTGTTCTCTGCCGCTTTTTCACTTCTCAGGATACTAAAGCAGGGATTCCCAAACTTGACAATATTAAAAATTGTGGACTTCAACTCCCAGAATGACTGGCTGAGGAATTCTGGAAATTGAAGTCCACAACTGCCAACTGAGATGTAATTCCTAGCAGGGCCTTGTTTTTGTGTGTACTATCTAGGACTTGGAGCAATCATGAAGTTTGAGTTTCATCATGGACTGGACAGAATTAATTAACCCAGTGGCCATCAATGGCAATTGAGATGTCATTTCTAGCAGGGCCTTATTTTGTGTGTATCATCTAGGATTTGGAGTGATCATGGAGGCGTAAGGATTAAATGTTGCGGTAGCCTACAGGTGGAACTCTCGCCTCACAATCAGGAGGCTGAGAGCTTGATCCTAGGTCGAGGAAGATATTTCTCTCTCTGGGCATGAGGAGAATATATCTGCTGATCAAAACTCCTCATTGGTGAGAGGAAGGGCATCCGGCCATTACTCTGCTAGCTCCATTCAGCTGCCCAGACTCTACCCCGCAAGGGTTTATGGGGTCGTTAAAAGGTGATGATGATGAATGGTCGGCTGGGGAATTATTTTAACCCAGTCCAGATTGAGGCTAAATCTAACCAGGTTCAATGATTATTCAGTTGAATCTTTGACTCTGCTTATTTATTTACAGATCAACGCTCGATGCCTGTTGAGTCTCTTGGCCAGTGAGGCAAAAAAAAATATAGAAAAAAAATTTTCAAACTTTTTCAGGCTGCGAAAATCATTAGAGAAAAATATAATCACAGAATCCTCGACCAAGAGGTAAAGTTCTAGAAAACAAATGGGCTGCGTTTTGAGTGAAGTTTTTTCTGTCTCTGAGTCTCTTCCATCAAGTTCATGTGAAACCTATAGTAGGTTTCCTGTTGTAGAATATATTTCCCAGAACATGAGTTGATTTATTTGTAACCAAACAATAAAGTCATTATGAAAAAATGCCAGTGACTACTGTATATCAAGAGCAAGCTCTATTTTTATCTGTCAGCGTTTAAATTTTGTGCATTTCCCTCCCTCCTGCCTGCTCTACGAAATGGCTACCAGCGATTTTGGATAGGACAAATAATTTCCATCACTGTGTGTGAACCACATTTTATAATTCATTTCCCTTTAACACTCTCCTCTTAAGTGTTGCATTCACATTGGCTCTCTAAATTAAAATATTTACTCTAACTTCAAAGCCCTTTATTATCTTCATGTATATTTTGCTGATTTATAATTTGCCTTTCCAGAGATTAGATTTCCGCTATGTTCCCTTGGTTGCAAAAGCAGTCTTAAGACTAACCTTTGCATCATAAAGATGGTTTTGAATTGTCCTTCTTATTTTTAACTGGTTTGGAAAGCTTACAGAATGCTATTCCTTCTACCCATAGTTCTGAGTTCCTGGAGAAAATATTGGATATAAATTTAATGAATAATTAATAGAAATACATCAATAGATAACTAGGGGAATTCTCACTAACAGCTCAAGGAAAGCTTAGAGTGATTATTGGGCATAGAAATTTTAACTGACTATCAAACAACTAAATAACCCTGAAAAATGAGAGATGGGAGAAGATAAAATGCAATGAAATGTTCTGCAAGAGGTCATGGATGAATGGCAAGAATCATGAATAGGAACATGTTACAACTGTCCTAATAACTAATCACTAAAAAAAAGAGAGAGAGTCCTTGATTTACAACAGGTATCATAGTGTTGTGGTTTGTCGGCAGGAGGTGCCGATCGCTGAGGGCTTGGAGAGCGAAGACTCAGATGAGGGGCCCGCATGTGATGCAGGGATGGGACCAGGACTATCAGGGAGCAGAATGCTACCTTTGGAGATTGTGGAGGCTGGCAGCAGTGATGAAGAGGTCCCCGAGGAGCCTGTGCCCAGTGCGCATGCATGCAGGGCTGCTCGAAGGAAAGAGCAGCTGCAACTGCAGCAGCACGGGCGACTCTGCAGTAAGGCTGCAAGGCAATGGCCCCTCTCTTAAGAGATAAAAGCCAGCTGAGAAACCAGAATTCTTTGCAGGAAGCAAAGAGGTTTTTGCACTCAAGCCTTGTAGACATTCGGAATCTCTTGGTTGGTATTTGGAGACTCTTTGTGTTTGAAATATTTCTTAATTACTTTATCTAGTGCTCTTGGCAGACTTGCACAACCTTACCAAGGCTCGTTCTTATCAGACACAATTAGTTTGAAACAGCCTTTTAATCGGGAAGGAATGAAATTTGTGAAGAATCATTAAAAGGTTTTGTTGTTACCTCTGTTTCGTGTTTGTTTCCTTGGAACAAGGTTTGGGTCAGAACGCACAGCATCTACAGGTAGTCCTCACCAGAATTTGTTTAGTTCTAAGTTTCAACAGCATTGAAAAAGGGAACTTTTGACCATTATTCACACTTACAACCATTGCAGCATCCCCATGGTCAAATATGTGATGACCCAGAGTGTAACACAAACGTCACAAAATCCAAAACGTAAATAAATGTCCTTTAATGCCTCCAACTTGGCCCCACTGTTCAATAATACTCAGTTGGAGATAAAACATACTCAAAAATAGTGTTTAAAAGAAAGCAATACAGTCCGAACTTAATGAGTAGATAGAGGTTGAAATAAAAAACCAAACAAACTACAATGATGAAATTTCCACAACGGACCAGGATAAGTAATTACCAAATTCAAGGAGATAACAAGACACAGTTTGTTGGAAGGACGTCAACCAAGATAACTTCAGACCAAAAAAAAACACCCTTTGTTTCCAGCGTTCGCCAATACGCAGGTCCAAACTCTTATTCAGTTGTCACAGCTGCAGCCCATGAAGAGGATCAAGGCCCTCTCCTCCTGAGTAGACCACGTCTCTTCCTTATCCTCTCCTCCCTGCATGCCTTAGGATGGAGAGGGGATGGGCCTGGGTCCTCCTCTGACTGCTCAGCCAGCCTCTGCCCTTCCCCAGCCTCCTCCACAACTTCCAGAGCCACACTTCCACTCCCTCTTGGCTGTCCCTCCTCTCCCTCAGAGTCAGTCTCCACCAGGGGCATGACAATATAATCAAAATTTGGACGCTTGGCAACTGACTCACACTTATGATGGTTGCAGTGTCCTCGGGATCATATGATCAATTTTTGCGACCCTCCAGCAAGAAAAGTCAATGGGGAAGCCAGATTCACTTAACAACCATGTTACTCATTTAACAACTGCAGTGATTCACTTAACGTAACCGTGGCAAGAAAAATTGTAAAATGGGGCAAAACTCACTGAACAAGTTTATCAATTAGCAACATAAATTCTGGAATCAATTGTGGTCGTAAGTCAAGGACTTACCTGCATTCAAAGTTATGATGGTAACTGAAAAAAACTACTTATGACTCGGATTCAAAGTTCGGACAGCCGCCCACCTTCCCTGTAGTCACATGACCACATTTTGGATGCTTGACAACTGGCCTGCATTGCAGGATTCCAAAGTCATTGTGACATCTCACTGCGGGGTTGGACTAGAAGACCTCAAAGATCCCCTCCCACTCGATTATTCTGATAGTTTTTAAAAACAGCAGAAAATGGGCTATTTTTGATGGCATTCGGTCATTGTAAATCCTGTGACTTACAATGTTTTTTTGCTGTTAGAAAGTTTTTTTTTCCAGTAAAAAATGTATCTTTTTTTAATTCTGTAAAAGTAAATAATTGGTATTTACCTCTAGTTTCTGGCAAAAAAAACTATCCATGAGATAGAATCGATTCACTTAATGACCATCATGTACCTTTCAGGACCGTTGCATTTTTTTAATAACTATGGCATTTCTTTAATGGCCAAAGTGTTTGTTTAACAACCACTGAAAAAAGGAAATAAAAACATATCTGTAATTCCAGACTCAATTACAGTCGTAAGTCTAGAACTTCCTCTATAGATCTAGTCTTGCTATACTATAAGTTCAACTACTAGATAGAGAATAATCGTAGTATTGGTACACCCCACTGCCCCCAAAATAGGTAGTCAGTTCACTAAACAGAGCTAAAGCAAAAATTTGAATTTTTTATGACTTAAACATACTGAAATGCCAATAGGGCTTCTGGAAAATAGGTTCTCGGCTCTTTGGGTAGTTGTGAAGTCCCTTTCTTCTTCTTCTCTTTCTTCTTTTCCTTTGCCATGGCTTATGTCTTTATGAGGTCAAACAAATCTAGAGGTCAAGAAAGATAACAAATTAGAACAGCACATAAGCAGTGGGTTGATGATTCCAACACAGTTTAACTATTTCTCACTTAGCAACATAAATTCCGGGCTCAACAGATTTCTTACAAATCATATCTATTTGGTTCCTTAATACTGATTTCCTGACAACGTATAGATAGCAGCCTAAATAATAATTTATTTATCTAGCTTTCCTCGTTATCTTTATAACTTCTAGGAGAAAGGCTTATTTATCAATTGAAAGCTAAGTTTTGGAAATGTTTATGGAGATAGTCAGTCATCCCAAAGGAGCTTTTTCAATCGGCAAGTGGATTTTCTTTGTTTTTCCTTGAAGACTTTTTATTTCTCATTCAAAATGAGAAGTTTTTCAGGACTGAAGAAGCTTCTTGGATGAGAAGCGAAACTGTTTCAAGGGGGAAAAAAACCAAGAAAATCCAGTTGCCTTTTGAAAAAGCACCTTTCGGATAAGTTTGGAAAACTAATCTCCAGCAGGTGCAAACTTTTAATTATCACAGCTTTGGTTGAATAAACATTTACAACCCATTTTAATCAGAGAAGTTGAGGCAAGGACATATTTGTTAATTCAGGGCTGATATGCTAATATCAATAAGGAATGACAAAAGGTGATAGTTTTACACTGTTGATAATGTAAAATAGCTTTTTGTATAAT
This sequence comes from Laticauda colubrina, assembly GCA_015471245.1. Taxonomy (NCBI): domain Eukaryota; kingdom Metazoa; phylum Chordata; class Lepidosauria; order Squamata; family Elapidae; genus Laticauda; species Laticauda colubrina. The sequence continues at coordinate 8,518,591 of BLBF01000006.1, read as the reverse complement.
TTCAAAACATCCAGATTTCCCCCCACAAATGAATTCCTTCTATCCTAACTAAAATTAAAGAAGATAAAACTTTTACTCTGTCAAGCTTTTGAAGATTTAAAATGGGTGAAGTCTGGGGTAAAAAGAAAGAAAACAAATTCATATTTCTGACTTGTATATATGAGAGAAAGTGCATTTTTCAAAAAAAATTATTCAATTTCTTTCTGATTTCTTCATTACTGGACGCTTTTAAAGAGACTGGACACAGTCATTTGTCCAGAATGGTAGAGGGCTTCCTGCTTGAGCAGTGGGTTGGACTAGATGACCTCTAACTTCTATCTCTATTATTCTGTTCTCTTCTTCTTCTCAACCCTTAAGAAGTCCATTTAATGATTCCAGAAGGCTCTGGCTTTTTAAAGTAGAAAAAACATATCTTGGGTGTTGCTCCCAGTTCTTTGTGTTAAAGAGCAATCCAAAACTCAAACACCAACCCTGTTTCTGGAACTGAGATACACTCCCCTTTAAAAATATCGTTTCCCAATTAGAAATTAACATGTTCTGTGTCAAAAGCAATCATGATTTTTCCAGATGACAATGAAAAATAAGGGAATGGAATGTGCTACAAATATCTTTGCTGGCCCCCAAACTACCACACTTTTGGAGTTTGCTGTCCAAGTGTGAATGTCCCCTGAAGAATTCCAAAATCTGGAACATATGGCAACACTTTAATAAAACATATTACAAATATTAGTTCACAAACAGTGCAGCATTTTATTAGAACAAACTAACGTATTCAATGCATTAATTTCATGTAGACATGTAATGTTTTTTTTTTTATATTAGAGAAGCTGTTTTATGAGAAACATCCAGATTTGGTTACCCAAGTCCCTCTAAAGTTAAAGGAATTTGAGCTACACATTATAATTTATTGTCTTGTAGCATTCAAAGTAATATCTCACAAATAACTTAGCTTGCATGCTGCTACTCCAAGGAGCAACCAACAACATTTTAAATACAGCAAAGAATGAAAAGAACTGAGTTAAGAACAAGAAATTCTTCTTTTAAACAGGAATTGGGTTGCTTTTAGGTTTTGCACGAAGGAAGGAAAGTGGGAGAGAGGGAAGGAAATTAATTAAGGAAGGAAGACAGGCAAAAGGAAGATGGAAGAGTGGATAGAAGGAGAAAGGCAGAAGTGAGCAAGAAAGGGATGAAGAAAAGAAGATCAGAAGGAAAGAAGGGAGGAAAGGGGAAAAGAAAGAAGAGAGGAAACAAAGAGGATGGATGGATGATGGAAGGAAGAGGAAAAAGAAAGGGGAAGGAAGGAAGGAAAGAAGGAAGGAAAGAAGGAAAGGATGGAGGGATGATGGATGGAGGGAAGAAGGACGGAAAGAAAGGAAGACAGACAAAGGGAAGACAGAAGGGTGGATAGAAGGAGAAAGACAGAAGTGAGAAAGAAAGAGGGATGAAGGAAAAAAGATCAAAGAAGGAAGGAAGGAAAGGAGGAAGGGAGAAAAGAAAAAAGAGAGTGGAAGGAGAGAGAATGGACGGATGATGGAAGGAAGAGGAAAGAGGAAGGGAGGAAAGAGAAGGGAGGACTAGCTTTGCCATTCTTCCTCTCACCCACTTCCCCACTTCCGACGCCCCCAATCCCGTTGCCAATGCAGGCCGCCACCTCCTGCTCAGCAGCGCCGCCCTCCCGCCCTGGAGGGGAACTGCCTTACCCAATTTTTCTCTTCCTGGAGGAAGATGAGGTGGGGGGGGGAGTCCGCTTGGAGCTGCTGCCTTTTGATTGGCTGCCCCTACAAACTTTGCTAGTTGCCGGGGTAACCGCGCGAAGACCGACGGCCTCCTCCTGCGATTCCTTCTCCTTTCTAACGAGAGAACGGCTCCCCCTTGTGTCGCAGTTTAAAAACTGCAGTTAATTTGACACCGATGAAGAAAGCGACGAGCTGGTAAAACTCTTAATTTAGTCTTCATAAACGGAGTCGTCATTCCTTTTCTTTCCTCTCTATATTGTAGAGACCATACAATATTTTCTTGGAAAAATAAATAAGGAATACACCTGAAAAGGAGGCAAATCTAAAAGCAATTAACGAGATTAAAACATGTTTATATGCAAAATGTGTTTGTAAATTAACTTACAAAGGAAAATTCAAGAAAAAAACCAAGAAAAATAACTCTAAAGGACTGCTTTCTGAAATAAAGAACTATCCTTTATAATAAAAGATATGTGGTTCCTGTTCTCCAAATAGATATTTCAATTATATTCCATGTATTTTTTTTTCTTTTATACTGCTTTTATTGGCTCATTATTTTTTATTGTGTTCCAGCACATTTTCCTTTCTTTTGTAATCAAATCAGTTAAAAGAAAATCACTCAGGATGATTTTCTATAAACCACCTAAAGAACTTACATTTTTTAATCATCTCCCTTTGGCTCATTTGCTATAGTATTTTAATTTCTGCTTCAGCAACTTGAGGGTATTTGTTAAGAAATTTTAATTCTACCCTTTTGCAGATAGTAGTGTTAGAAATAAACCCAAATGACAAAAACTTGGATCGGTGAAAACACAGAAATTTTATTTGGATGCTTATATCAAAGCTAACAAAAGGAAAAACAAAAATAAACAAGCTGTTTGCAAAGCAAACATCACAGGTCCAGGTTGGCATAAACCTCTCCCAAACAGTCCAGTTTTCTTATCAAGTCATAACATGTTTAAATATTTATTTAGCAGGAGGAGGTTGTTCTTGTCAGCTGGCTCATGACCTCAATTCTTTTTGGGTGGATTTCTCTTCCACAAAGTTAGCTGAGTTAGCACATGGTTTGGTGAGGCTAAAATGGGAATTGGTGGTTTGTGGGCAGTAATATAACAAAATAAAAGGCAGTAAATTGCTTGCGTTACTAAAACTGGAAGTTTAATCTACACCCACAGCTTTGATTGAGCAAATCCTTCCATCTAATTAAATGAGTTTTCTAGGGCTCAAAAAGCTGGGGGGAAAAAACTGGAAGATAAGGAAAGCTTATTTTGCTTCCACGCGGAATCAAATTAGTCACACCATTGCATCAAGACACATTTTTTTAAATTTAAAAACAGTTGCACAAAACTCTAAACCCCACAACCAAATAATAGATGTCCATACAGTACCATTTTAATCTCCTTTCCCCCTTTTTCTTTAGGTATGTCACCAAGATGTCTGAGGCTGCCTATGTCCCTCAAAAGCCAAAATGTTGGGTTCACTAAAAAGAGAATTTGTAACTAATTGTAAGTTAATCTTTTTTAAAAAAAAAAAATCCACTTCCTATAAGCACAAAATCGCAATCACTTCAGGCTGGGATGAGTTGATGAGGCCCAAAGCCTAGAGAAGACCAAGGAATGGTCTTTTTCCAGTGATGAAGCTCCACAACTTCTGAAGGCAACTGCTGTTCCATTGCTTGATTGTTCTCACTGTCAGAAAGTTTTTCCTTATTTCCAGGTTGAATCTCTCCTTGTCTAGTTTCCACACATTATTCCTTGTCTGGCCTTCAGGTGCTTTGGAGAATAGCTTGACTCCTTCCTCCCTGTGGCAGCTCCTCAAATATTGGAAGACTGCTATCATGTCTCTCCTGGTCTTCTTCCCTAGACTAGCCATGCCCAGTTCTTGCAACCATTCATCATATGTTTTAACCTCCAGTCCCCTAATCATTTTGGTTGCTCTTCTCGGCACGTCTCAACATGAATTATGAAAGATAAACTGAGGTTAAACAAGAGGACATATATTTATGTATCTCAAAGCAGAACCTAAACCCTATCAAAGAGAAAGGTTATGAGGGACATGATAACATCTTCCAATAGTTGGGGGGCTGTGAGAAGAAGGAATTGACTTATTCTCCAGATCACCAGAGAGCAGGACAGGAAGGGTAGAAGCTTGTTAAAGAGAGATCCAACCTAGAAATAAGGAGAATTTTTTTGACAGTGAGGACAGTTAATCAATGAAACAGCTTGCCTCTCAGTGGGTACTCCATCACAAGAGGTTTTCAAGAAAAGAATGGACAACATCTAGCATGGAATATTTTAAAGACTCCCGCTATGGGGAGGAGGTTGGACTAGAACCGGGGTCTCCAACCTTGGCAACTTTAAGACTTGTGGACTTCAACTCCTAGAATTCCTCAGCCAGTTTTCTATCAAAACTGAAAGGAATTGAATTCATGGAAGCTACAGAAACATGCTGTTCTGTTGGGTAAAAGACTTTTAAGTTTCTTGGTGGCTCCATCTGAGTCATTTATTAAATGTCTTTCAAGATGTATATTTTGTGGCTTGACTGGTGCTACCACATTCTCTGCAAGGAGATCACCTCCTTCAACATCAATATTTACCAAAGGTTATTCAGTGTTCTGTTTTGTTTTTTTTTACTTAGAGAGTGCAGATAGATTGTTGTTGTTTTCTGCTGCAATTTGTTCACTTTCCAATAAAATTGGTTATGTGATGACAATATAGTTTGTCTTGAAACTGGACTTCATTGTGGTTTTCCTAGTTATTCCAGGCAGCTAATAGGTAGATAATAAGATTCTGGAGTATATCTCAGCTGCTTTGAGGCCCCACCAGAACTCAGAGTTGGACCACTAGATCAGAGGTTGCCAACCTTTTGGACCTCAGGGATCACCAAACTCATAATTTTAAATCCCATGGACCAGAGACCCAGAGAAAATCCCAAAAAAGTCTGCAGGAAAATTCCCCACCCTATTTTCCTACCAATCGATCATTCTTTATTTGGGATCATAGGATACCGGCTCCGGCTCTGTTCTCGGGGGGGGGGGGGGGGGGGGGAGGGGGGGGGGGGGGGGGGGGGGGGGGGGGGGGGGAGAGAGAGAGAGAGAGAGAGAGAGAGAGAGACTCTTTTGGCTTCATGCAAGGAAAGCAGCAGAAGCAGCAAAAGTCTTTATTTCTCTCCCCCACACTCCGCCGCCAGAAGTGAGTCTTTGTGAGACTTATCACACTGGCGCAGCCTCTTGGAGCAGGATGCCTTGCAGGGTCTCAAAGACTCATTTCTGGTGGAATTTGGGGGAGAGAAAGAAAGACTTTTGCTGCTTTTCTTGCATGCAACCAAAAGCAGGAGAAAGAAGCAGGAAGAAGCAGCCCAGTGGCCAGGCAAAGTGTGTGCGGCAACTAGGGCAAGTTCCCCCACTCTGCCCTTCCCCCCTTCCCCTCACTACCTTGTGTTGTTCACAATGCAAGCGACACAAGACTTGTGTTCCCATGGGCCATGTGGGCGGCGCAGCCTTGTGTTCCTGCACAGCCTGGATTAATTGCTTTGGGGGGTGTTTTGGGGGGTGACATTTCTCTGCAGAACACCAAAATGTTCTTGCGGACCCTCAGTGGCCCCCAGCGCACTGGTTGGCGACCACTGCATTATATGACCTATAACAGGGATCTTCAAACTTGACAGCTTTAAGACTTGTCGACTTCAAGTCCCAGAATTCTTCCTCCAGTTATGTTAGCTCAGGAATTCTGGGAGTTGAAATCCACAAGTCTTAAACCTGGATCGCCTTGCATTCCAAGGGACTCTGAAGAATACCCGATCTAAAACCCAGATAGAAAATATATACAATTTCTTATATCCATTTCAGAGGTGGTATTCAGCAAGTTCTGACCAGTTCTGGAGGACTGATAGCAGAAATTTGGAATAGTTCAGAGAACTGACAAATATTACCTCTAACTGGCCCTTCCCCTATCTTTTCTCTGCCTCTCAAGTCCCAGAGGATCGTCTGGGTCTTTTTTTGTAGCCCTGCACAGGAGAACGGAGCTGGAAAGCAGGTTTGTGGGGTAGGGAAGGAATGGGGATTTTGCAGTCATCTTTCCCTGCCATGCCCACCAAGCCACATCCACAGAACTGGTAGTACAATTTTTTGAATCCCACATCCACTTTGACCTTTTATCAACATTGTAGAAAGTTTGATCATTACAATTAGAGGTTTCATTTGTTACTTAAAGCTGCAGCTCCCAATTATATACTTATATTCCAAGATGATGATGATGATGATGATTATTATTATTATTGGTTTTGTTTATCTCAGTTTTATTTTTGCATTTTGATTCAACTTTGTATTTGGGTATCTGTTTTTGTTTTGTTAACAGACCAGTACTTTAAAAAAAGACACACCTCTTTTAACCTTCCTTATAAAGCTAAGAAAACAAGAAAAAAGAAAAAAAAATTAACCTCAGTTAATGAATTAACCCATATCCTGACTTCATGCAATCCACATATTGGTTGTGTTTCTATCATATGCTCAATTTTTTTTTTTTTTTAGATTTAAAAAAAAATCAAGGTTAATTCTAAAAAAAGCATTGCATACTTTGGGAAAACAGCTAGAAAGTCTTTTGTTGGCCTGAATTTAAGATTAATGTGCGAACACAGACAGTACATCCTCTGAAAACTATTTATGATCATTTGTAGTATACATAGGATTTCTTAGCAAATAGACCAAATATGGCAAATATGGATTAGGAGCGCAAAGAATTGAATCAAGCTATCTCAAGGCCGTTGATTATAACATATGTTGATCGCCATAATGTGCAGAGCTCTGTGAAAAATGAGAACTAAAACCTGCAGACATTGAGGCATGCAATAATCTACTTACCCAATAAACTTTGCCAGTTTATTCCAACCAATTTTACAAGTTTGAGCCAGTGGAGAAATACAGCTGATTTTTTTCTCCCCCCACTATTGTGGAATGTCAGCTTTCTCTTGTGTTGTGGCCAATTGTGCATTGCAGGTCATCCTCAATTTACAACCCGAGTGTCGGAATTGAGCCTGAAATTTCACTCACAAGTCATGGCGATGTTTAAGTGTGTTAATGGTACTCGTGCCTGATTTTATGATCCTTTTTGTGGTGTTTGTTAAGCAAAGGTCATTAAACAAATCCATTTTATCCAATGGATATTTTTTTTTGCTGGAAATTGGAAGTACAGGTAGTCCTTGATTTACAACAATTCATTAAGTGACCGTTCAAAGTTACAATGGCACTGAAAAAAGTGACTTAGGATCTTTGTTTTGCAGTTACGATCTTCGCAGCATCCTCAGGATCATGTGATCAAAATTCAGATGCTTGGCCACTGTCTCATACTTATGACCATTGCCAGGTCCTGAGGTCACGTGATCTCCTTTTGCAACCTTCTCACAAGCAAAGTCAATGGGGAAGCCAGATTCATTTGAGAAATATTAACTTACCAAGTGCAGTGGTTCGCTTAACAACTGAGGTCATAAAGGTCATAAAATGAGGGGAAACTCACTTTACAAATGTCTCACTTAACAATAGAATTGTTGGGCTCAATTGTGGTCGTAAGTCGAGGAATATCAGTAAAACTGTATTAATATTCTTCTCATCTTTCCTATTACCTACCGCTTTTTCTATGTATGACTTTGTTGCTTGTATCTATATGATTTATATTGTCTTATTTAGTTTCGTAGTACAATTTATGCTGATTATTCATTTAGTGTCCTGTGACTATCACTAAGTGTTGTGTCTTATGATTTATGATGAATGTATTTTCAAGACTATGATCATGATTTATCACTTATAGCTCTTATGTACACTGAGAGCTTATGCACCAAAGACAAATTCCTTGTGTGTCTGATCACACTTGGCCAATAAAGAATTCCTATTCTATTCTATTCTATTCTGTTCTCTATTCTGTTCTATTCCCTATTCTGTTGTTTTCTATTCTATTCTATTCTATTCTATTCTATTCTATTCTATTCTATTCTATTCTATTCT
>BLBF01000006.1:8479692-8496924 GCA_015471245.1 Laticauda colubrina | reverse complement strand
ATATATATATATATATATATATATATATATATATATATATATATATACACACACATATACATACATATATATATGTGCTGTTCAGCTTCCTTCGGGTATTATCCCACGTCATTGTAGTGCTTTCAAAGTTGTAGCAATGTTTCAGCAGAATCTCATCTGCCATCATCAGGCTTCTGTATGGATGTGGGTCTCACAGCTTTTGATTACATTTCCAACATCTGGCAGACATGTTTTTAAACATCTTTGCTAACCTCGCCAGTGGTAAGTGCCACCTATCAAAACATTTTATATATATTTTCCTTGTATGGTTCCCTATTTTTATATATGTGTGTGTGTGTGTATACATTGGGCAGACCAATAGAAGAATAAGTACCCATGTGGCGTGGAGATCTTTCTATTTGAGAGTGCAGGCTTCCAAATGATTGACAGTCTGGTGGAATCATCTCTTCTATTCATGCTGTCAGGTCTTTTTTCAATCTCTATGGCTTCTCTGATGATTCTGTGGCTGGGATTTTCTATAGTGGCCAGGGTTTTGGTGCCATTGAAGTCGATGTTGTGACCTGCGGTTTTCATGTGTTGGATTAGTGAGGAGGTGTGTTCCAGCTTTTTTACTGCATTTTTGTGTTCATCCAGACGGGTACTTATTCTTCTATTGGTCTGCCCAATGTATACACACACACACACACATATAAAAATAGGGAACCATACAAGGAAAATATATATAAAATGTTTTGATAAGTGGCACTTACCACTGGCGAGGTTAGCAAAGATGTTTAAAAACATGTCTGCCAGATGTTGGAAATGTAATCAGACACTGGGTACATATTATCACCTGTGATGGACATGTGCAAAAGCAAAGAAATATTGGACAGAAATACATACATGGTTAGAAAAGATGTAAAAGTTTCGTATAGATTATAACCCAGAACTATTTCTGTTAGGTATATACCAAAAAAGTATGGTTAAGGGCATATATATTTAATATTACATGTTCTAACAACAGCAAGCATTGTATTTGCACAGTACTGGAAAAATGAGGAAACACCTACAGAAGAAGATGTAATTTAAAAAATACTAAGATTGTGCAGAAATTGATAGATTGATGTTAAAGATAAAAGAAAAAGAATATGCAGGGTATTTTCGAACATGGGACTTATTCTACAAATGGTTGGATAATAGAAGTAGAAATTAGGAGCTGGGAAATTATTATTATGTAAGCAAATGGATCTAGACAATACACTGTTCACAAAGCATTTGTGTATGTAAACTGAAAATATAAATAAACTGTTAAAAAAAAGATAGGGAACAAAACAGCCACAAGATTATATACATAGTAAACAGCATTTCTCTCCTCCTCCTTCAGATTGGACATTGGAAATGCAAGGTCTGGGCATATCTAAACATACCTAAACTCTGACGCAGTGGCTTAGTGGCTAAGACGCTGAGCTTGTCAATCAGAAAGGTTGGCAGTTTGGCGGTTCGAATCCCTAGCACCACGTAACAGAGTGAGCTCCCGTTCCTTGTCCCAGCTTCTGACAGCCTAGCAGTTCGAAAGCATGTAAAAATGCAAGTAGAAAAATAGGAATCCCTTTGGTGGGAAGGTAAAGCGTTCCATGTGCATACAGCGTTTAGTCATGCCAGCCATATGACCATGGAGACGTCTTCGGACAGCGCCGGCTCTTCGGCTTTGTCATGGAGATGAGCACTGCTCCCTAGAGCCAGAAACAAACAGCACATATGTATAAGGGAAACCTTTACCTTTCTTTAAACTCTGAAAAAGTTTCTAGAAGTTTTGTAATTGTTCAAAATTGTGATTGTGATGTCTTTCATTGTCCAAATGATGGCGACATGCTTATGATGTCACAGCATTAAAGAATTCCAGGTCTATGGGCTTAAAAGTATACATTTTGGGCTACTTTCAAGAGTTGCTGGTCTAGAGCTGGGCTCTCAGTTGTGGTCGTAAGTTGAGAATTACCTGTCGTCCAGGTAATTTTACAAGGTAACCCCATTTCCCTTTCTTAAATCCAGATATGCTTGGCCTTGCAGTCAGTAACATCAGATGGTTCAGTTTATGAGATTTGTCCTACAAGTCTCACAAAATGGAAAAAGTGAGATAATGAGGGGGAAATACATACCATTTTACTCACCTTGCAGGAATGGAGACAATTTTGAACAAAGTCTGTGAGACATGTGTGTTCTTGTTGTTGCTTCTGGGAATGGTGTTTGAGTTAGAAAATTAACAACAAGTCTTATCAAACATACTCTTCAGAGAATGTCCAAGAATAACTGCTGCTTGAACATCAAATATAGATTCCTTTCCTTTCTTTCTCTTCTTTTAGATTTATTTAATTTTAGGGTGAGGGGAGGAGACAGGGAAACCTGGCTTATTGCAAAGAAGAATTTTATGTTTCTGGCATTATTCCTGATCTGAATGGGGTTCAATTTCACCTTAAATCAGGGTTCTCCACACCTTGGCAACTTTAAGACTTGTGGACTTCCACTCCCAGAATTCCTCTGCCATGTCTGATTTGAGGTCCATGAGTTTTAAAGTTAAAGCCAAATTTGAAAACCCCTTCCCCTTATAAATCAGGAGGTTCTCTTTGGTGCTGGACAGCTCTGTTACACAATTGATGGGAGGAAATGTTGACTTTTACAGGGGTCCTTGAGTTATGACCATCATGGAGAGGTTCCATTATGGTCATGATGTCCGTAAAATGAATTATCACATAACCGGACCTGATTTTATGATCTTTTTTATTTATGTATTTATTTTTAATTTTAATTACAAGAATGCAACACGGTATAGCCGTTCCGGCGTTACAGTTGTTATACATATATAAATGTTACTTCACCATTTATAATTCTCTTGTTTGATACATTGTTTACTAATTATTCTAATCATTATAGCATGTTCTGACCTTGCCTTCTTTCTATGCAACCACTGATAGAATTTATTTTCCTTATTATCTCTGTTTCTGGCAGTATGCTTTCCTTCTTCCATTATTGCACATATATTATTCTAGCTGCCGTCAACACATAAATTATTAGATAAATCAAATCCTTCCTATATCCTTATGGTATTATTCCTAGAAGAAAAAATTCTGGCTTAAATGGAATACGCTCTCCCAGCATTTGTTCCACCCATATCTGGATCAGTCTCCAATACTTTTTTTGCAGCACTGCAGGTCCACCACATGTGAAAACATGTGCCTGATACATCTTTGCACTTCCAACAATTTGGAGATAGACTTTTGAACATTTTGGAAAGTCTTGCTGGTGGAAGATGTCACCTGTAAAACATCTTATAAAGGTTTTCCTTGTATGCCATGGCCAATGTTATTTTCTTATTGATGGTTCAAAGCTTTTATCATTTATCTAATATTTTTATGGTGGTTGTTCAGCGAATGTCACAGTAGATAAGTAAATCCATTGTTTGTTATATGAAGGTTTTTGCCAGAAACTGTACATATAAGGGAAGGTTTCTGGAAAAAACATCATGGATCACAACCAGGTAACCCTGACGGGGACTTGGATAGAGTCTACTTCTAACCAACCTTAAGCAGAGGTCATTTCAAAGGTTGTGAATTCCTTTTCAGGGTTGAACCTCTTGTCAGTCACTCTTGCCATTGGAAGGGGAAGCAAAAGTCAGCAAAACTTGTCTAGCAGTAAGTAAACAGTGAGCAAAAATGCTATTGGTGAAAGGAGGAAGCTGTTGCAAGTTTACAATTCCATTTACAATGAAAACAGGTCAGCAAATTAAGAGAAAGTTGATTTGGTTATTTTGCAGTTTTTGTCTAAAGCTGTTGATTCATCTTGTGGTCCTTAATGAGACACTCCTACTCTGGCTGTCCCAAGGCAGGTTACAAATATATTAAATTGAAATAATCCAGATTGTTTTGCAAGAGTTAATGGCACTCCTCTTTCCTGTTTTTTTTCTCTTCTGTTTCACAACTTCTGCTGTGGGTCAAATACAATCCAAGTTGGGAATAGTATTCTTTATTTCAAGAGTCCCTTCTGCATTTTGACAAGGACATTTGGGGAGTTTTCTCTCCTTAGCAATAATTTCTGGTAGACTTTGCCCATGGTGGCCTCACCTACCATGTGGCAGGCCTGCCTTAGGTGCATGTGATATTTTTTTTTGGGAGTGTTGAAAAAAGAGCCAAAGGAAGACATGAAAATTAAGAAAAAAAAATATTTTTTTAAAAAAGACATGAAGTCCTCAGCTACGTCATCCCTATCTTCAAAAAAGGTGACCCCAGCGTGGTTGAAAACTACAGACCAATCTCACTGTGTTTTGTCATGTGCAAAGTCAGAGAATGTCATGGAATCAATCATTAACCAATTTAATCACTCTCCACTTAGAGTCAAACAATCTACTCTCCAAAAAACAATTTGGTTTCAGGAAAAAATTGTCCTGAAATCTACAACTCCTACACTGCAAAAACATATGGACTACTCTACTTGACCAGGGTAAAGCTATTGATGCAATTTACATAGTCTTCTGCAAAGCCTTTGATTCAGTGGTACACGACAAACTACTGTTAAAACTAAACTCTTACAGCATTTCTGGATCCCTCCATAAGTGGATTACAGCATTCCTGTCAAAGAGTAAAAATAGGGAGTGCTATATCAAACCCTGCTCCAGTTAACAGGGGGGTCCCCTAAAGCAGCATTCTAGGACCCATCCTCTTTGTACTCTATATAAATGACCTTTGCGATCACCTTATAAGTAACTACGTCCTCTTTGCAGATGACGTAAAACTATTCAACATCACTGACAATGCTACTATCCTTCAAAGCGACCTTGATTGTATGTCTGAATGGTCAAACATCTGGCAGTTCCAAATCTTGATCAACAAATGCTCTGTCCTACACATTGGTAAAAGAAATCAGTACACCAAATACAAGCTAGGCTGATATGACCTCGTTGATGATCCTCACTCTGTCAAGGACCTTGGAATTCTCATATCAAATAACCTAAGTGCCAGAGCTCACTGTAACAGCATTGCCAAAAAGGCATTAAGAGTTGTAAATCTAATCTTACGAAGCTTCTCCTCCATAAATGTTGAATTGCTAACTAGAGCATACAAAACTTTTGCCAGACCAATACTCGAATACAGCTCATCAGTCTGGAATCCGCACTGCATATCAGACATTAATACAACTGAGTGAGTGGAGAAGTATTTCATGAGAAGAGTACTACACTCTTCTACTCGCAACAGAATAGTCTTTATCACGAGGCTTGAGATTTTGGGCTTGGACAACCTTGAATTATACTTCCTACAGTTGGACTTAATCATAGTACACAAAATTATCTGCTACAATGTCCTACTACTTCAGCTTCAACCACAACAACACAAGAGCACACAACAGATACAAACTCAATGTAAACCGCTTCAAACTCAATTGCAGAAAGTAAGACTTCAGCAACAGAGTGGTCAATGCCTGGAATGCACTACCTGACTCTGTTGTTACATCCTCTAACCCCCACTCCTCAAACTAACCACTATTGACCTCACCCCATTCCTAAGAGGTCTGTAAAGGATGTGCATAAGTGCACTATCGTTCCTGTTGTCCCTGTCCTATTGTCCCCATTTATTAGTATCTATTTCCTGTATTCTTACTCATGTTTATATTTATACCTATTACCTTGTAAGCTATTGACAAATAAATAAAAAATAATTAAAAAGGTTAGAATTTCCTTCTTATGGAAAGGAGGGAGGGAAAGAAGGAAGGAAAGAAAGAAGGAAAGGAAGGAAAGAAAAGCAAAGGGAAGGAAGAAGTAGGAAGGGAGAGAGAGAAAAAAAATTAAAGAAAAGAGGATGGATGGATGGAAGGAAAGAAGGGAGGAAAGGAGGGTGCATGGGAGGAGAAAGGCAAAGGGATGGACAGAAGGAAGAATGAGGATATAGGAAGACAGAAGTGAGGGAGGGAGATGAGAAGATGGATGAATGGATGGGAAAAGATAAAGTGAGGGAGGGAATGAAGGCAGGGGGAAAAAGACAGAAGGGAAGGGAAGGGATGGGAAGTAAGGAAGGGTCTCTGTGTTCAGACGTGAAGAAATCAGATAATGAACTATCTACATCCTTATTTGTTGGTTCTTCCAGCAACCCAGTTCTTGCCTTTGTGTTTTGTGTATCGATTGCTTAATGTTTGCAAGGTTATTTCCTGAGCAAAGAGATTTGCCTTCTGCAGAAAAATGTTTATACATTTGGCTGGTGATGGAGTATATGACGAACTCAAAAAGATCAGATGACTTATGACTTGTAACAGTCATAAGTATGAGGACCAGTCAGAAGTCACTTTTTTCAGCACCACTGTCACTTTGAACAGTCGCTATACAAATGCTTGTAAGTCAAGGGCTACTCACCTGTACCTGGCTTTTCTAGTTTGGAATGTGTATGAAAGGATAAACATTAAAATAAGTCAAGAATGACCAAAAGCTCAGACAAATAACATCAGCTAACACAGGGGTTGGCAACCTTAAAATACTCAAAGACCCTCAAAGGTCCTAACTGGAAGCACAACCCCCATTTAATTCCAAAGCCAACTGGAAGTCTGGTTCCCCCAACATAGAGTCACCTCCTAGTGCAGCATCCTTTTTCCTTTAATTGACCAGTGACAGGGAGCCACAGCAGAGGGATGAAAGAGCCACATGCGACTCCAGAGCTGCGGGTTGCTGACTCCTGAACTAATGGATCATTAGACCTTTGGCGATATACAGTATTTCTACCGACAGATATGGGGTCAAAAATGTCATACAACAGGTTTAGTATTTTTTATTTTCCTTATTATATATTTTCCTTAACATAACAGAAGTGCTTTATGAACAGCGCATTGTCTGGGTCAATTTGTTTACATTATATAATATATAATAATATATTAAACTTAAAACATACGTAATAGTATTTTTCAAATTTCCAATTTCTACTTCTGTTGCTCAACTGCTGATAGAATAAGTCCCATGTTTGAAAATAGTCTGTACCTTCTTTGTCTTTTATCATTAATGTCAACTTATCAATTTCTGCAAAATCTAGTATTTTTTTTAAATATACCTTCTTCTATGGGTGGTTCCTCGTTTTTCCAGTGTAGTCCATATACAATTCTTGCTGCCGTCAAGACTGTAATATTAAATATTCAATTTATTGTATTTTTTCGGTAGTATACCTAACAAAAACATTTCTGGCTTACAGTCTATGTATTGCTTTAACATTTTTTCTAACCATGTATGTATTTTCGTCCAATTTTTTTTTGCCTTTGCACATGTCCCCCACATATGTGCCCAGTGTCTGGTTACATTTCCAACATTTGGCGGACATGGTTTAGTATTGACAATCTGAATATAAATTGTTGGTTGAACCAACATTGTTGGTTCTCTCTGACATTAGTTAACAATGGACTCTTTGGTACAGTCCTTCCTGCTCAATTGGAATATCTATGTACAGTGAGATGGGAGAATCTGATTAATGCACTATTAATTACATGAATACACCCTCTCCACAAATTAAAATCTCTTTGGAGCATTACATTCAGCCACAGTTTTAATCTTGGTTTATTCACTAAATCCACAGTTAATGCATTTCCTCTAAGCCAATAGAATAGAATGGAATGGAACGGAACTGAACAACAGAGTTGGAAGGGACCCTGGAGATCTTCTAGTCCAACCCTCTGCTCAAACAGGAGACCCAATGCAAGTCCAGACAAAAGGGTGTCCAATCTCTTGAAAACCTCCAGTGATGGAACACCCACAGCATCTGAAGGCAAGCAGTTCCACTGGTTTATGGTTCTAACTATCTGGAAATTTCTCCTTAGTTCTAGGTTGCTTCTCTCCTTGATTAGTTTCCATCCATTGCTTCTTATCTTGCCTTCAGGTGCTTTGGAGAATAGCTTAACTCTCTCTATTTTGGGGAAGCCCCTGAGATGTTGGAAGACTGCCATCATGTCTCCCCTAGTCCTACTTTTCATCAAACTAGACCATTGTAATGGTACGTGGGAATGACTGGGAGATAGGAGGAAGAACTAGATAATGGTCTGATGAATAAAATTTGATTTCTGAAACATTTCTTTATAGGAAGGAAGGGAAGGAGGGGGGAAAGGAAGGGAAAGTTTTCAGACTTGCAAAAGTCTGTTACCATAACCTTACCATAATGGTAGTTTTAGGACGCGTGATTGGACTGCATGCTTCCTCTCTGGATTACTTCAAAGGGCTCCCTTTGAGAGCCTTAAACTAAGATTTATAAATTAACTATTGAGTTTTACTGTGCAAATAAGCAGAGTGAAAGGATGAAGATGAGACAAGGCCATCCAGGTGACAGTTTAATTTAGTGCAATGTATATAACCTATCCTGCATGTTAGGATAAAATCAACGCAAAGACAGCACCCTCACATCAACAGTTCCTCCTATATCTGTCAGTCTCTCAGGGTACACCCTGGGACTGAGATGTATCAACACACAAACACACACACACACACACACACACACACACTTTCTCCCTCTGTAGAGTAATTCTTTCAACTTGCTTGTGTTGTTTTTCTGCACTAATTGCAGGTTTTCTAGTATCACTAATAAAGCTAGTTTATCAGGAGCTGTGGGCTTGAATCTCAGCCTGCAAGCTTTCTAATTCAAGTATCAGCCTTAATGAAGCCTAATCCCAAATCTACTTTGACTCTTCCTTCCTTCCTTTCTTCCTTCCTTCCTTCCTTCCTTCCTTCCTTCCTTCCTTCCTTCCTTTCCTTCCTTCCTTCCTTCCTTCCTTCCTTCCTTCCTTCCTTCCTTCCTTCCTTCCTTCCTTCCTTCCTTCCTTTCCTCCTCCTCCTCCTCTCTCCTTCTTTCTCGTTTCTCCTTCCTTCTCCTTGTGGAATTTGCAAGCCTTATGGCCTTGGATTTACAACAATTTTGCTGGAAACTTACATTTACTTCTTGTTCCTGGCAAATGATGTATGTAGTTAGACGATGGGTTTGCTTAACAACCACATTGTTGCTCAGTGACTGAAGATTTACTTAATGACCATGGTAATTTGTTTAATGACTGCTGCACAAAAAAGTCACCAAAGCAAGTTGGTCGCATGATGACCTTCTTAATGAACTGCATGACTTATAACTAGGTAATTTTGGGCTCAATTAGGGTCATCTTATGACAGTGTCGAACAAGTGGCACTTCATGAGCTGCGATGGTGCAGTGGTTAGAGTGCAGTACAGCAACCTACTTTTGAAATTTGGCAGTTCAAATCCAACCAGGCTCAGCCTTCCATCCTTCTGAGGTCGGTAAAATGAGGACCCAGATTGTTGGGAGCAATATGATAAGTCTGTAAACCACTTAGAAAGCGCTGTGAAGCACTGTAAAGTGGTATATAAGTCTAAGTGCTCTTGCTATAACTGATCCTCAAAGTTCCAGCTGCCATGATCCTATGCTGCATAATTGGGATCTAAGCCCCTGGCAGCTAGCCCAGATTTCCAATCGTTGCAGCACTCTGCAGTCACGTGATTGCGATTGGTGATCTTCCCTGCCGGTTTCCACAAGTAAAGTCAATGAGGAAGCCAGCAGGAAATCAACAGTCCTAATCAAATGATGTCCTCAAATTTACTGACTATAGTGTTTTGCTTAACAATAGGAACTCTGGATGGCTGGAACTGCTGTTGCTATGCAGTGGCATGCTTTATGACCACGCCGGTTAACAATGAAAGTTCCGGTCCCTGTATATGAATGATGAGGAAAAATTTTCCATGGTCTCCAGTAGGACTTTCATTGAAGTTAAACTCAATACTCTGTACTTCTTTTACATGTTGTGTCCAGTGAGTAGACCTCTTCTCTAAAGTGTGTGTGTGTGGGGGAATATATCTGTAGCACAGAATCAAGCATTTATTTGTAGCATACAATCAAGATCATGTGAAGTGTTAGTACCATTTTATAAGATGCACTTGGGCTATTGCGTCCAATTTTGGTTCCCAAAAAGGTGTTGAGACGTCTAGATAAAGAGTGCAGAGCAGAGCAACTAAGATGATTAAGGGACTGGAGGCTAAAATATACAAAGAACGGTTGCAGGAATTGGGTATATCTGGTTTAATGAAAAGAAGAGGTAGAGGTGATAGATACGATAGCAGTTCTTTAATATCTCAGGGGCTGCCACAAAGAAAAGAGGAGTCAACTTATTCTCCAAAGTACCAGAAGGCAGGTCAAGAAGTAATGGATGGAAACTAATCCAAGGAGAGAAGCAACTAGAACTAAGGAGAAATTTCCTGACAGTGAGAATAATAAACTAGTGGAATGACTCTCCTCCAGAAGCTGTGGTGCTCCAACACTGGAAGTTTTTAAGAAGAGATTGGAGAATGCCTTGTCTGAAATATTATAGGGTCTCCTGCTTAACTAGAGGGGTTGATTCATTGACATTATTTTTCGTAGCTTCCAATCAAGGCCTTTTAGTTCTTCTTGAGTCCATTTCACTATTACAGCAATGTATCTAATAGCAATAGCACTTAGTCTTATATACGCTTCACAGTGCTTGTACAGTCCTTTCTAAGCGGTTTACAGAGTCAGCATATTTGCCCCAATGATTTCCCAGGTGTTTATTGCCTTGATGGTATTTCCTCTGGTGTGTTTGGATTTTAACATCTTCTTCGCTCTCATGATACATTCACTTCTAACTTTCTCCTTGATTTCAGTCTGTTTGATGTTGTCAGCCTTGAAGAATGCTCTTTTGACCATCTTCATCCAAACTCTTGACCTTATTCCCAGAGGGCCATGATGGTGAACCTATGGCTCGTGCGCCACTGGTGGAACGCAAAGCCATTTGTGCCAACATGTGAGCTGCAGGCAAACTTACCTCACTGCGCATGCATGCACCTCACAGCTGATTTTCAGCCAGTTTGAGGCCTTTTTTTGGCCTCCCAAAGACTTGAGGAAAGCTTCTGCAGGCTTCTGCAGGTTTTGCAGGCTGAAAAAGCCCCTTTTAATCACTTCCTGTTTTTCTGAAAATACCAGCAGTGACGAAACAGAGCTAGTTTTCAGCCTGCAAAGCCTGCAGAATCTTTCCTCAAGCCTCTGAGAGGCCAAAAAAGGCCACAAACTGGCCGAAAATCAGCTATGAGGCGCAGTGCAGGTAAGGGGCGGCAGCGGGCGAGTGGCTGGGTATTGCATGTGCATGCGTAGGAGGTATGGGAGGGTGCATTGCCTTCTGGATGCTGGCACAGAAGCGCGAGCGTGCAAGCGCGCACACAATTTTTGGCACAGGAGCCCAAAAAGGTTAGCCAACACTGCCATGGAGCATCTTGATTCCTTCAGTTTTCACTATTTCCCCCCTGTTTTATGGTGTAAAGAAACAGGTTGTGTGGCATATCTTTGTCCATTTGAACCAGTTACATAATTTGTGGCAAAGATTTGGCTCTATTCAGTCATGGTCAGTCCAGATGCAATATTTGGTCATGTTAACCTGGTTGTGATAACAAACTGAATAATAGAGATAACTAACCACATTTTCTTTTAAACTGCAAAAACCTGCATGCATGAGGAAATACCAGCCTAGGGCAATTATTATGGCTGCAGTGAGCTTAGCATGCAAATACTACGGGTTGTGGCTTGCAAATTTTTCTTCCTGAAATTATGGGGCATGAACTGTCTCATGCTTAATAGGAAGAGGAATTTCCACTTGTATAATTGCCAGGTAATCAAATTAGCGTGTACAAAGTCATATGCTTTTTTCCCCTTTTCCTAGCCAGCTAAATAAAATTTGCTTGAGGGGTTGAAATATGGAAGGCTCTTGAACCTCCAAAAGGAATTACTCTTGCTTTTTTTCATGACTTCTTGATTCCTGTGTCTTTGTCAGACCTGAATCTGGGAGAGAAATGAACCTTCTTATAGAAACTGGATGCTTTTTACCGGGCAGGTAGTCCTTGACTTCTGACCACAATTGAGCCCAAAATTTCTATTGTTCAGTGAGACATTTGTTAAGTGAGTTTTGTCACATCTTACGACCTTTCATGCCACAGTTGTTAAGTGAGTCACTGAAATTGATAAGTTACTAACCCAGTTGTTAAATGAAGTTGAATAACCCATGGAATTTGCTTGTCAGAAGGTCGCAAAAGGGGATCACTAACACATTGAAACTGTCATAAATATCAACCAGTTCCCAAGCATCTGAATTTAGATCACATGACTGTGGGGATGCCGCAAAGATAATAACTCTGAAAAACAGTCATAAGTCACCTTTTTCAGTGCTGTTGTAACTTTGAACGGTCACTAAATGAATTGTTGTAAGTCATGGACTACCTCTACACTGAACCTCAACCCTGTGTATAGGTAATCCTTGACTTAAGACTGTCGCTTAGCAACCATTCACAGTTCCGATGGACCTCCCTTCCTGTTCTGAAATTCCATCAGAACCCTCTAGTCATGTGACTGCATTTTGGGCCCTGGGTAACTGGCTCTCATTCTATAGACATGTGACCATGTTTTATGACATTTTTTCTTGAAAAGGGGCATTTACTTCAGGATTGGGTAATGAAGGCCCCTTTACAACCTGTGGACTTCAATTCCCAGAATTCCTGGCAGCATGGCTGGCTTGGGAATTCTGGGAGTTGAAGTCCACTGGTCATAAAGAGTCCATAGTTGCTCACCCCTACTGTAGTCATTTAATTATTAAGCTTATCTTGCTTAATAAGAAAGGGGGGTAAGGCATTTTTAGGGACTTTATTTTCTAAACATCAGGTTCAGTCTTACTACAGGTAGTCCTTGATTTACATCCATTCCAGAGGTGGTATTCAGCAGGTTCTGACAAGGTTCTGGAGAACCGGTAGTGGAAATTTTGAGTTGTTCGAAGAGCCGGCAAATCCCACCTCTGACTGGCCCCACCCCCATCTATTCTCTGCTTGCCAAGTCCCAGCTGATTGGCTGGGTCTTCTTTTGTTGCCCTGCACAGGAGAACGGAGTTGGAAAGCAGGTTAGTGGGGTGGGGAGGGAATGGACATTTTGCAGTAACCTTCCCCCAGGAGTGGAGTGGAAATGAAGATTTTGCAGTATCCTTCCCCAAGCCCACAGAATTGGTAGTTATTTTTTTTTTTGAATCCCACCACTGATCCATTCATTTTGCGACCATTTGAAGTTACAACAGCACTGAAAAAAATGGCTTATGGTCCTTGCACTTATGACCATTGTAAGAGCCATCCCCATGGTCACGTAATCCACCAGCATGTATTTATGACAGATGTAGCATCCTGGGGGAATCACGTGATCATCATTTGCCCCACCTTCCTAGCTGCCCCCCATCAAACAATCAAGAGGGAAATCTGGATTTGTATAATGACTGCCTGATTCATTTAACAATTACAGTGATTTCCTTAACAACCGTGACAAAAAAAGTTGTAAAATCAGCTTCCTTGCTTTGCAACGGAAATTGCCAGGACTACTTGTGCTCAAAACAAACAACTGAGACTCATTTTTGAGGCTTGGCGATGTCTTGCAGATATAGACGGTGAACCAGTAGTATTTAAAACAACACTTGCTGTTTGCATTAAGTCTTAATCCCATTTATTAAACACATGTGTGACAAATAAGTTGGACTAATATCTCATTAAAGATCAGCTTGGGTTAACAGTTTAGCCAGTGCTGTCTGTGATAAAGTTTATCAAATGAAACTTTTCCTGGGCTCTTGGTGTTGTTATCTTTATTGTTCAGCCTTTCTTTGCTTTTAGATAGGGAACTGGAGGAAACTGGGGGAAGAGAATCGGAAGTTTAATGCTGGTTTATGTAGAAATGTGCTAGAATTGCTTCTTGATCGACAACACTGCAGTGAAAGACAGAAAATACTTTGTGAATAATTTATCTCTCTTCCTGGAAGGTTGTACTCTGGATTTCCTGTCCTTTTATCTGTGTAGTTCAGATGCCCTGTTTGGCAAATGGGAAAGAATTGGCAGTAGCTTCAGGCATGCCTCTAAAATAATGACCATTTGACTTTCTGAAACGTCTGGCAAGAGATTGTAAGTTGCAAACTCACTAAAACTAAAGAAATTGCTTTTCCTTGTCCTTGGAGGAAATCAAAGCATGCCACCTCCATCACCCAGTGGAGTCCATAAGAGAATTTTTCAGGAGTACATTTGAACCTGAGACCAGGAGATGTTGCACTGAAGCAATAAATGAATGGTTGTAAGTCAAGAATTACCTGTATGTTTTTTGAACGGTTTGCCTACCAGCCAGTCTATTAATCGGATTGGAGTCTGTTATAAGCTTTTCCTAAATTCAGCATGAACCATGGAATTGAGTAGAGTAGAGTAGAGTAGAGTAGAGTAGAGTAGGATGGACTGGAGTGGAGTGGACTAGAACAGAATTCTTTATTGGCCAAGTGTGATTGGACACACAAGGAATTTGTCTCTGGTGCATAAGCTCTCAGTGTACATACAAGTAAAATAAGTGATAAGTTGTGTTCATAATCATAAAATCATCATAAATCATCAGATACAATACTCAGTGATAGTCATAGGATGCTAAATATAAGCAATCAACATAAAGTAGTAGTCATAAGATGCTAAAGGAATAGATAATAGGAAAGATGAGAAGGATAATACTAATATAGCCCTATTACATTGTTTGATGTCCTAGGGCAGAGGTCGCCAACCTTTTGGATCTCAGGGACCACCAAACTCATAATTTTAAATCCCGCGGACCGCTAATATGAATTTTGACTGATGGTGCCTTGCTGATGTTTTCCCAGGGTCTCTTCAGAAAGCAGCAGAGACTCTGGGAAAATCCCCCAAAAAAGTCTGGAGGAAAATTCCCCACCCCATTTTCCTACCAATTGATCATTATTTATTTGGAATTGCATGATACTGTGTGAGAGAGAGAGAGCAGGAGGGAGAGTGAGAGTGAGAGTGAGAGTGAGAGTGAGAGTGAGAGTGAGAGAGAGAGAGAGAGAGAGAGAGAGAGAGAGAGAGAGAGAGAGAGAGAGAGGGAGAGCGCCTTGTGTTCCTGTTGGCAACCACTGTCCTAGGGCATAAGACCATGCTGTGGGAATTAGTTGTTTAGCAAAGTGATGGCATGGGGGAAAAACTGTCCTTGTGTCTAGTTGTTTTGGCATGCAGTGCCCTGTAGCGGTGTCTTGGGGGGAGAAGTTGAAACAGTTTATGTCCAGGATGGGATGGGTCTGTAGTTATTTTCACAACTTTCTTTCTGGATCGTGCAGTACACAGGTCCTCAATGGGAGGCAGGCTGGTTGCAATTGTTTTTTCAGCAGTCCTAACTATCCGTTGAAGTCTGTGTCTGTCCAGTTTGGCTGTTGTGCTAAACTAGACAATTAGAGGTATAAATGACAGAGTCAATAATTCCTCAGTAGAACTGTATCAGCAGCTTGACTTACAACCTGTAATTTGTCATGTTGTGATGGTCATAAAAAGACACACCCAATTTTATATCGCCCTTTTTTGCAGAGATTGTTAAGTGAATCCCCATAGCCATTAAGGGAATGCCATGGCTGTTAATTAAGCCACTATGGGTGCAAGTTTGCTAAAAAACAGATGTGAATGCTGATTTTCAACAAAATTGGTGTACAATGTGATTGACTGCGAGATGGTACAAACAGCTATAAATAAATTAAAAATATGTTCTAGGTCCTAGGATTCATACATGGGTTGGTGGCTTACAAATGTGACATATAAATAAACAAACATGGATTTAGTATGCATGAAAGTTTTAATCTGAGATTGCCAATATCTAAAAGTTAATTAAGGGTTTTTTTTAAAAGAAAGGTTACATATGGGCCATTTTCTTTATGCCATAATTTAGAAGACTGTAAATCAAAACGTTCCAAATTTTGAACTGTAATATCAAAGAACAGTAGGAAAAAAATATTGCAGACCAATATTGTGGGCCAAATTCAACATGTTCACCAACTGTAATTTAGTTTTCTCTATGTTTGTCAGATTTATATTCAAAACCCTAATTATACGGCAGTAAAGCACACAGATGTGTTCTAGACCACAATGTATTTTTGAGGCTGAATAAGTTGCCTAAGTTGGCTTGGTCAAGTTTTAAAAACAATTTTAAAACCCCTAAAACTGAGAAGGTTAGTAAAAAAGTTTCCCTTTTTTTATGATTTTAAAATAAATCTGTAAAAATTTAAATCATAATACATCAGTATTAATTTGGCTAGTGTCCTGTCAGTGTGTGAGAGAGTTAAGGGCTGTTTGGAAACTGAAACAGTATTTGCTGTGTGAGCAAGGAGCCAGCAAGGAGCCAGCAAGGGTGTAGCTTAGCTTAACTGTTATGTGCTAAAGCTGCTTGGTGCTGTCAAACTGAAACTGAACCTCTTCTCCTCTGCTTCTGTTTTGCATTTGGGACAGATTTCTTTTCAGGTGGGGAGGGGGAGTAGAACTCCTTAGCATCAGAGCGTGTTAATAATAACATAAGAAATACTAATGCTCTGATGGTCATTTCAAAAAATCCTTTCTTCGTGAGCACCTAGAAGCCAAGAGGAACATAGGTGGCAAATTTCAAGTTTGTAGACTTTACGGTTCTGGAGATTTTGTGATGATGTGTGAGTGGTATTTCGCTTTTATATAAATAGATGTTAATGACCCCAGAATGATCTTCTAACTGACATATTAATTCTTTATAAATAAAGGAGGATTTCTTATACAGTTTTTCAGCCATTAGTCTGTCTTAAGGGTGTCAGTTGACCAGAATCTCATGGTTTCCTGCCTCCTCTTAATACCTTATCTGCAGTGACTTAATCAACAGCTAACCTATTTCCTGCCATTCTTTCCAATACAAAATATTATTTACAAAGAGGAGAAATATTCAGCACCAATTAGCAGGCTGTGTGGAAGTTAATGTATTTAAAATTCCAACATAGATGGGGGTAACTTGAACTCTAATTGGGCACACCCAAACCAATTTGGAGCTGAATTCTGCTGTAACAAAATAAGTTGACTAGAGTGACCTTAGTGTTTATATAATAGTAACAGAATAGGGCCAGAAGGGACCTTGGAAGTCATCCAGTCCAACCCCCTGCTCAAGCAGAAGACCCTACCCCAAGCTCTTTTTAAAACCTCCTGTGATGGGGCATCCACAACTTCTGGAGGAAGCCAACACTGGAAGTTTTTAAGAAAAGATTAGATAACCACTAGTCTGAAATGGTACAAGGTTTCCTGCCTAAGCAGTGGGTTGGATGAGAAGACCTCCAAGGTCCCTTCCAACTCTGTCCTATTCTATCTTATTCTGTTCTATTCTATTCTGTTCTATTTCTAT
>BLBF01000006.1:8462456-8479682 GCA_015471245.1 Laticauda colubrina | reverse complement strand
TTTCTATTTCTATTTCTATTTCTATTTCTATTTCTATTTCTATTCTAGCAGTAGAATTGTTCTCTTTGTTAGGAAATTCCTCCTTATTTACAGGTTGGATCTTTCCTTGATTAGTTTCCATCCATTACTTCTTGTCCTGTTTTCAGGTGCTTTGGAGATCCTTATTCATATCTTGGGGGAACACTAAAAAGCTTGATTGGGGTTAGGTTACTGTGAACAAAAATTGTAGGGTGCTAGGCATGAATGCTGATTTGATGGCACATAATCTAATTACTAAACATAATCAAAGCTAATAAAAAGTAGAAAGAACTAGATTAGTTCTAACTACTCAATCTAACTAACTAACCAATCAAAAAAATCATTATTAACCATAAGGAAAGTGGAATTTGGGACACATTCTACCTTTTCTGCCACACATTCTGCCTTTGAACTGTGTGGTTCTCCTTGACTCTGAGAGCAACCAGTGAAATGGTTCTTCCCTTACATGGATGTGCTAAAAGTGTACATACTAATAGCTGAGCTATACATGTTCTTAGTATTGCGGAAGTCCATAAGGATGTGGTTTATGACAGGGGGAGCTCGCAACACAAAGTTCTGTGTTGTGTTATTTATAAATGATACCATGCTTCTAATACTCTTTCATTCCACCCAGAATAAATGGAATGCAAGTCTACATTGTACGTCTTCATGGTTGCAACAAAAAAACAAACCCTTTTTTTTTTCAGAGAATGAACCATATTAAGGGATGGCAGCATAAACAGTAAAGAATCCTGCGTCAATTCAGGATTACGGGCATATTACAGAGGAATGAATTTTATGGATGACAATCTATTTTTTTCAGATGTCATGAAGTAGCCTGTGGTCTCCTAAGAGCTGACTATCATCGTAACTTTCTTCGAGTTTGAGGTGACATTACTTTCTTTTCAATGGTCATATTGAAAATGTACATACTAGCTGAGATCTGAGAGGGTGGGTGCTTCAGTGTTCTTTGAAATAATTTTCCGTTCCCCAATTGTGGGAAAGACACACCCAATTTTGACACATTGTGCCTACCCTTCCTGTCCTATAGTCCCCATTTATTCGTACCTATTTCCTGTATTCTTACTCATGTTTCTACTTATATCTATTACCTTGTAAGCGATTGACAAATCAAATCAATCAATCAATATATTTTTTGACACAAATGGTGAGATTTTGCTCTAAAATCATACAAAAGCGTAAACACGTCATGACTAAAAAGATAGGATGAATCATAGCAAGGCAAGCATTTACAATTCATCCTGCTTTAATATTGTGTACCATCAGGTAATCTACACTACTTCCTCCATCCATTTCATTTCTTCTTACTGAAATTTTAATATGTACAGATCCATAGGCTGTAAAGTTTCAAATAAAGCAGATAATGTTTTATAGGTAATTTATATGTTGACTTAACTAGTTCAGCTCAACAGTTTTACAGATTTTACATTCATAATTTTATGCCATCTGGAATTTACCTATATATTCCAATAAAGGAGAATATTTGTTGCTTAGTTTAGTTTACTTGATTGTCATTGCACCTTGTACAACGAAATCAAATACCATCTTCAGTGCATATCATGACCATGAAAATAAACACAAACACACATCCTTCACCCTCCACACATTGAACCACAAACCCCCGACACCGCACCAACACTGCACTATACAGTAGAATTCATCAGAGCTACTGCCCTGGGATAGAAGCTGTTTTTCAGCCTATTTGTGCTTGTTTTTAATATCCTGTACCATCTGCCAGATGATAATCGTTCAAAAAAAGGGTGCCCAGGATGAGATGGATCTTTGAGAATGTTTTGAACTTTCTTAAAGCTCTTCCAAAGAGAGGAGAGAGCAATCAATGATCCTCTGGGCAATGACATTAACCCTCTGGAGGGCTTTGCTATCTACTACTGTACAATTGGCAAACCATCCAGAGGTGCAGGAAGTTAAGATACTCTCTGTGGTGCAGCAGTAGAAGGTTACCAGCAGTTTTTCATTCAGTTGTTGTTTCCTGAGAAGTCTCAGGTAGTATAATCTCTGCTGGGCCCTTTTTGACCAGGGCTGCAATGTGATCCCCCCAGGTCAGGTCCTTTTTTAGGGTAACACCCAAAAACTTAAGACTGGCCACTCGCTCCACTTGGTCTCCATTGATAAGCAAGGGCTGGATGTCTGATCTATTCCTTCTATAGTCCACTACTAGGGACTATAAGCTCAGGGTTGAAATGAGGGATCTTTGGTGCTCTCTGAGCCTGGTTGTTTTCTTGCAGACTTTTTAGTACCAAAACTAGGTAACATCATCAATGCTAACACTAGCAGTGATGATGTTACCTAGTATGGTAATAAAACGTACCAAGGACCTCTCACCTATATATAAGTAGTCCTCAGCTTATGACCCCAATTGAGCCCAAACTTTTTGTTGTTAAGTGAGACATTTGTTAAGTGAGTTTTGCCCCATTGTACGACTCTTCTTGCCACAGTTGCTAAGTGAATCACTGCAGCTGATAAGTTAGTTCACCTGGTTGTTAAATGAACCTTGCTTCTCCCTTGACTTTGCTTGTGAGAAGGTTGCAAAATGGAATCACATGACCTTGGGACATAGCAACGGTCATAAATGTGAACCAAATTGCCAAGCATCTGAATTTTGATTACAGGATTGTAGGATGCAAAGGTTGTAACTGAAAAAAATGGTATAAGCCACATTTTTCAGTGACAAAGTAACTTTGGACAGTCACTAAACTGTTATATGCCAAGGACTACTTATATTCAGTTTCCCATATGTAGATATATATTTTTCTGAATTTTTTTTCTCTTTTTTTGTACTGATTACTGATTGTACTAAACTTTCTTCTGTACAGTTTGTTCCCCAAAGATGCTTTTTTTCAAGAGGCAACTGGACTTTCTGGTTTTTCTTTGAAGACGTTCCACTTCTCATCCAGAAATTTATTGGATGAGAAGCGAAACATCTTCAGAGAAAAACCAGAAAGTCCAGTTGCCTCTTGAAAAAAGCACCTTTGGGACAACCATGACCTAGAGCAGTGGTTGCCAACCAGTGAGCCAGGGACCACTGGTGGCCCATAAGAAAATTTTGGTGGTCTGCAGAGAAATGTTACTGCCTAAGCATCACCCAAAGTAATTAATCCAGGCTGCGCGGGAATACAAGGCTGAACCACCCACATGGCCTGCAGGAACACAAGGCTTGCATCATGTACATTGCAAACAACATGAGGTAGTGAGAGGAGAGGGGAAAGGCCAAGGGAGGGAACTCGCCCCACTCGCCCCACGTGCCTCGCCTGGTTACCAGGCTGCTTTTTTCCGCTTCTTTCTTCTTCTGCTTTTGACTGCATGCAAGGAAAGCAGCAAAAGTCTTTCTTTCACTCCCCCAAACTCCGCCAGAAGTGAGTCTTTGGGACCCTGCAAGGTATCCTGCTCCAAGAAGCTGTGCCGGCAAAGACTCATTTCTGACGGAGCTTGGGGGAGAGAAAAAAAGACTTCTGCTGCTTCTGCTGCTTTTCTTGCATGAAACCAAAAGTCTCTCTTTTTCTCTCTCCCTCTCCCCCTGAGAATGGAGCTGGGGACGGTATCCTGTGAACCCAAATAAAGAATGATCAATTGTTAGGAAAATGGGGTGGGGAATTTTCCTGCAGCCACCGTCAGTCAAAATTCATATTATTGGTCCGCAGGATTTAAAATTATGAGTTTGGTGGTCCTTGAGGTCCAAAGGTTTGGTGACCCCTGACCTGGAGGACTGAGAATCTCCAGTTGGTTCTGCTGTGATAATAGAATCTCACCATATCAATTTGACCTCCTTCCTCCTATCTTTTCTTCTATTAGAATTGAATATTTATCTTCTTCTCCTCCTGTAGATGAAGACCTCCTTGATATAAACACCTGTCCCATAACATCTGTATGATGAGCATTATCCAGGAAGGTGAACTCCACTTAAGAGACTCTTGGCTATTGATGTATACCTTGCTCAAACCCTGCAACAGAATTTAGATTTTTTTTTTTTAAAGCTGTGTTTGTTGTGGCTTGGTAGACCTACTAGTGCTGGCCTTGCCAGTGAAGATTTTTGGACTTCTTTTCCTACTTGGCTGTAAGCCAACAAGATGATCGATTTGAGCTTCCTTACAGATGAAGAGCAGGAGACAATTCTGAGAGTGTTGCAGCGGGATGCAGACTTAAAGAAGGCTGAAGAGGAGAGAATCAGGTAAGGGCCTCAAATAATTGCACACTTGTACAAATTGGCTTGAATCAAAGACATGAATGGATAGAGATTGCTCAACTGTTACCTTTGTTCAGAGTTGCTGAATTAATCACCGTTTATGAAGAGGGTTTGGACTTTGTTCTAGGCTTTTGAATAGTTAGACCTTTTAGGAGAACAATGCAAATATTTCCCTTTTTAATCATTATGCCTTCCCTGGGGAAGACCATGCATGCAGGGATGGGATTCATATTGTTTAACTACTGGTTCTGTGGGCATGGCTTAGTTGATGGGCGAGGCCAACTCAATGGTCATATTATTGGCTGGGCGTGGCCAACTCAATGTCACTCACATCGAGGCACGCATCTCCTCGCTTGGCTTCTCATGACTGTGGGTAATGCTACAACAATCGTAAGTGTGAAAAATGGTCATAAGTCACTTTTTTCAGTGCCATTGTAATTTTGAATGGTCACTCTACACAAGCAAAGTATCAGCAAAGGAAGGGACAAAAACTCCAGAGAAGTTCCTGAGACAGGAAGTCTAGTCCTGCCAAGAATGTAATAGGGGTTAATGGAGAGGCAGTTTCTGTAAGCAACACCAGAATGTTTCCTTCCTGCCTTCCTTACAGGATTAGGCCATTAATTTCTTCTAACAACCGATTTTCCGAACTGCTTAGAATGTTCACAACCGGTTCTAGTGAATAGGTGCGAACCGGTAGAATCCCACCCCTGCTTGCATGGAGAGATTTGGATAGTTTACCTGTTGCAAGACATTAATTAATTAATTAGCAGAACAACTTGCCTGCCGAGGTTGTGGGTGCTCCATCACTGGAGTTTTCCTTTTTGCCCGCCTTTTTCTTCTGTATGCTATTCTGTGGCTTACCTGATGCTTGACCTCACAATGCAGTGAAGTACTCGACCACCTTATTTACTGCAATTATATTTATATAAAACCACAAGTTCCTTTCAGTGTCTCCCACTTCTTGCAGACTGGCTGTGCAATTCCCTGACATACACTTAGAATAACTTTATTGTCACTTTGAAAGTACACTAATTGGCACACCATAAAATGAAATTTTGTTGCATATATATTGCACTTCCAATATATAGTACATAAATATGACAAAATAAATACATACATACATACAAAATTATGCATATACCCACATATATTATATGACACAGAGAAACAACACAGTCTTGTTCGGATGTAGACGTGTACATAGCAAGAAAAACAAATCTCGTAAGATTACTAGACGGATAACATAGGGAACAAAAAAAAGTTTCTCAGATAAAGTTTGAGAACTGTTTCTGAAAGCATCTGGACTTCTTTTCCCCACCTATTGTAATAGGACATTCTAGATCAGGAACGTCTGATATTGGCAACTTGAAGACACATAAACTTCAACTCCCAGAATTCCCCAATCAACATTGCTGGCTGGAGAATTCTGGGAGTTGAAGTCCATGAGTCTTCAAGTTGCCAAGATTGAGAATCCCTGTTCTAGAGCAGCAACCCTCAATCTTTCGGGCATCAGGGACCAGTTCCATAGAGAGATGCTTTTCTGGAGACTGGAGGGAGCGTGGTTTTGTGTGTTGTCTGCATCCCATGGATGGGGTTTCATTTGTTTGCGCGGCCCAGTTCCTGGCATGCTGCAGGTAGGTGCTAGTCGACTGACTGGGATTTGGGGTCCCCTATTCTAGAACAGAGTACTTTCCAGGTTGGCTGCTGTGGGGGAAAAGGGGATGGTTTTGTGGGAAGGGTAGTAGCACGTGCACATGCACACGCATGAGTGAGCTGGGCCGAGAGCACCTGCGACGCTCGCGCAAGTGGGGCTCTGAGTGCTCACCACATTGGCATGAGTGGGGCCAAGTGCCCGCGATGCTTGTGTAAGTGGGGCTCTGAATGCCCACTATACTCATGCGAATGGGGCTGATTGTCTGCAACGCTTGTGCAAGTTAGGCTCCAAGCTCCGGCAACATTCGCATGAGTGGCACAGTCTGACTGTGACACTTGCGTGAGTTAGGCTCCAAGTGCCTGCAATGCTCACATGAGTGGGGCTGAATGTCCATGACGCTCATGTAAGTGGGGCCGAGTGTCTTCAATACTTTTGGAATTAGGCTCCGAGTGCCTGCGATGCTAAGGTGAGATTCAAAAAAAAAAATTCATGTAGTGGTGGGATTCAAATTTTTTTACTACTGGTTCTGTGGTTGTGGCTTGGTGGGCAAGGCTTGGTGGGTGTGACAGGGGAAGGATATTGCAAAATCCCATTCCCTCCCCACCCCACTAACCTGCTTTCCAGCTCTGTTCTCCTGTGCAGGGCGACAAAAGAAGATCAGTTGGGACTTGGGAGGCAGAGAAGAGATGGGGGCGGGTCCAGTCAGAGGTGGCTTTTGCTGGTTGTCTGAACTACTCAAAATTTTTGCTATTGGTTCTCCAGAACTGGTTAGAACCTGCTGAATACCACTTCTGGCTGTGAGCTCCGCAACACTTGTGCGAGTGGAGCAGTGCTTGCATGTACAGATGTGTATATACAAGCCAGGCTCTCACATGGCTCACTTGCAGGGGTGGGCTTCTACCGGTTCGCACCTATTCGGTAGAACCAGTTGTTAACATTCTAAGCAGTTTGGAGAAATGGTTGTTAGAAGAAATTACTGGCCTAATCCTGTAAGGAAGGCAGGAAGGAAACATTCTGGTGTTGCTTACAAAAACATCTCCGTTAACCCTTATTACATTCTTGGCAGGACGAGACTTCTTGTGTCAGGAATGTCTCTGGAGGTATTTTTTCCTCTTTGCTGGTGTTTTGCTTGTGTGGAGTGACCATTCAAAATTACAATGGCATTGAAAAAAGTGACTTATGACCATTTTTCACACTTTTGACTGTTGCAGCATCCCCACAGTCATGAGAGGCCAGACAAGGAGATGCGTGCCTCAATGTGAGTGATGTTGAGTTGGCCACGTCCAGCCAGTCACATGACCACCAAGCCCTGCCCACTAATTAAGCCATGTCCACAGAACTGGTTGTTAAAAAAAATTGAATCCCACCCCTGCCCACTTGCAAATCGGCTGTGGCCCGGTAGTGGGCTATGGCATACAGGTTGGGGACCCCTGTTCTAGGGGTCCTCTAATAGAGAATTTGGTTTCTAGGAAAGTTATGTCTCTAAATAAAGTGTATGACATCTCTCCTTGCTTGTTTTTCTTTTGGATTGTTGTTTTATAGTTTCCTTGCTTGAGATCTAATCTGACCACGGCATTTGTCTGCATTCCTTTCTTAGGACCTTTTGGCTGAGAGACAAGTTAACAGCCATATAGCTAACTACATTTTAGCCCTTGCACAAGATCTAATAAAGCTCTGGCAACATATCCCAGGCTGCTCAGTGAGCTGATGAAAACAGAGGGAAAAACTTGTAAATTCAGCCAGTGGGTCTGGAATACTCATACTCGGTTTGTGGATGTAATAACAGTATACGGATACTCGGTGGAGTTTAAGGAAAGATTAAAAATAAACTGGCACTTTTGGACTCTTACCACCAAGGCCACTGGCACCATGCAGTCTGAGAAAGTGAAATGTTGTGGTTGTGTTTACACTAGGAGAACACCCTCTGCTGTTTTTCTAGGTTTTCTTTTGTGGCAGAAACCTTTAAAATAGCAAATGTGTTTGTGTGCTTGTGTGTGCGTTTTACTTTTTCAGTTTTAAACTCTGCAAATTGGCTTATCTAAGCTGAAAAGAACAATAACCTGGTTGATGCACAACTCTCAATCTGTATCTGCGGGGCTTATCTTTAGGGCTTATCTTTGTCCTCCTTGTGGATCCAGCTACAAATAGGATTATCCAGAGAGTTGCGACTAGGTGGCAGAGGTAATCATTTGCAAAAAAATAGGGACATCACCAATTTGTTCCAGTTTCTGACTCTGAAGCACAGCAAAAAAACTGCTTGTTATATTCTCCAAGAAAAGGAAGAATGATTTTGGATCACCTGTCTGTCTTTCTGTCATTCTACCTACCTACCTGCCTACCTATCTACCTCCCTCCCTTCCCACACATCCATCCATCTTTCAACTTCCCTCCCTTCCTCTATAACTACCTAAACATCTTCCTTCCTTCCTTCCTTCCTCCCTCCCTCCCTCCCTCCCTCCCTCCCTCCTTCCTTCTTCCCTCCCTCCTTCAATCCATCCATCCATCCAAAATCTATCATCTGTCTGTCTGTCTCTGTCTCTCTGTCTGTCTGTCTAATTTTAAAGCCATCCATCTGCCTTACTGACCAAGGTCAGGAAGTCACATAAGGCCTTGTGGCATAATTGTTCCTTTCTTAAGCAGGATGACTCAGCAGTTGACAGCTGTCAAACTGACAGTTCACATTTGAGACCCGTGCCATGTGACAGGGTGAGCTCCCATTCTTGGCCCAGCTCCTATCCAGCTAGCAGTTCGAAAGCATGCAAATGCGAGTAGATCAGTAGGTACCACTTTGGTAGGAAGGTAACAGCATTCCGTGCACCTTGGCATATAGTCATGCTGGCCACATGACCATGGAAGTTTCTTCGGAGAGCGCTGACTAGGCTAGGAAATGGAGATGAGCACCATCCCATAGAGTTGGTCACGACTGGACAGGGGAAAACTTTACTTTATCTTCAAGCAGCATGCGAAGGAGAAGGAAGTCAACTTGTTTGTTTGCTTATTGTATTACTCAGCTGGGCTGGGTTCCCATTCTTTAAGAAGGCAAGGGTGAAAATAAGCTCTAAATCTTCATGCATGAGAAGTTACTGGGATTATTGGATGGCTAGCAGAAAAGTTACAGACGGAGAGCCTGTTTTCCCTTTCTAAAGAATTGGTAAAGGAGAATTCCTGTGGCCAAGTGAGCTGTAATGTATGAGTCAGGAGATCTCAATTCTGCTTCTTATTAGATCAGTCTGTGATATGTTGCCAGAGTTTTAAATTTCTTCTTGGCTCCTTCTGCCTGGAAGAGGAAAGCAGAAATTTAGCCATTAAACCATGTTCTCACAATATCCCTAAATGTTAAAGTAATTAATATGTATTCTTGATTAGTGACTTGTCTCTGTTTTGGCCTTAGTTGGGCTTTCTATGCACTTAGTTGGGCTTTCTATGCACTTTACTGTTTTTCAGCTATATTCTATAGGTAGTCCTTGACTACTTAATATGATTCATTTAGTGACCATTCAGAGTTACAACAGCACTGAAATAAAGTAACTTACAACAAAGTCTGTGATCCGAATTTGGGCACTTGGCAACCAACATGCATTTAGGATGGTTGCAACATCCTGGGATCATGTGGTTGCCTTTTGTGAACTTCCCAACCATCTTCCAACAAGCAAAGTCAGTCTGGTTCACTTAACACGATTCGCTTAATGACTGCAGTGATTTGCTTAACAATTGTGGCAAAGTTTCTATGATAAACAGACTGATTTAGATAAGATATTGATGGGTACTGATGAGAAAGTGATTAAAAAGTTATATGGTTATTTATTGGGAATTAAGCTAGAGGAAGAACAAGTTAAAGAAACTATGATTGCATGGGGGAAGAATTTTGGATATGGAATTGATTTAGAGCAATGGCAAAAATTGTGGTCTCAAAATTATAAAATGACAATGTCAATAGCATATAAAGAAAACTTGTATAAGATGTTTTACAGGTGGCACCTTCCCCCGACAAGAATAGCAAGAATGTTCAAGAATAAATCTGAAAAATGTTGGAAATGTCATCAGATACCTGGCTCATATTATCATATGTGGTGGACTTGTGAGAATGCTAGAAAATATTGGACTAAAATTCACATGTGGTTGGAAAAAATGACAAAGAAACACATAGACTTGAAACCAGAGATCTTTTTATTGGGAATTTTACCTGATATATATAATAAAGACTTGAAATATTTGATTGTAAATGTATTAACAGCGGCTAGGATTGTATTTGCTAAAAACTGGAAGAATGAGAAAATGCCATTGCAGGAAGAAATTATTGAGAAAATATTGGAATGTGCTGAGATGAGTAGATTGACATTTGAAATTAGAGAACAAGAAGATAAACAATTTTATGCAATTTGGGGTTTTTTTTATCAATGGTTAGATGATAAAATACAATAATAGAGCATTAATATTATATATATGAAGAGTTTTTAGGATTGATTTGTTATGATTATATGATAAATTATAGAATAAACTGTTTGAAGTATTGTTATCTCGCAAAGCATGAATGATTAAAGGTATAGTCAGAAAAAGTTTTTTTTATCTTTATTTTTTTTTTAGTAATATTAGAATATGGATTGACAATATGAATGGTTATGCAATATAATTGTAATTGACACTATAAAATGAATACACAAAACTGATGAACCAACCGATACACCGGAAGTATATATGAGAGTAGATGTTTTTAATGTTTTGTATGTTTGTCTGTTTGTAGAAAATTAATAAAAACTTTAAAAAAAAAAAAAACAATTGTGGCAAAGAAAAGGTCACAATGTCGGGTGCAACTTACTTAACAGCTGACTTGTTAGCAATAGAAACACTGGTCCCAATTGTTGTCCTAAGTTGACAATAAATTCTTCATCTAATAAGGAAGAACTGTATTGTTCTTCCTTATTAGAATTGAATTTTTGCCACCTTTCCTTGCCGCAGTTGTTAAGTGAATCATTACAGTTGTTAAGTGAATCTGGCTTCTCATTTGACTTTGCTTGTCAGAAAGTCGCAAAAGAGGATCACGTGATCCTGGGATATTGCAGCCATCATAAATATGAGCCAGTTTCTAGGTGCCTGAATTTTGATCACGTTGACCACGGGGATGCTGCGATGGTCATAAGTTACTTTTCTCAGTTCCATTGTAGCTTCCAATAGTCACTAAGTGAACTGTGGTAGGTCGAGGACTACCTGTACAAATAAAATTTAAATTAGATCATAACCAGGGGTGGGCTGCAAAAATTTAACAACTGGTTCTGTTCCTGGTTACTGGTTGGGTGTGGCCATGGTGGATGTGGCCTAGTTGGCCTCCTGCACCATAGCAGGGGGGCCTTTTCACCCTCCCCGGGCTCTGGAGGCTTTCATGGAACCTCTGGGAGGGTGAAAATGGCCGCCCCTGGGCTCCGGAGGCCCTCTGAAAGCTGGAAACAGGTCTGTTTCTGGCCTTCCAGGGCCTCCGGGAGGCCCGTTTTTCACCCTCACTGAGCCTCTGTGCTTAACCTGGCATCCAAAATTGGCTGCGTGGGGAGTCCAGGGAGGGGCAGGGCGGGGTCAATAGGATCATCCAGAGGTAGGATTTACTGGTTTACCGAACTGGTGAATTAGCTACAGGTTAGCTAAGGGTTTGCCCAAACTGGGTTGAACTGATAGCACACCCCTGATCATAATAGATCTCTTCTTTCTATGAATTTTCCTATGTATAATCATAGAAACCATAAATCACAAGTTCATGTTTTTAATTTTTACACAAAATTTCCATAAGAGATTTCCAATCATTAATAAATGTAGTTAATGTCTTTTCTCTCACAAAGAAGTCAACGTTTCCATTTCAGCAAAATCTGTCAATTTCCATAGTAGTAGTGTTGAGTCTTTCCATCTCCTTGCATGTAATAATCTCGCTATAGCAATCATATATTGAAATTAAATTTAATGAAAGCTAATTGAGTGTCTGTTTACTTGTTTCAGGAATCTTTTGCAACATAGTGTTCATTTGTGGGGAGCATTTTTGGGGTGCATTTAAGAGCTTTAGAGGTGGGCCGATCAGAAGGGATTCTTCATCCCCGGCTAATATGGCCATTAATTGGAAAAAAAATACCTGTTGTCAGTTTTGGTTAAATATCTGGTTCTACTTGTATACAATCTGAAATGTATTCATTCCATTTCTTTGATTTACAGTACATAGCTTCCAATCATGCATTTTGCTTGTCTAAGCAGCTAACACAAAATTAGACATGAATAAATGAGAGTAACTAACAATAAAACAATTGTAGCACAGTAATACCCAAACTTAAACCATATAATTCCAGTCATGTCAAAAACACGCCTTTAAAGCTAAGAGCATTTTGCCTCTCAAAAGAAACTAAACAACAGGAGGGAGAAAGTGAGTGTGAATTCTAACTAATGCCAATGATCTAAATTTTCAGAAAGCCTGGACCTCTTCACCGCTCATTCTAAGAACTGATTTAGTGCTAGGATTAACAGGTGGGATATAAAGATAAACATTGCATTAACAGGTGGAATTTTTGTCTTCTGACCAGTCATATTTATTCAAAGGGTGTTCCATAGCTGCAGGTAGAAAGAACCACATTGCGGTAAGACAGAGGAGGTGGTTTAAAAAAATGAAAATACAAGTAGTACCCTGTTTCCCCAAAAATATGACCTTCCCTGCAAGTAAGTCCTAGCTTGACTTTTACACATGAGCCCTACTTCAAAATAAGCCTTAATTGAGATCCTGCCCAATCCAGAGTGCACAGGTAAAAATTAAGCTAGGGTGGGGATAGAGGAGTGGAACTGCCCTACTACTTACACTTTGGACAGTTGTAGCCAGGCCTCGCACACCTCAACACCTGCCTTACTGGCCCATTTTTTTCTGCAGCTGGCAAATCTGGCAAGTCTTTCCAGAAGGCCTCTGCAGCTGATAACAAAGCTCTGGATCGATCCAGAACTCTGTTATCAGTTGCAGAGGCCTTCAGGAAAGCTTTGCTGCCCACAGAAGAAGAAATTCCTAAATGCCTCTAACAGTGAAAAGGAGGCTGGGGGCAACAAACACAAGTGAAACACACACATCAATGGATGATGTCCCCCAAAAATAAAACCTGGTGACTTTTTTGGTGGAAAAAACCATAATTTTTATTTTTATTATAAAATAATAAATAATATTATTATTGGGGAAACACAGTATGTATTGGGCAATTCCAGTTGAACAATATCTTCATGGAAACATATTGGATAGGCAAAGAAACGAGAACAAATATTTTAATGCTCTGGAACTTAAAGCATACTTCAAAAATTAGTTAAAATATATTATTTGCTTGTTCTCACACTTATCTTATTCTGGTTGCAACATGCAGATAGCCCTTGCTTAATGACCAGTTACTTAGCGACTGTTCAAAGTTATGACAGACCTCGCACAAAAGGTACATACAACCTGGTTCTGGAATTTCAAGAGTGGCACAATTGACAAATATACTTTCATTCATTCATTGATTCATTCATTCTCTAGTTCTACTGAATTACACTTAAGCTTTTCGTGATTTCCTCCATGTGCCCGATATAATAACGACCATATTTTTCATTACTTTTCTAGGAATTTACCTGAAAAAGTAAAAGATGATGTCCAAGTCAAGAATATGAGTGGGCAGTGGTTTTATGAAGCCAAGGCAAAGAGGCACAGAGAGAAAATACATGGAGCCGATATTATCCGGGCATCAATAAGAAGGAAGCCCTTGACAATAGGTATACGTTGATTTGAAAAAAAAGAAACATGGCTTTTTGAAGAAGGATAAATGTTTGTTTTGGTAGATCTCCAATCAGGAACACACTTTCTTATGGTTAAAATGAAGAAGGGATTTTAATGGTCCTGATTCGAATCAGTTTTCCTCCAGTCTGCTACCCTCTCCAAATCCAATTCCAAGCCAGCACGATCAGTAGCTCTAAGTGGAGAATCTACTTACCTACTTCCTGCCTGCCTGCCTACCACCTGCTTATTTACTTACCTATCTGCCTATCTACCTACTACCTATCTACCTACCCATCTATCTATCTGCCCACCTGTCTGTCTGCCAACCTAACTGTCTGCCTACCTGCCTGCCTCTTGCCTATCTACCTGCCTACTTGCCTGTCTGCGTACCTAATTATTTACTTACCTGCCTGCCTTCCTATCTACCTATTTACCTATCTACCTATCTATCTGCCCACCTACCTGACTGCCTACTTGCCTGCCTTTCTGTCTGCCTGCCTATCTGCCTCCTGCCTATCTACCTACTGACCTGCCTGCCTACCTATTTATCTACCTATCTACCTGGCCACTCACTCTCAAGCAACTCAGAATCAATGGAAGCCAATGTACTGAATGAAGACTCTCTACCACAATAAAAATGCTAAGATGATTTATCCATACTCCCATCTTTTTCAAGAGCCGTTGGAGTAACTGGGTGTTTCCAGAATAACTACTTTCTCCTGTACAGGTAGTTCTCAAATTATGACCAAAATTGGGGACCAGAAAATTTATTGTTAAACAGAGTGGTCATTAAGTGAGGCATCACAGGATTGTCCCTAATTTTATAACCTTTTTGCTGCAGTTGTTACGTGAACCACCAAGTGACTTGTGATTTGCAACCTTCTGCCGGCTTTCCCGTTGACTTTGCTTGTCCGAAGCCAGCTAGGAGGTTTGCAAATGGTGATCATGTGACCCTGAATACCTGCACCTGGATTTTGATCACATGACTGTGGCGATACCAAGATGGTGATGAGTGTGAGAACAGGTGGTGTCACTTTTTTTGATGTTGTTGTAACTTCGAAGTCACTAAATGAATGGTCGTAAGTCGAGGACTAAGCTAATGCAATCCTAAATTGCATTAACAGAGGGAAACAATCAAGATCAAGTGAGGTACTAATACCACTCTATAAAGCCTTAGTAAGACCACACCTAGAGTACTGCATCCACACACAAAAATTTTGGTCACCACACAAAAAAAGATGTTGAGACTCTAGAAAAAGTACAGAGAAGAGCAACCAGGATATTTTTATTTATTTATTTTTTATTTGTCAATTGCTTACAAGATAATAGGTATAAGTAAAAACATAGTAATGAATGCATGGATACATATAACAAAAATAAAAAAAAATAAAAAAAATTAAAAGAAACAATACGACAGGGACGGTAGGCACATTGGTGCACTTATGCACGCCCCCTACAGACCTCTTAGGAAAGGGGCGAGGTCAATAGTAGACAGTCTAAAGGTTAAAGTTTTTGGGGTTTGAGGAAAAAACTACAGAATCAGGTAGAGTATTCCAGACATTGATTTAGTCAATGATTAGGGGACTTCATATGTTAAAACAGTTGCAGGAACTGGGCATGACCAGTCTAGTGAAGAGAAGGACCAGAGGAGACATGATAGCATCTTCCAATACTTGAGGGGCTGCCACAGAGAGGAGGAAGGGGTCAAGCTATTTTCCAAGGCACCTGAAGGCCAGACAAGGAATAATGGATGGAAACTGAACAAGGAGAGATTTAACCTGGAAACAAGGAGAAACTTTCTGACAGTGAGAACAATCAACCAATGGAACAGAAGTTGCCCTTGGAAGTTGTGGGAGTACCATCACTTGAGGCCTTCAAGAAGAGGTTGGACTGCCATTTGTCAGAAATGGTGTAAGGTCTCCTGCTTAGGCGGGGGGTTGGACTAGATGACCTACAAGGTCCTTTCCAACTCTGATTATCTGTTTATCTGACTACCTGTATAACAAACTTTTACAGGAAATCTGTGGGCTTTTCCCCAAATTTGAAAAGTGGTGCGAGTTTGTAAAAGATTTCATATTTTAAAAAATGATTAGTTTCTTAACAATAGGATGGAATAAAATGACTGCAGCATCGATTAGCATTTAGAATCTTGAATATATTGAGAGTAATAAAAATAGTGGTGTTCATGTTTCATATTCAGTGTTAATAAAGAAGGAACTTGAATGTTCAAACTGTATATTGGCTACTTTGTGTGTATGAGTACACAAAGCATAAGCTAATTTTCTCTCATTGTTTTGTCTTTTATCTTATATTTTAGCTGAGCTGAGTCAGAGTAAGCCTGGAAATACCAAAAACAGCTGGGTGAACAACGTCAACAAAGAGATCTTTGTGTCATCAGAACAGTTGGGTGTCATACAAGATAAGGAAGAGGAATCCAAATCTAACCAGAGGTAAGATATTTCATGAAATTTGCTGATTGTATAACTTATGATCAGATATAAACTCATTTAGAAAATTACCTGCCATGGACTCCCAGTTTAGAATTATTTTAATTCATTTCCTGCACCCGTGTTTATTATTTAATTTCCTTGCATAATTAGCTTCCTTACAGGTGCATCAGGTTCTGTCAGTTCAATGTCATGGCTTTACAGGTCATCCTTGATTTGTGACTACAATTGAGCCCAACATTTCTCTGGCTAAATGAGTTGTGCCCTGTTTTACAACAGTTCTTGACATGGTTGGTTAAGTGAATCACTGCAGTTGTTAAGTTAATAACACAGTTGCTAAGTGAATCTGGCTTTGAATTTGCTGGTCAGAAGGTTGCAAAAGGGACACTACAACCGTCATAAATATGAGTCAGTTGCCAAGCATCTGAATGTTGATAATCTGATCATGGGGATGCTGCAAGCGTCTTAAGTGTGAAAAATGTTCATAAGTGACTTTTTTCAGTGCTGTTGTATCTTTGAATG
This sequence comes from Laticauda colubrina, assembly GCA_015471245.1. NCBI lineage: Eukaryota > Metazoa > Chordata > Lepidosauria > Squamata > Elapidae > Laticauda > Laticauda colubrina. The sequence goes on along the minus strand of BLBF01000006.1, from coordinate 8,463,066 downwards.
GTCACCAAACAAACTTCTTGTACATGCCTTGAATCTCTTGGAGGAAAAATGGAATAGCCAGTCACTATTTACAACCATATAAGGTAGATTGGGCTAAAAGGGAGTGACTGTCCTAAAGTCTCCAGGATTGGAATCTGGGTTTCCCTTAATCCTGCATTTTACTCATTACACAATCAAGCTGCCTTGCCCATGAGAATGCTGGAGAAAAGTGTAACATTTTAAAACTAATGGGTACTAGATCCATGCCCCGTTGGGTCATCATTTCAGAGAGATTTCCTTTGCAAAACTGATAAACAGAATGACCCCAGGAGGGCAAAAAAGCAGTTGGAGTTGAAGTGACTTTCAGCTTCCTGCTGGTTTTCTTATTGAGTTTCCTTGTGGGAAACTTACAGATAAGGGGTTGATGCTGGGGGAGGGGGAGTAAGGGATTGCAAGACTGGCTGAGAAACTGTCATGGAGAAATGAAAATGACAATCAGCAGTGCAGACCAGCCAGAATTGAAGCGGTCCCTTTTTTTGTAGAAAGGGTGTATGTGATCGTAGCTCAGATTTACAAGTGAAAGATCTTTCTTTCTTTCTTTCTTTCTTTCTTTCTTTCTTTCTTTCTTTCT
>BLBF01000006.1:8449354-8459655 GCA_015471245.1 Laticauda colubrina | reverse complement strand
GAAGGAAGGAAGGAAGGAAGGAAGGAAGGAAGGAAGGAAGGAAGGAAGGAAGGAAGGAAGGAAGGAAGGAAGGAAGGATGGATCAAGACACATAGGTCTTTGGTTGATTCCCTCAAAGCAAGGTAAAAATGGTTAAAATGAGGATGCGAGACATAGGATGAGAAACATAGTTGTATGTTAGGTTGGAAAATCCAAAAAATATCTTTGAAGCAAATGGTGCAAACCACTTTCATATTCTTGTGAGGAACCAAAATGGAAATCCCATTCTTGTAGTAATTATGACTTCTGTGTTCAGTTTTTGCTAAGATTTGATGTTTGTGCAGTTGCCTCTCTATGATACTTTGATTTAATGACATAGTTTGATGGGGGATCCTTCATAATTTGGAAAAGCAGAGTATATGCATAAACTTTCTTTCGGGATTGGGGACAGACTCAAAGGAATTATATATTGTCCTTTTAGGCTCTGGGATAGTCTCATTTTTCGAAGTAAATATCTGAGCTGATGATGGAATTATTTTTATTCTATCATAACAATGCCATTTTTAGTTTCAAATCACCATCAAACCCCACAAAACACCATTCTTTTTCTTCAAACATTTTGTCATCTATTAACATGAATTAACATTCATTATTGTGCCTCTTTTTACTGCTTTTTAATGCCAGAACAAGACATTTTCTGCATTTGTATCAACCAAACATTTTAATATAATGTGTTGGTTGGAAAAGATGCAATTAGTTTCTAATTTTTTGCTACCATAGACTAATTTGAGTTTCCTCTTACAATTATTTCTCTGTATGATTTCTTAAATTACAGTGCTTTTAAATTTGATGCAGTCTAGCTCCAAGCTTTGAGAAGATATTTGTATTATCAATATGCTGTTCACTTGGTGAACTATATGGTGAAGGCAATTTTTATTCCTGTATCAAATGTGTTTCTTTGCTTTCCAGAATATATGTTTGTCTTGCACAGCTGTGTAATGCTGGTCTTTAATTTCCATTATGACAAACAACATCTTAAATGGAAGCAAGTCTTAATGAATGGAGTAAGATTTATGTTAATTAAAAAGAAATAACAGTCATTCTTAGTTAATGCCAACTTTTATCCTTCTAAATCAAGGATGTTGTTAAACTCCTTTGAAGGGTGGCCAGTGAAGAGATATGAAAGCATTTGGAGATCTTTATTTTCTCTGCTGTTCTTTCTTTCCATATTTTTAAACCATGTAAATTAAATCGTTCCAGCAAAGGAAAAATCCGTTTAATGACTCAACTGGATCAGAAGATAATGCAAAAACTGAACAGCCTGAAAATGAAATGACTGATTCATCAGAAGCAACAGAGGAAGGTGAATAATTTTTTTAAAAAATAATCTGCACAGTTTTTATAGAATAATCAAAACCTTGAACAAATATTGCAGTATGTTTTGATATCATAAAAAGTGCTACATGACAAATTTGTTTAGCAAATGTACTGTGTGGAATTGCGGGGTGGGGTTTGCAAATAATGGGCAAAATTGCACAGAACAAAATTATATTAAGACAGCTTCTGTCTCTATACACTTGTACAAACACAGTGTTGTTGTTTATTGCTTATATGTTGCTCATCAAATGCTAATACAGATAGTCCTCCAGACTGGTCATTTAGCGACTGTTTGAACTTACGACCAGGGGTGGGATGTAAATATTTTTACTACCGGTTCTGTGAGTGGCTAGGTGGGAGTGGCCATGTGACTAGGTGGGCATGGCTTCTTTTCTTTTCTTTTTTTTACAGCACTTCCCCCATGCTCGATTTTTTGCCTCCTGGGCCTCAGGGAAGTCAGGATGGAGCAGTAAGGTAGCGAGGGGGATCCTGGCACAACTGATTATCGGAACAGCTGATGTTGGGAGGACAAAAGAAAAAGAAATACCATAAGGACTAACTGGGCAGGGAGGGGAGGGGTAGGTGGAGAGGGGGTGGGGCCAGCCAAGGGCACGATTTGCCGGTTCTCCGAACTGGCCAGAACCGTAACAACCGATTCTATAGAACTGGTCTGAACCGGTAGAATCCCACCCCCTGCTTATGGCACACTTCCCAAAGCTAAATGTCTGTGGAGATTCTCAGTCATCCAGTTCACCTTTGTCCCAAAAGTGCTTTTTCAAGAGGCAACTGGACTGTCTGGTTTTTCTTTGAAAACATTTTGCTTCTCATCCAAGAAGCTACTTCAGAGCTGTACCTCAGGCAGGACTAGAACTCAGGATTTTTATTTATTTATTTATTTATTTGATTTGTCAATTGCTTACAAGATAATAGGTATAAGTATAAACATAGTTATGAATACATGAAAAGGATACATATAAGAAAAATCAAAAGAATCAATCTCCCAATTTCTAGCCTGGTGCCTTAACCGCTGCATCCAACTGGCTCTCTGTGTGCCAGTTAACGAACCTTAATCAGATATTTTTTATTGATCTGAGACCTAGCCACAGCATAATGCAGCAAAATCAAACAAGCGGACTGATTGTAGGGAAGGGAAGGGAAGTAAGCAGTGGGGTGCCACAAGATTCTGTCTTAGGTGCAGTACTCTTCAATATCTTTATTAACGACTTAGATGAGGGAATAGAAGGGGAACTTACCATATTTGCAGATGATACTAAGCTGGCAGGCATAGCTGACACCCAAGAAGATAGGCTCAAGATCCAGAGGGATCTTGACAGACTAGAACACTGGGCCATATCTAACAGAATGAAATTCAATGTAGAGAAAAGTAAAGTCGTACACTTAGGCAAGAAAAACCAAAAGTACACATATAGACTGGGTGAAACCAGGATCAATAGCAGGAACTGTGAGAGGGATCTTGGAGTCTTAATGGACAACCAGCTAAATATGAGCCAGCAGTGTGCAACAGCAGCCAAAAAAGCTAATGCAATCTGTTGAGGTAATTCCCCGTAGAATTAGACGGGGAAGTAGACTGCATTTCATAGACCAGGAAACATAGTTTGTTCCATCCAACCGGGTTATCGGTGATAGACATGTTGAAGTGACTTGTGCCATCTTTACCAGGATAATAAACCACAATTAAACAGTAAACAGCTGTCTGTATACAGTACTGTGCATTCACACTAACTCTCAGTTATCTGAGCCTGGTATGGCCTGGGCCCATAACCAGTGTTGAGGAGAATGAGTACAGGGAGATGTATTTGAGAGTAGTGTTTGAATAATGCACATACAGCACGCAGATACACTGCACAGTAAATGTAGGGTTTTACTTTCAATAAAGGTTGAAGCAAAATTCAAAACAGGCAGTCCAAAGTCATTCACAGGTAAATCAGTCAGTTTTTCAATCCAGGGATAATCCAAATATCAAAGTCCAGTGTCAAAAACAATTAAGTATCAAACTTACATTTCTTCTCTCGTGTCGCTACACTTTTCCCAGCCACTGTAGAACACTGTTGGTGTAGGTTGGTGTAGCGTGGTAGAAGGATTCGCAGGTAAACAGATACCTGACAGGGGCCGTGACGTGAACACTCCTTCTATGGCCCCCAAACTTACATTAAATCCAGTAATATCAGTCAATTAGAAGAAATGGAGCAACAGCAATACTTTCCAGCAGAAGGAAACAAAGATACACTCTCTTCTGAGACTCAGACTAAGACTAAACAACCCAGGTTTCTGGCTCCATCTTATGGCTGTTTGAGAAACCACACCTAAATGCGTGGTCTTGCATTCCCTCAAAGAGACAGTCTTAAAATGTCTTTCCTGGTTTATATATTTCTAACCCAAATACCTGTTAGGTGACTTATATTCCTAACACAATCCTAAATTGTATTAACAGAGGGATACAATCAAGATCAAGCGAGGTACTAATACCACTCTATAAAGCCTTAGTAAGACCACACCTAGAGTACTGCATCCAGTTTTGTTCACCACATTATAAAAAAGATGTTGAGACTCTAGAAAAAGTGCAGAGAAGAGCAACCAGGATGATTAAGGGACTGGAGGCTAAAACATACAATGAACGGTTGCAGGAACTGGGCGTGACTAGTCTAGTGGAGAGAAGGACCAGGGGAGACATGATAGTGGTCTTCCAATATTAGAGGGGCTGCCACAGAGAGGAAGGGTCAAGCTATTTTCTAAAGCGCCTTTAGGTCAAACAAGGAACAATGGATGGAAACTGAACAAGGAGAGATTTAACCTGGAAATAAGGAGAAACTTTCTGACAGTGAGAACAATCAACCAATGGAACAGCTTGCCCTTGGAAGTTGTGGGAGTGCCATCACTTGAGAATTTCAAGAGGAGATTGGACTGCCATTTGTCAGAAATGATGTAAGGTCTCCCATTTGGGTTGGGGGTTGGACTAGATGACCTGCAAGGTCCCTTCCAACTCTGATTATCTGTTTATCTGAAATAGTTCACCTGCATTTGGAAAACTAGCAAAATAAATAATAGCTTGAGCTCTTTTCTATAATTTTCCTGGGTGTAAGCAGTTACTAAAACCATCACTTTACACTTTACAACTGCCTCTCTCTTTACTATCTATATATATAAAAGCGAAATACCACTCATGCATCATCACAAACTCTCCAGAACCGTGAAGTCTACAAGCTTGAAATTTGGCACATATGTACCTCTTGGCTTCTAAAGCCCATGTCACACTGCCCAACGGATGCAAAAAGGACACAGCGGACGAGCAAAATGTTCCATCCGTTGTTATCCGCTCTCAAAAGGGGCAAAAATTTGCATAACACGGACGCGGGGAGGACGCAGAGCGGATGGAAAATGGATGCGGAACAGAAGCCTAGAGGATGGAAGCGGATGAGAGCGGATGGCACATCTGCAGGGCTTCCGGGGGACCTCAGCAAAGCGGACGCGGAACAGAAAGAGCGGATGCAGAGCGGATGCACAGTGGATGCGGAATGGAAGCCTAGCGGATGGAAGCGGATGGGAGTGGATGGGAGTGGGTGGCACATCCACAGGGCTTCTGGGGGGCCTCAGCGAAGCGGACGCGGAACGGAAAGAGCGGATGCAGAGCGGACGCCGAATGGATGAAGCGGATGCACAGCGGAAGCCTAATGGATGCCTGGCGTTCACTGCGCATGCGGGGAGGATGCATTGCGTCAGCCCCACGGATATAACGGAAGCAGCTCGGAAGCAGGTCGCCATTCAGAGGAAAGACCTGCTGCCGGACACATCGACTGCCTTGCCTGCCCTGCCTGCATGTCTGCCTGCCAGCCTTGCTGCCAGCCTTGTTGCCAGCCTCCCTGCCAACCTTGCAGCCAGCCTGCCTGCAAGCCTTGCTGCCAGCCGGTCTGCCTGCCAGCCTTGCTGCCTGCCTTCCTGCCAGCCTTGGTTCATGTCTGCCTGCCAGCCTTGCTGCCTGCCTGCCTGCCAGCCTTCCTGCCAGCCTTGGTTCATGTCTGCCTGCCAGCCTTGGTGCCTGCCTGCCTGCCAGCCTTGGTGCCTGCCTTGGTGCCTGCCTTGGTGCCTGCCTCCCTGCCAGCCTCCCTGCCAGCCTCCCTGCCAGCCTTGGTTCCTGCCAGCCTCCCTGCCGGCCAGCAACCTCACAACCATGCGGAAGCACAGCAAGCCTCAGCCATCTGCTGCCAGCCCTTGCAAGAGGGACAGGGCTACCATCCCACCCCCTGGCCCTCACTCTGGTTCTGCTGGGGCTTCTGCAGCATAGGCTCACTCGTCTGGGGCTGGCGCTTCTGCTGCTTCTGCTGCTTCTGCTTCTGGAGGAGCTGATGACAAGCACTCCAGCACCAGCCACCTCCACAGCACCTGCACCCTTCACCCCTGAGACTGAGCGACCAAGAGGAGTGCCAGAGACTCATTTTTGTCTCATAGCTTGTTGTTAATAAAGTCTATTTATGATTCACACACTTGCTTCATTTTTTTTTTCATAAAGTCTTGCTGGAAACTTTTAGAAATGTTTTAAGCCTTTGCATGCTTGTGGGATGGGTTAAGATAGCAATGGGATGGGCAGGGATACCTGTGGGATGGGTAATAGCTGTGGGATGGGCAGGGATACCTTTGGAATGGGTAATAGCTGTGGGATGGGTAAGGATAGCAGTGGGATAGATAAACCTCCAGTGCAAGCATCGTGGGACTGAATGGTCCAGCCTCCCAGGTGCGACACCTACGGCCCTTTATTATCAATAATAATGTAATAATTATCCACACATGTCAACATAAACACAACTCTTTATTAAACGCCCTGTTCATTATAGGCCAACCAAACATACATGGCCCAATCTCATCCGTGTGATGAGACAGGCTGAAGGAAGCATCCATTAAGCATCTACCATCCTGTCTTGCCACTCCACTGCTCCAGCTGGGGAGTTGCACCATTGTCTCAGGAGGTTGCGCTGCTTCTTCGCTTCATGTGAGGCTCTGTTGGGGCCTTGCACATCCTCAGTGTCGATCAGGTTTCACCCTTGCCTCCATTCCCCAGGCTCCATGTCCCCATTGCCTTGTTGGAGGTCCACGAGCCTGTTCTGCAAGACTGGGTAGCAGGTGCGCATGAGATTGTGCAGGATGCAGCAAGCTTCCATGATCCTCCTCACGGTCTCTGGACAATGCTGCATGGTGGTGAGAAGTACCTGGAACCTGTTGGCCAGGATGCCAAAGGCGTTCACCACCACCCGCCTTGCCCTGGACAGCCTGTAGTTGAAGATCCTTTCTTCACGGGTGAGGAGTCTGGAGGTGTAGGGCTTCATGAGGTAGGTTGTGAGGGAGAAGTCGTCATCCCCCACGATGAAGTAGGGCACAACTTGTGTGTCATTGGGCAGGGGTTCTGGATCTGGGAAGCCCACAATGAGGTTGCGTTCCAGCCCCTCCTTGAGGTGACTGGCATTGTATACCTGGGCATCTGAAGCTGACCCGTTGCTCGATGTACATGAACTTGTAGTCAGCATCGACCATGGCGAAGAGGATGATGCTGAAGAAGCCCTTGGAGTTGAAATAAGTGGACCCCGAGTTGGCTGAAGATTTGCAGGCCACGTGCTTGCCATCTATGGCTCCAACGGTGTGTGGTAAGTTCCACTTCTGATACCACTGCTCTGCAACTTTCTTCCATCCTTCTTCAGTGGAGGGGTACTGGAGGAGCTCCTCCTTGTATTCTTCTATGATGGCCTGCACCACTTCTCTGACCACAATGCTGATGGTGTTGGATGGTACCCTCCAGCTGTACTGCATGCTCCTGTAGGAGGTCCCTGAGGCCAGGTGGCGCAGAGTGAGTGCCACCTTGAGCCTAGGTTCCAGGCTGGGCCGGAAGTTGGTGTTTGCCTTGGTCAACCTGGGTGTCAGGCGCTGCACAACTTCGTCAAACATGGCTGGAGGCATCCTCATGAAGTTCTGGAATGCCCGAGTGTCTTCGCTCCTGAGCTCCACCATCAGCTTGTTGTACAGTCCGTCCTCTGCTCTTCTGGCGAACCATCTTTGTACCCAGACGCTTCTTGGACGCCTCCTTTTCTTCGCGTAGTAGAGTTCACAGAGCCTGCAGATGGCTTCGCACTGTTGCAGAACGATGGTGGCTGCCGAAAGGACTTTGTTACAATCCACGGTGGACATGACTGGATGCTGTGGAAGAGGAAGAGGCAGATGACGGCTGCAGAGGTCTGCACCGCTGGGCTGCTGTTCTGAAAGTGAGATGCAGGCGAGTTGCTCCCCCTTTTTATAGGCAGTATAGGTTTTCTTCTTGGCATCCTCTAGGCATCCTCTAGGCATCCTCTAGACATCCTTAATATCCGAGATAGGTCCCCTCTGCGAACGTTTTTTCCGTTTTAAACGCTTTGTTTCCGTTCTGCATCCGCTAGGCATCCATTCTGCATCCGTTCTGCATCCGTTCTGCGTCCGTTCCACTTCCTCCCCACGTCCGGGTGGATGGAGTTGCGCGGATGCGTAGCGGATGCCTCGCGGATATAGCGGATGCGTAACGGATGCGTAGCGGATGCGTAGTGGATGCGTAGTGGATGCAGAATGGACGAACTGGATACATTTTCCACGCAAAAGTTTTAGGCAGCCCAAAACTTTCGGAGCGGATGAAACGTCCATAAACGGATGCTGGACGGATAGAGAGGAAGCCAAATGGAGGCAGTGAGTACATCGCGTTTTCGAACGGATGACAAGGTTTTTTGTCCGTTTTACATCCTCTTTGCATCCGTTGGTTCAGTGTGACATGGGCTTAAGTGCTCACTAAGAAAGGATTTTTTGAAATGGCCATCACAGCATTAGTATTTCATATATTATAATTATTATCAACACACTCGGATGCTAAGGAGTTCTACTCCCTCTCCCCACCTGAAAAGAAATCTGTTCCAAATACAAAACACAAGCAGAGGAGAGGAGTTTCAGTTTTACTTTCACAGCAGCAACCAGCTTTAGTACAGAACAGTTGAAGCAAGCTTCCCCCAGGCTCCTTGCTGTCTCCTTGTTCACACAGCAAATACTGTTTTAAGTTTCCAGACAGCCCTGAACGTTCTCACACATTGACAAGACACTAGCCAGATTAATACGGATGGATGTTGATAGGCAGAGGCAAAATTTTTCCCCCTTATTTTCCTTCCCAAAAACTAAGCCCGAGCACATAGTTTCATAGTAAAGCACAGATATTGAGCTAGTTACTGTATGAAATAGAAAAATAATTCCGATTTTATTCCTATAGAATAAGCTTAAATCTTAAGCAGCATGACTTTGCACCCTTAGAAAGTATTTAATGACATGTTAGCATCAATTCTTTTCCAGACGTATCATAATGCATGGTTGGCTAGGGAATTCTGGGACTTTCAGTCCACAAGTTTGAAATGGCCAAGTAGTTCTTATCTGCAGTTTGCTTATAAAATTTTCTTTGTATGTGTGTGTATCTCTCACCCTCCCCCCCTCCCTCCCTCCCCCTCTCTTTCTGTGTGTATGTGTCTTGTTTTGCAGTCACTCTTTTACCTTCCATAGAAAACAAACCCAGAGTAAATTTATCCAACTACAGCAGAGCCGAAGTATGTGAACAACCTTCTTCAACATTTTGGCAAACAGAAAAACTGCCTGTACCAAAAGCTAGGAAGAACATCCACAAGACCTCTGATGAAAGCTTGCAGAATAAAGATTCCTTACCCAAAGCACCTAGAAGGATCAAGCAGGTCAATGACCAAGGACGGACACCCAAGAGCATCCTCAAACGAAGCTCTAGTTCAAGTTCCACGGATTCTGAAGTGTTGCGTCTTAGTCAAACCTTGGAGCCACCTAACAAAAGTGGGTTGCCAACCTCCCCCATCCTTGAAGATGTGGCAGAGAAGAGCCCTACCCTGGGAGAAGACCATTCTCAAAACTCACTTAAGCAGGTCAGGTTCTCCTCCAGTGTAAATAAAAATGAATGTCCACCGAAATTCAAGTTGTTTGAGGGCAAAGAACTTGGGGAGTTCAGTTTGTTAGACACCAACTCTGTTAAGGCCAATGAGAATGAAGTCAATTATTTAGTCGGTCCATCTTCTTCAGCAAAGCCAGCACGGTCCTCTTCTCCATCTTTAGATGGTAGCATGAAGGATGGACCCGAATCTCGAGAAGGAGAAATACCTTCAGGTTCCTACAGCTTTAATGACTCAGGTCTTCCATCGTTGGTGAAAAGTCTTCCCACAGAAGTTGCACTTCCAGGGGAACCATCCAGGAAGATGGTTCCCAGCACCATGGACAACGAAATTCCAAATGTGTCTCAGTCCAAAACTAAGCAGCTGAATCCTGAGCCATGTGACACCACAAAAACCAGTGCTGGTAAGATATATAATGGAAGCCAATTATATAACATCTAGTCAAGTTGTCACCCTTATTTCATCCTATCTCCAATCTTGTTTTTAGAAGTATGGTAGTACAGGTAGCCCTCGATTTACAACCATTCATTTAGTGGCCACTCAAAGTTACAATGGCACTGAAAAAAGTGACTTACGGCTATTTTTCACACTTAAGACCATTGCAGTGTCCCCATTATCATGTGATCAAAATTTGGAGATATATATATCTATTTGTTTTTTTAAGCTTTCGCGGGTACTTACATGTATGCTGTTCAGCTTCCTTCGGGTATTATCCCACGTCATTGTAGTGCTTTCAAAGTTGTAGCAACGTTTCAACAGAATCTCATCTGCCATCATCAGGCTTCTGTATGGATGTGTGTGCTGACAGAAGCCTGAAGATGGCAGATGAGATTCTGCTGAAACGTTGCTACAACTTTAACAGAACTACAATGACGTGGGATAATACCCGAAGGAAGCTAAACAGCATATATATATATATATAGCAACGTTTCGATGAAGTCTCATTCATCATCTTCAGGCTTGTTTCTT
>BLBF01000006.1:8432541-8444354 GCA_015471245.1 Laticauda colubrina | reverse complement strand
TGGGGGTTTGGCTGTGTTCTGATTGGTAGGGGGGTTGGCTGTGTTCTGATTGGCTGGGGGTGTGTTCTGCTTAGGTGGGGGCTTGGTTGTGCTCAGGTTAGTCTTAGTTACTGGGGGATTTGAGCTGGTGAGCTGTGATCTTGTTGTTTGGCTTCGTGGTCGTGCCACATCTTCATGGTGGGTGTCAGTTTGCTTCTTGTATGGGTCAGAGGGGTTTGAAGCGGGTAGTGGTGCAGCTGTAGTATGGTTTCTGGTTCGTGGTCGTGTCTCCTCTTCTGTGTGGGTGTGAGTCTTTTTTCTGTGTGGAAGTGTGGTGGGAGCATCTTGTGGGTGTGGGTCTGGTGTCATTCTTCATGTTAGTTACTCGTTTATTAATGAGGGCAGGTTTCCAAATGGTTGGTAGGCGGGAGGTATCATCTCGTCTATTCATGCTGTGTGGGCGTTTCTCTATCTCTATGGCTTCTCTGATTATTCTGTTGTTGAAGTATATACATATATATATATGTACACATGAACTCAATACAGAAGCCTGATGATGACAGATGAGATTCTGCTGAAACCTTGCTACAACTTTAAAAGCACTATAATGACGTGGGATAACATCTGAAGGAAGCTGAACTGCATTCATATATATATATATATATATGTGTGTGTGTGTGTGTGTGTGTGTGTGTGTGTGTGTGTGTGTGTGTATTGTGTTTGTCTGTATTGTGTTCAAACACAATACAGAAGCCTGATGATGGCAGATAAGATTCTGCCGAAACGTTGCTACAAGTTTAAAAGCACAACTATAATGACGTGGGAAAATACCCGAAGGAAGCTGAACAGCATACATGTAAGTACCTGTGAAAACTTAAGAAAACAAACATTTATGGTCGCCAACCAGTGGGCTGGGGATCACTGGTGGTCAATGAGAAAATGTTGGTGGTCCACAGAGAAATGTCACCCCCAAAGCAATTAAGGGTTGCTTAAAGCTGCACAGGAACACAAGGCTGCGCCACCTACATGGCTTGGAGGAACACAAGGCTTGCATCGCTTGCATTGCAACACGTGGTAGTGAGGGGAGGGGGAAAGGGTAGAGGGGGGGAAACTTGCCTCACTCGCTCCACGCTCCTCTCCTGGTCACCTTTCTGCTTCTTTCTTCTTCTGCCTTTGGCTGCACTCAAGGAAAGCAGCAGAAGTCTTTCTTTTTCTCCCCCAAACTCCACCAGACATGAGTCTTTTTACTATGGGTTCTGTGGGTGTGGCTTGGTGAGTGTGGTAGGGGAAGGTTACTGCAAAATCCTCATCCCCTCCCCACCCCAGTAACCTGCTTTCCAGCTCCATTCTCTTGTGCAGGGCAACAAAAGAAGACCCAGCCAATCAGCTGGGCTTTGGGAGGCAGAGAATAGATGGGTGTGGGGCCAGTCAGAGGTGAGATTTGCTGGTTCTCTGAACTACTCAAAATTTCTGCTACCAGTTCTCCAGAACTGGTCAGAACCTGCTGAATACCAGCTTTGTTCTAAAGGCATGACAACTGGCAATTGGTATGTATTTATGATGGTTACAGTGTCTCCGAGTCACATGGTCAGCTTTTTTGACCTTCTGACAAGCAAAGTTAAGAGGGAAGCCGGATTCACTTAACAACCATATTACTAACTTAACACAGTGATTCACTTAACTATGCCAAGAAACTATGCCAAGAAAAGTCATAAAATGGGACAAAATTCATGACTATCTTACATCCCAAAACAAATTTGGGCCTCCATTGTGGTCATAAGTCGAGGATTACCTGTACTTTTAATGTCTTTGCCTCTTTGTTAATTCGCCATAGTCATATTTTTGGTGTACTTACTAATTATTTCATTCAAGATGTATGAAACAATGATGAAAGGAGCGGCAACTGTCAAATAGGGTTAGAACTAGCAAATTATACTTTAGGAGACTGGGTTTATTTTTTTCATGTAGCTGGTAAGTAATAAGACTTGGAGAAGGATTTTGCTGTGTTTGTTGAGATGTACCTGCTAGGATTCCAGAATTTGAACTTAAACAGAAAAAATCATTCTTTATTCCACTTGTGCATCTTGTTTTCTAATTTTTGGCAAATCGTTGTTTGTTATTTAGTGTGGACAGACTGGTTTGTTTTCACAGTTAGTGGCCAAACTGTCAGGTTTACTCCATGCTACCTACATACAAGAATCTGAACCGGAAATTGCCCCTTAGGAGCAAATAGAGGTAAATCCTAGAGAGGCAGGAAATATGTCACAGAACAATAGAGATGAATGCTAGAGAGGGATAGTGCTGCCTACACAGCAGGCATAAATCCTACAACAGTCAAGGCACATTAGCACAAGATAAGAGCCAATGGAATTCCAGAAGGGCTGGCGCAGTGATTCCAAACGGATGGTGTGTTTGACCCTGCCTTCTATCTCTATCTGGTCATCTCCTATATAGACTAGTCTAATCACTACTGTTACAAGAAAATCAAAGCTGCTGATTGTGCTGTTCAAATGGTTGTAACAGGAAGTTTTAGCTTAAGTTTTGACCAGGAATTTGAAAATTTTCATGTAAAATACAAAGGACTTGGGTATGTTTAGTTTGAGATAAAAAGGCTAACAAGAGACACGATAGCAGTTTTCAAAGTTTAAAGAGCTGACAGAAAGAAGTGAGTATGGGTTTAATCTCCAGAGTTCCTGAGAGTAGGTAAAGAATCAATAGGTGGAACTGTTATATAAATAGATCTAAAGCTTGAAATAAGGAGGAATTTATTGACTGTAAGAATTACAGAGCAATGGAACAGCTTATCTTCGGGAGGCAAAGGGGCTTCATCACTGGAAGTTTTCCAACAAAAGTTGGATACCTAGTTGGTCCAGTGGTTAAAGCACCAGGTTCAAAAGTGGGAGACTGTGAGTTCAAATCCTGCCTTAGCCATGAAGGCCAGCTGGATGACCTTGAATCACTCTCCCTCAGCCTAACACACCTCACAGGACTGTTGTTGTGGGGAAAAGAGGAGGAAAATGTTTTGGATATGTTTACTGCCTTGAGTTATTTGTAAAAATAATATTAAAATAAAATAAAATAAATAAATGGTATGAGGAGGCTCCCTCTTCTAGGTAGGGAGTATGAAGTCATTTCAAACCCTATAATTTTAGAATTCTTCCACAAAAGGTACTAATAGCTGCATTATCAAAACATATTAGCAGGCTGTTAGAGAATTTCTACCAATTCTAGTGTTCTGGGAGATTGTTTTTTTTTTAATGAAAATGCAGAACATGGAATGTAAATAAATAACATGTGAACATCTTTACTTAAAAAATACCAATTGTGCAGTTGGACATCCTATGTAATAATTAACTACAAATGTAATTGATTGGCTGATGATCTTATAAATTTGGACAACACATTTTAAAATTAGCTTTAAAAAATACAAGCATTTTAGATGTCATGCAATATTTTGGGAAGTATTTGGCAGACTGGAAAACTGCCATCAAAAATGGTCACTTTTCTAATTCAAAATACACTATCTAAAAATGAAATACATTTTCCTTTAAAGGTATATAGCAGAGGTGGAGAATTATAGCCCTTTTATGGCTTGCAGATTTCAACTCCCAGAATTCCTGAGCCAACATGGTGGGCTCAGGAATTCTGGGAGTTGAAGTCCACAAGTCATAAGAACACTATATTTCCCTGCTCCTGGTATATAGTCAGGCCGATCTAGGCAGCTGGATATCAAGTGATACCATTAATTTGGAGGCGACAATTTTTGTTTGTTTGTTTCTCAAGAAATATTGACTGTGTCTCTTGTAGGCCAGGAGTTGCATTTGGCTGAGGCAGAGGAAGCCATGTTGCCAAAATCTAGCCTTGCAGACCCTGAACAAGGTAAGCCTGCTCTTGTTATGGGTCACAGTGTTGACAAACATGCTGCTGAAAATTTGAAGGCTGCTGATGAATCCATATCCAAAGTGCTTGACTGGTTCAAAAGAAGTTCCAGTACTGGTGAGAAAGAAACAGTTTTGATAACCTCTCAGGACAGGCCATTTGCAGAGGAGATGGACACTCCAAAGTCAGTAGAATGCTCTGCAATTGGAGAAGATAAAGGGTCAAATAGAGATCTGCTAAATCTGAAACCCTCTCTGTATCAAAGAGGAGAGTCGATGAGCAAAGACTTAAGGCTCCAAGATGTCATAAAGCAACCAGGACAATTATCATTTTCGGAAAACAAAAGTCCAAGCGATGTGCTCCTAGGAGACCAACCTTCTTCTAATCAAAGCAAAGAAAACAAGAATGCAACTTCTCACAATATTCATAGCACTAAGAGAACCCATTTCCAGACCATTGATCAGAGTGAGGAGAAGACGGATGAAAACAATCTAAAAGACATACGTGAAGATGCTGTTGAGGGTAAAGCATATGTGGATTTGAAGAACTCTGATGCTTTTTTCAGAAGTGGAATGAAAAAAGAAACCAGTTCACAGATTGATGGAGAGAGAGATGTTAAATCTTTTTTGGAGGAAGAAAACATTGAGCTTAAACCTGGAGAAACTCTGAAAGATACTACAGGAAAGGACTGCAATTTTCTAGACTCCAAAAATATGGCCCATGCCACCAATAAAAGCAACCTGGTCCTGCAACAACATGAGTTACAACAACCATTAATGATAGGAGATAAAAAAAGAGTCCAGGATGTGAAGGCTTTCTGGGAAGCTGGGAAGATGACTCCAGAGCTTGGAAATAAGGAAGTTCTTAGAAATGAAAATATGTCTAATTACACAAAGGAATACGGTAGGCTAAAACCAGTGCATGGACCTTCCAGATATGTATCCAGTGAATCTGACAATGAACAAAGCAAATATAATTTAGTTACCTTCAGAAAAGTTGAGCTAAGTGAGGAGGACTCTGAAGTAAAAGATGATGATGTTAAGTTTTCAGGAATGAGGGGGACCATCCAAGGTGATAAATCTATGGAAAGCCAAGACATTAATATAGCTAATGAAGTACTTTCAAATGACCAGAAAAATACTAAAGTTATGGGATTGTTGAATAAGAGCAATTTGCAGCCGAGTTACAAACATGTGGCATCTTCTAAAGAAAGTGAAAGGCCAAAAGTCACTGCTTTAGAAAAAGAGACTATTCTTCAGCCAAAATCTCCTTTTAAGATTCATTCACTGAAAGAAAAAATAGATGAAGAATCCAGGTCTCAAATGCTCAACCCTTCCCAGTTCCAGAGCCTGAGAAACTTTTGGGATACGGGCTCTAAATTTCAGAGCAAAATTGACGAAACCATCCCGCAGAGAATTGGAAATAGCCAAGCCATTTTTGTTGATGGAGGATCTAGTTTTCCTCCTCAAGAAGAGGGAACGAAGAAACCCACGACTAAGATTTCACACCAAAGTCCTTTTGCAGAACCCATGCTTACCCCATCAGCAACTACAGTACCCATGCATTTAGATTCTGTCCCAATAAGAGACAAGGACTCCTCTCCTGTGCTTCCAGAAAAGGAAAATGCAGGAATAAAAATTGTTTCACCACAAATACAGCATAATGTTGTTCACAGGAGTTTTCAACCAACAATGTTGGTTGAAAAGTTACAGGAGTCCCCTTGCCCACCAAGACATGAGAAAGGGATTCCACATGTAGAGTTAGTAGGAAAGGATCCAGTGGTTCCCAAAGACCAGATTCAAGAACCTGGTTTTGTCTTTCCAGACCCAAATGAAAAGGCTGGACATAAAACAAGTGAGGTTGTAGAGATTGTAAATAGGACTTTGGTCCCACTGAAAGCTGCAGCCAGTAGTGCTTTTAATACTAGTTTGGAGAAGTTACTTGAGGAAACTTCTGATCTACAGGCCTCTCTCAAGCATCATTTAATAATGGATGTTTCTGAACCAGCAGATCCTACATCAGAGAAAAGGGATTTTTTTAATAAGGTGATGGAGCGCAGCCATCATTCCTATCCCAGTGATCCAAAAGAGATTCTTTCTCAAACAGAAGGAATTATTAAAAAACAGGACTTACTCCAAATTCAACCTGCGGAATTCACAACTAGCATGGGAAGTTTGCCTCAGTCATTGGAAGAATTAAAACCTGTGCCAATGAAAGTCCCCAACAAAGAGGATAGGCAAATGTATTTAAAGGATAATCCTGCCTGGGAAAAGAACTTGCTCTTTCCATCACTAGAGCTGATACAATCTGATATCTGTGGTGCAGCTCAGAACAGAACAGACTGTCCTCAAGATGAAGTTTTTGAGATGGTATCCAAAAATAACATCCCACCAAACAGAGAATGCAATGATTTGAATGCCAAACTCATCAGTCTGTTGAAAGAATCGGCAACATGGCCCAATAATGAGGACATTTTGGAAGCACCGTTTGATGGTATTCCTAAAGAGAGTCAACAAAAGTCCTACCAACAGAAAGACTTGGCTTCATCCCAAACATCCAGTCATTTGAGAGAGACTGTGGGTGAGATTGTTGCGGGAAGCAAAGATACAAAGAAAGATGAAAATGTGAAGATTGTCCCGCAAGATGGCACAACGGAAGCAACTAAAGAATATACACATCCTAAGGAGAGAATCCGAGGAGAATTAGCTGGGG
Organism: Laticauda colubrina; assembly: GCA_015471245.1. Lineage (NCBI taxonomy): Eukaryota > Metazoa > Chordata > Lepidosauria > Squamata > Elapidae > Laticauda > Laticauda colubrina. The sequence goes on along the minus strand of BLBF01000006.1, from coordinate 8,437,784 downwards.
AGAAGCCTCTGGACAAGACGGAAACAGCTGTGAAAACTATTAAACCCAAACCATGTGATCCTGCAGCATTTAGAGCCAATTTAAAACAAATACTTAATGAAGATTCAACACTTGGAGACATAGAAATTCCTAAACTTACACAATACACATTACAGCCTGATCCACCTATGAGCTCAGTTTGTGCCAAAGATACAATGGATATTCAGAAAGTAATTGAAAGAGTAGAAAAATCTAGTGTTCCTTCCAATTCTAGACAGGTTGAGTTCAAAGCCCATTTCCAAACATTACTCAAGGAAAACTCTGAAATCTTATCACATAGCCAGAAAATCACAGAGAGCAGCAACGAGATGCAAGTAAACAAAAAGACTACAGAGAACAGAGGTTTTATCAGTCAGCAAGAAACAGACTGTGTTCAAGAAGTCAATGAAACTGCCAACAAGACTAACACACCATCCATATTTCAACAAAGTGAATTTAATTCCAGCTTACAAAAATTACTTAAGGAAGCTGCTCAGGCACCACCTTCTCAACATTTAAACCTTCCTCAAGAAGAAACCATCATGAAATCGGTTGCTCCTGCAAAAGAGGATCGGGCATTAAAATCAAATTTAGAAAAATTAATTTTGGAACATTTCAATCCTGCTTCTCAACTACCCACAGTCGATTGCAAGAAAATCGCCGGTGATTCAACACCTGATTTAGATGAACAAGGTTTACCTGTACCAATGCCAACATTGATGGAGACGGCGTCGAGTGATTACCATAGCGAACCTAAGATCCCACTTACCGAGAAGGCCTCCAAGCAAACTGATGGAGGAGCGAAGATTTCAGAGAACGTGGCCTTCCAAAAAATATTCCATCTTAAACTAGCATCTTCAGAAACCCCATGTCTGGAAAAAGATAAGGATTTTCCTTCCACAGCCGATAAGACAGAGGACAGAAATATGCAAGAGAAAGAAACAGAGTTTTCCACTTCATTAATTGATGCCAACAGATGCCTGATTGTGGAGCATGGATTGCAAAGATCAAGCACCCCTGTCTATGGAAATCCTCTCCAAACCAAGGAAGTGGAGCTTCATCATACTGCCCCTTCAGCTGATGATGACAACAATGATGATGGAGGTGCCAAGAATTGTGAGTCAGATTTTTCAGAGGAAAATAAATCCATTCCAGGAAGCCAAAGAGATCCGATATGTGAGCATTTAAAAATTATTTTATTTTTATCTAGGTCTTTTTGATAAAGATGGTTAGAAAGCCACTTGGATGCTACACACTTATTTTCCTCCCCAAAGCAAAGATGTCCAGATTTATGATTCAGGGGTCATAGTTTCCTCCATCAGGATTTAAATGGAAGTATATTTTGCACTGAATTAAGAAATGCTTTATGTATTTCTCAGTAGTTCCACAACACTGGGCAAAACTCTGTACAGTAATCTAATTTATGATGGCTTCCTATCTTCCTTTTGTCCAATCAGTTAGAAGTCAGTAATGGTAGCATATATTCTGGCTATTTTTAAAAAAATAATGTCTTTATACTTGCCAGATAGAAGTTTGGATCATTCTCCTGCAATATTAATTGCTTGCATTAATTTGACAGAGAGACATAATCAATATTGTAGACAGCCCCTTCACTTTGACAGCACAAATTGATGGAAATTCTAAACAGTCACTTTTTAAAAGTTCATTTTAGTTCCTCAATTTAGCAAATTGAGGCAACTTCACAAGTGGAGGACAAGTAAACGGTTTATTCATACATTCCTTTTTAATCAGTTGGAGAACTTGACTTAAATAAGTTTTGAGTTTTAAATGTGCTCCATTATTATTCTTAGGAGAATTGTGCCAGCAAAGTAAATTTGGGATATGCATTTTTTTTTTACTCCAAGCAATCTTGCGCAGCTGGAAACCAGTGCAATGTACTGTACTATTTTATCCTTTCTCAGCAATTTGTCCTACACCTGCTTACTTAATATATCTGGACCACTGAGGGTGCTTGCAGAAATTCCTCCTGATCAGGAGGAATTTAAAGAGTTTTTTAAGATAAAAAGGAATGATCTTAAGAAAGCTTAAAGAAACTTAAGGAGATTCTTACGATCCGAATAAATAAGGAAGAACTTAAGGAGAAACTTTCTAACAGTGAGAATAATTAACCAGTGCAACAATTTGCCTTTAGAAGTTGTGGGTGCTCCATCATTAGAGATTTTAAGAAGAGACTGGACAGCCACTTGTCTGAAATGGTATATAGGGTTTCCTGCTTGAGTAGAGAGTTGGACTAGAAGACCTTCAAGGTCCCATTCAACTCTATTCTGATTGAATAGTTTGAAACTTGGTCGTAGATACTGTTGTTTTCTTAAAGTTCTACTATGATTTTCGGATGACTTCCTGCTTTGCTTAGCTATCTGTTGTGATCTTTAGCTCTTCCAACAGTTCTCAAGATTCAAAAGTTGGCTCTCGTGCCAGCCTGTGGCTGGGATCCTCTTCCAGCCAGCCCAGCTTATCACAATCTGGTCTTCATCAATCAATTTTTCAAAACCCCATCAACTCAGAGTTTCCTTCCCATAGCAGCAATAACTGAGGCAACCATATCTGACTAAGCCCATCACGCAAGAAGAAAGACACAAACTTGACATTTGATAACATGACACGAAACTGAAATCACAATATTAGATAACATGAACAAACAGATAAAAATATTTTCTTGATAAAGAAATGGGACTCTAGAAGACATGGGATTTTACTTTTCATTATAAGGGTGGAATTACATACAGATAATCCTTGACTTAAAACCACTTGTTTAGGGACCGTTCAAAGTTGCAGTGGCAATAGCACTAAAAAAGTGACTCATGACTGTTTTCCACACTGACAACCATTGCAGCATCCCAGTAGCCACATGATCAGAATTTCAGTGCTTGGCAACTGGTACGTATTTATAATGGTTGCAGTATTTTTGGGTCGTGTGATTCCCCCTTTGCTACCTTCTGACTAACAAAGTCAATAAAGAAGCCAGATTCGTTTAACAATCATTTCATTGTCATCTTTTAATGACCCCATAATCCCTTACAGGGGCAGAGTCTTGGCAACTGAATAGAGCTGAGTTGGCCGGATGCCCTTCCTGTCTCCAATGCGGAGTTATATTCAGCAGATATATTCTCATCATGCCCTGAGAGAGAAAATATCTGCCTCTACCTAGGAACAAACTCACAGCCTCCTGATTGTGAGGCGAGAGCTCCACCTCTAGGCCATCGCACCATTCCCAGATTCACTTAACAATACATGTTACTAACTTAACAACTGCAGTGATTCCCTGAACAATTGTGGCAAAAAAGGTCATAAAATGGAGGCAAAACTCAATTCCCTACTGTTCGCTTCGCAACAGAAATTTTGGGGTCAATAATTGTGGTTGTAAGTCCAGGACCACCTGTCTTACAAGAAACATGGCATTGTCTCATTTAGTGGCAGTCCTTGTAAACTTCATCCAGTGAAGGGAAAAAGGAGGAAGTGAATAATGAAGAAAGTTAAGATCGCCATGTAGAGGAATGGTGATAAGGGCAGGCATTCTTATATTCTTTGGTTTTTATTTTTAAAACCTGGATGAATTAACACAGGTTAACCTGGTTGGGTTATTTGTCTATGTGTTGTCCAGTGCTCATATTTTTTGTTTTGCAACAGGTTTGGAGGAAGAGCTGAATCCTGTTATGAAGGCTCTGAAAAGGAATTCAAATAGACAAATTCCTTCTAAAAGTGTAGAGGATATACCATCCGCCACCTCAAGTGAGCAAAACCCTGACATTTTCCATGCCCTTAACGTTTCTCTTTTAATATATTTTTGTCCCAAACTGTCCACTGTTGTTGTTTTTATGTTACTTTTGGAAGGAGTAAATACCCTGAAAACTTTTCATCAAGCAAATGCATCTACAAGTTTGAAAATTGCAGGAGGGATAGAAAAAAACTTATATAAAAGTTATTTGTTTAGTGGGATTGTTTCAGAAGATGCAAGGTGAAATGGCTCATATCCTGTCTTGAACAATATTGTAGCTGTTTGCAGATCCAAATCCATGATGTCTCATCCCTGTTTTTACTACAGGTAGTCCTTGATTAGCAACTACTGTTGGGACCTGCAACTCCATCATTAAGTGAAGTGATTGCTAAGTGCGACTGTGCTTACAGTCGTAATTCAACTTTCCTGTGCTTGACAGACCTGCAAAGGTCACAAATGCAAAGATGGGTCAGTGGTAAAATTGATTTTTCATCATCACTATAACTATGAAGAGTTAGAGTGGTGCAGTAGCCTAGAAGTGGAGCTCTCGCCTCACAATCAGGAGGCTGTGAGTTCGATCCTAGGTAGAGGCAGATATTTCTCGCTCTCTGGGCACAATTGAAAATATATCTGCTGAACAAAACTCCACATCAGCAACAGGAAGGGCATCTGGCCAGTAAACATTCTCCTGGCTCCATTCAGTTGCCCAGACTCCACCCCATGAAGGATTATGGAGTTGTTAAAAGAAGATGATGATGATTGTAACTATGAACACTTATTACATTAGTCAGTTGCTAAATGAGGACTATCTGCACCTGTGTTTTATTTTCCTTAACCCACGTGGTGGATAATGCTGGTAGTAAGGTTTTATCAGGTGATGACTTGATTATCATTAAATCATCGCCATACATATTTGATATAAATGTTCCATACATAAATTATTCTAGAAATGTACTATGCAGGTAGTCCTCGACTTTACAATGATTTGTTTAGGGATCATTTCAGGGGAGGGATTGAACCAATTCTATAGAACTGGTGGTTATGATTCTACACAGTTCGGAGAACCGGCAAATCGTACCCCTGACTGGCCCCACCCCTTTCCACCCGCCTCTCCCCTCCCTGCCTAGTTCAGTCCTTATCGCGCATGTCTGACATTGCTGACTGCGTTCTCCCCCGCCCCAGTCACTTTTTGTTTTCTTTCCCTCCTGATGATCAGCTGTGCCAGGATCCCCCTCGCTGTCTTACTGTTCACGCAGGAGGCTTCCCTGAGGACCAGGAGACAAAAAGGGGTGCGTGAGGGATGGAGCGGGGGTGGACGGGTGCTGTGTGTCCCCCCGCACTCCATTTTTTGCCTCCCTGGGCCCGAGAGAAGCCTTCTGGGAGCAAAACTGACCCCCAGGAGGCTTCCCTGAGGCCCATGAGGCAAACAAATTGGGAGGGGTTGTTAAGCCTGGGTTCCCCAACCAGGGTTAGGTAGACAAGCTAAACA
>BLBF01000006.1:8411749-8432531 GCA_015471245.1 Laticauda colubrina | reverse complement strand
TAGTATTTCACCTAAAACAGTTAGGGTGAACAATGTTATCCCTAACAGGGGTGCTGCAAAAAAAAAGAAGAAACCATGCCCACCCAGTCACATGGCCACCCCATCTAGCCATGCCCACCTAGCCATGCATACAGAACCAGTTGTTAAAACATTTGAATCCCACCCCTGGATCATTCAAAGTTGCAATGGCACTGAAAAAAAGTGACTTGGAACCATTTTTCACACTCACAAGTGTTGCAGCATCCCCAAGGTCACGTGATCAAACATTTGGAGGCTTAGCCACTGGCATGTATTTATGCCAGTTGCAGAATTCCGGGGTCGTGGAATCACCTTCTGAGAAACAAAAATCAATGGGGAAGCCAGATTCATTTAACAACTGCAGTGGTTCGCTTAACGACTGTGGCAAGAAAGGTCCTCAGATGGGGCAAAATTCACTTAACAACTCTCTTGCTTAGCAATTACAATTTGGGGCCCAATTGCAGTTGTAAGTCAACGACTACCTGCATATAAATTGTACTAAAAATGTTGATAGATATCCTTCTCTTCTTCCTGTGTCATAGTACATGTGGTTTACAAAAGAAGGCGTTTTCCAGAACTTGGCTTTACTCCAAATTTCATTTTGCTTCTCCCCCATTTCTAGAGGCTTCAACCCACAAGGATATCCTGAACAGCTGAATTATCTAATTGTCTCACCATTTTTCTTCTTGCACAGATAAAGAAAAAATAAACCTTTCCAGGGAAGACTTAGTGCTTAGTGCTGAAGATGGTAATTATTTTATACGTAGTTGCATGAACCTAATGTTCTACTTTAGTAAAATGTATGCATTAAGTATTGTGTCTTCTGTGACAGCTAATAGCTAGGCTTTATAGCGGTTAAATATTGCATGATTTAGACTTGGGGTTAGTTTGTGGCTTTTGGTTTAATGCCGTGTGTGGAGATGGCCCTCTCAGAAATATAGATTCCCGTCCAGCTTACATTACTCAAGTTTGAATCCACAGCTTTCAGGAGAACTCAGAGTATGTATAAAATTTGTGCCAAATTTTAAACTATGACATGCCATCATGAAATTAAAATGGACAGAACATCTCAGTGGTGGTATGCTACCAGTTTGGACCGGTTCAACCAAACCGGTAATAAAAAAAGCACACAATCAGCTGAGAGGAGGAAAAACAGTCCTCTGAAAATCAGCTGAGAGGATAAAGAAGAGAAAAGGGCAGGATCAGCCCTCCTACCCGCCCCTGCGCTTTTCTCTTCTTTATTCTCTCAGCTGATTGGGCTGCAGGTCTCAGGTGGTGTGTGGAAAGCTGCGCGCTGCTTTAGGCAAAGCATGCCCACCAAGTCGCGCCCACTGAACCGGTGGTATAACAATTGGAATCCTACAACTGGAATATCCCTAACTTCCTAGAATATTTGACCACGATTAATTGACCAGTCAGTGATTGATTGCTTTGGAAAATTATGATACACACCAACCAACCAATAGGAAGGCACTACATAAATACGACTCACAGAACAGCCCAAAGCACGTATTTTGGTAGAGAGAAGTTCTCTGAAGATGAGCTCCAGCATGAGTCCACAAACTTGGAAGAGTAAACCTGTGACCGACCCAGATTTAATCTATGATACTTCGTATTATTCTGAAAACAAACAAATGTATTAGCTATGCTAAGTGTTGTGAAAGGAACACCTTAACCAGTTTTAAAAAATTAATTCGGGCAGTCCGTCTACTTGAAATTTGTTTTTTTTCCCTGTTTTTTTTTTAAAGTGGAAATGAAATTAGGCCTTGTAATATGCCACTTCTTCAAGGGATTTGCTCTAATTTTAACATCCAATAGCCCCTCTTAGCCATATCTCACATGGAAATATAAATGAAAAGATTACATATTAACTTGGAAATAGAATGTCCATAGATTTTGAAGCGAAGAAAAGATCCAAAGACAACAGGTTTGTCTGTAAGAACTGAGAGTAACTTTGCTGGGTCAAACTGAGGACTTGATCAGTTTTATTGTCCAAAGGTGCTTTTTCCAAAAGGCAACTGGGCTTTCTTTGTTTTTGTTTTTTTTCTTTGAAAATGTTTAACTTTTCACCTAAGAAGCTACTTCAGTTTGGAGAGAAAAAAAACCCAAGAAAATCCAGTTGTCTTTTGGAAAAAACACCTTTGGGGCAATCATGAAGTCAGTGATTGAGAATCTCCATAGTCAATCCTTTTGTTGTTTTTCATAAAACCAACTTTTCTCCTGTGGGTGGAAATTAGAAGTATGGTGTCTTCAATCTGGAAGGAGTTTTGAGACTTCAGGATTAATTGTGCCAAAGGTGCTTTTTCAAAACTGGACTTTTTCCTTGAAGACATTTTGCTGCTCATCCAAGAAGCTTCTTCAGTTCTGAGAAAGCAGCTTCTAGAATGAGAAATGTCTTCAGGAAAAAGCAAAGTCCAGTTGCCCTTTGAAAAATCACCTTTGGGACAACCATGATCTGGAGGACTGAGAATCTCCATAGACACTTAGGATTAATTGTTCTCTGCCCATTCTAAAGTTTTCTCATCTGTTTTCAAAACCCATCCAAATTATTATCCATCATTAAATAAATAGATCCTGTCGGTTAATTGCAGCACTATTATAATTAGAGCCTTCTTGTTAAGCATAACAGTATGTTATTTGTGGTTGCAATTTTTTGATCAGATCATCCAACTGAGTCCAATGACAACCTAGCAAGAAGTGAACAATAAGACCCTTCCTGAAATATAACATTTTGTGACTTCTCATTATTTTATATTATACAACTAACAACTACTAACACATTTGGAGGCTGTTCTTGTGCCGCTAATTGTTTGCATCTCATAAAATAAGAACTAATTTTGCATTGTGGAGAGCCATTGTATGTTTAAAAGCAAGTTATGGTTCCATTTGCCATCTGAAACTAACACCCAGCAAACAAGGAAACGAAGGATAGCAAGCATGAGAATGAGCTAGTAATGAGAAGGAAGTAGTAATCTGATTGTGAAGGATGTATAGCTCATTTGCAAACGTGGTCAGGTATTTTGGGAGAGATTGAAACAGCCTTGATTCCAGAGAAGGATCAGGAAAGTATTTTGAGATTTTTATAGTCTTGATGAATACAGGGCACATTTTTTTGTTTGTAGGAAACTTCGTGACCAATTGCAACATTGCTAAGCTTTATTATTTTTTTCCCTCTTCATCTGCCGGAAATGGATGATGAATGTTCAGTTTAAGAAAAAGAAAAAAAGAAAGAAAAGAAAATACCCTTTCCCTTTCCTTCCCCTCTTCTTTTTAAGGTTACATAATGGGAAGGAATGTCAAATTATGAGTTAAGGATTGCATTGAGCAATTCTATGTTGCAATGTCTGGCTACTCCAAACGTTAAATAATTAAGTAATGGACAGGTAATCCTTAATATATAACAGTTCATTGAGTGACAGTTCTAAGTTACAACAGCATGGAAAAGAGTGACTTATGACCATTTTTCACACTTACGACCATTGCAGCATTCCCTGGTCACATGATCAAAATTCAGGCACTTGGCAACTGACTCATATTTATGATGGTTGCAGAGATTCATTTAACAACTGTGTCGAGAAAGATCATAAAAATGTGGCAAAACTCATTTAACAACTGTCTTGCTTAGCAATGGAAATTTGGGGCTGAATCATGGCCGTAAGTCGATGACTACCTGTACTGAACATCCATCACTATCCGTTTCCAAGGGGTACTGAAATCCAGGTGATCCCTGCCTTACAACCATTCATTTAGTGACCATTCAAAGTTACAACGGCACTGAAAAAAAGGTTACCTAGAACTGGTCCTCACCCTTACGATCGTCATAGCATCTCCAAGCTCACATGATCAAAATTTGGGCTCTTGACAGCTGTCATCTATTTACAATGATTGCAGCATCCAAGTATCATGTGACTGGCATTTGATAAAGTAGATCATAACCTACTTCTTGGGAAGCTAGAAAAAAGTGAGATAGATAGCACCACCACCAGATGGACTCGCAACTGGCTGACAAACCATACTCAACTAATAGTCCTTAATGGGTCTAAGTCTACATGGAGGGAAGTAAACAGTGGGTGCCACAAGGTTCCATCTTAGGCCCAGTACTCTTCAATATCTTCATTAATGACATAAATGAGGGAATAGAAAGGGAACTCACCAAATTTGCAGATGATACTAAGCTGGCAGGCATAGCTAACACCCAAGAAGATAGGCTCAAGATCCAGATGGATCTTGACAGAGTAGAACCCTGGGCCCTATCTACAAAATGAAATTCAATGTAGAGAAAAGTAAAGTCCTACACTTAGGCAAGAAAAACCAAAAGTACATGTATAGACTGGGTGAAACCAGACTTAACAGCAGTAATTGTGAGAGGAATCTTGAAGTCTTAGTGGACAGCCAGCTAAATATGAGCCAGCGGTATGCAGCCGCCGCCAAAAAAGCTAAGTTGCATTAACAGAGGAATACAATCAAGATCAAGTGAGGTACTAATACTACTCTATAAAGCCTTAGTAAGACCACACCTAGAATCCAGTTTTGGTCACCACACTATAAAAATATATATTGAGACTCTAGAAAAAGTACAGAGAAGAGCAACCGGGATGATTAAGGGACTGGAGGCTAAAACATATGAAGAACAGTTGCAGGAATTGGGCATGGCTAGTCTAGTGAAAAGAAGGACCAGGGGAGACATGAACAAGGAGAGAACCTGGAAATAAGGAGAAACTTTCTGATGGTGAGAACAATCAACTAATGGAACAGCTTGCCTTCGGAAGTCGTGGGAGCGCCATCACTTGAGACTTTCAAGAAGAGATTGGACTGCCATTTGTCAGAAATAGTGTAGGGTCTCTTGCAAAGGGTTTGACTAGATGACCCACAAGATTCCTTCCAACTCTGATTATCTGTTTTCTGACTGCCACTTGCAACCATCCCATCTGGTGTCCAACAAGTAAATGTGGAAAACTGGATTTGCTTCACACTGACTTGCTTAATAACTGTAACAAAAAAGGTCATAAAATCCAGCGTGACTCACTTAATTACTTTGCTTAGCCAAAGAAATTCTGGTCCTGATTGTGGTTGTAAGTTAAGGATTGCCTGTATCTGGGATGCATTTAAAATTAATCTTCAGTGTGTCATGATGAAGGTTAGCATCCCATTTCCCTGCTGTTTTGAAGCAGGAAATAGTCCTGAGAAATCTTAATGTGCTTTTAAAAAATGATAAACTCCTGAAAACCCTGGTCTTAAACTTCCTCTTTACCTCCTTTGTTTGATTATCCACAACCTCAATTTTCTGGTAAAATCTTTAAGTTTAGTCCATTACATCCAAAAGATCCTGATTTAAGGACAAAAGTAAAGAATTGGTTACAGGAAATTATTGGTCTCCAAACTGAGTTTAAACCTGAACTGTTTCTATTAGGAATAATTAAGAGGAGATTTTAATAAAGCAACTAAATATATCATAGTACATATACTGACTGTGGCAAGAATTCCTTACGCGCAGAGTTGGAAACTAGATAGTACCCGCTCTGAAAGTATGATAATAAAGAAAGTGATGGATTGGGCAGAGATGGTTAAACTCACATTGGAACTGCAAGATAGAGAAGATATGAAATATGATACAGTCTGGGATAAAGTGGTACTGTATAACTGGTGAGACAGTAGAAATAAAAATTAATTTATGTATGTTGACTTAAATAGAAATGTCAATGTCACAGTGTTGCAAAGATTGTATATGAGTTTTTAAATGTGGAAAAGTACAATAAAAATTTGAAATTAAAAGAAAGATCCTGATTTAAGAAGTGTGTTGAACTTAGACAAGGAAAAGTAAAATTCAGATCATCCCGTGATAATATTCAATTGGATAGAGGCTTTTTTTTTCCACACAGAGGAATATTGGTAACTGTTCAATAAATGGATAAATTGAATGAACCCATTGGTAAATTCATTTATAAACCAGGCTTGCCACAAATTCTTGATTTATTTAAAATGTAAGTTCTGGTATAAATGATCTCTAAGCATCAACTCATGGAGCTTTGCTTATATCTCATGAGAGAATTCTCACGGGCCTATATTGCTGTAGGTGTAAGAATGGAGCAATGGTAAAAAAATTATTTATTTTAGAAGAGTTTTGAAAACCCAGAAAGAAGTTGTGTAGATCATGAGTTATGTTATTGCTTTGAGCTTCTTTGCAGCTAACATTGCTGGTTTTATTAAATGCAACTTGCACATACATGTTTTTGAAGCATGCTTTTGGTTGTTTTTTTATTCTTCCAAGAACACTTTATGAGTCAATCCTTTCTAGCAAGACTAGAATCTAATTAGCTTTCTCCATGTGAATTGCTGCTTTTTAGTTTCCACAGCACCTTCTTTCTCCGACAGTCAGTTTTCGCATCCGGAAAAAATTAAGATGATGAGCAAATCGGTCCCAGCATTCCTTCAGGATGAGGCAAGTTTTTAATCTCTGTTTAAGAAAAAACATAATGTTGATTTTGCTTTAAGATTGTGCTGTTTTAGTAAAATACATGGCAACTATGGGTAAAGAAATGAAGCTTGCAGATTTCCTTCTATTGCAATCAGTTTGAATATTGTAAGAAAGAAAATGACGGAAGGATAGCTTGGAGAATCCTATTAAGAAAGCAGCATTTTTTTCTTAGTGGTTCATAAATAACACTTTATGCATCTGGACCTGTCAAACAATGGCTTCACTCTTTTTTTTCTCTATAGTAGTTGCATACAGGTTTTTTGACAGGATAAACTAAAAGTGTAACTTGTATTGTGTTTGACTATAAAACAAAGCAGCCCCCTCCGATTGCTTTTTATCTAGTTAGACTACTTAGCAAATTGTCACCCTATTATATCACTTACCCAATTATTTCTTCAATTATTCATTTCAGGGGTGGTTTCAGACACAACTGCCTTTGAGGCAAGGGCATCTTACTCTTAACAGCATTATGGGCCCTGGGCAAAGCAATGTACTGGGGCCCCTACAACAACTAGTCACAGGAATAAAAATGAAATTAAGCATATATTTATTTTACTGGCACTTCCAACAAAATCAAATCAGTGTTAATTTCTGTTTATGTATGTTGGTATTAATTAAAAAAAACACAGTAAAATGTGATAAATATGTTGCTGTATTTATATGATCCAAGGTGCATTGAAGGGTTAACATACACAGATTAGTATGGGGCCCCTATGCTCATGGGCCCATGGGCAAGTACCCATCAGGCCCATGCCTTAAGGCAGCCCTGCTTTGAGGGGCTTACAAATGAGTAACTAATAAAAAGATTATATTGATATGCAAATTGTATCAACATTTTGCAGCATTGAAAGAGTACCCACAGTTAGAAGAGATTCACTCCGAAGGAGGGAAAACAATCTCTCTTAAAATGATCAAACTTCATTGCCATAAACTGTGGTTTGCAAATGCTACTGGCTACGATTCATAGAATGCACTAAGATAGACCCCAAGCAAGCCACAGTATGTAGATGAAATCCAACTATATTAATTCCTAGATATAGGTAGTCCCTTGACTTACAAGCATTCGTTTAATGATGGTTCAAAATCACAACAGCTCTCATAAAAGTGACTCATAACCGTTCCTCACTCTTATGATCAGTATTCCCATGATCATGTGATCATAATTTGGGTGCTAGGAAACCAGCATGTATTTAGGATGGTTGCACTTGCAGCATCCTGGAGTTATGTGATTGCCATTGTCAGGATTCTGGCATTTACTCCAGTTAAATCATGAGCCTTGAGCCACACTCCCAAAACAAAACAAAAAAGATTTATTTGGAGGTAACATTCTATGTCCAGCATTTACCTGGGCATAGCCAACTCTGAGATACGTAATTCACTGTCACCCTTGATCCTGTTTGCCCCCCACCTCTCTGGGTGTATCATCCAACAAAAAAATATCCATAGCCAAGAGTCATCAATCATGCTCTCCAATTAGATTTTTGTGCGACAGAAGCTTCAGTGTTTGAAGAAAATATGAATGGAATGTACTTTCGATTCTACACTGCCGCCTGCTCTTTGAAACTCCCCCCTTCTTCTTTCTGTTGTCAACTATAAAACGTGTATACAAAATGTGTGTACATGTGTATACAAAATGTGTATACAAAATGTATACAAAATGTACAAAATGTTTTATGAGTTGACAGCCATTTGCAAACTTCCCACCTGGCTTAATGATGACTTAACTTTTTTTTAATGATGACTTAACTGCAGTGATTCACTTAACAACCCTGTCAAAAAAAAGGCTGTGAAATTGGCCATGACTCCCTTAACAACTGCCTTCCTAGCAACCAAAATTCTGGCCTCAATTGTGATTGAAACTTGAGGACTACCTAGGACATGGAACATAGAATCTCTGGAATTAGAAATTATTCAATCTCTGGAATTAGAAATTATTTTCTTTCCTCATGGGATCAGATTGGACAAAACCCTAGGATTTGGTTCCTCTGCCTTATGGACAGATGGCCCAGAACGAAATCAAGGAATAATAATAATAATAATAAATACACCATGTCATGAGTCTTATCTCCTCCACTAGCCAGTGAAACAGGGCAGCTGCCCTCCTTTCTTTTAAAATCGATCCAAGTTTGTTTGAGGAGGGGAATGTTGTATCTCCTGAATGCACCAACTAAATTCCTTTCTGTTGTTTTTTTTTATTAAGTGCTGCCTAAATTATTGCATGCAAATGATGCATGCCACATTAACCTGGTACGGCTAGATCCCAGATTCGGGAATCTTGGCAGAGCTGTTTGTTGTCCTTACCACTTTGCGAACATCTTTGCAGACTTTTCTTTCTCTCCCTTTTATGTGATGTTTTGTAGAGCGATGACAGAGAGACAGATACAGCATCAGAGAGCAGTTATCTACATGGGAGAATCACAAAGAGCCCGAGTTCTTTAACCAATCTTAGTGGCTCTTCTGGCTTGGCATCCTTGTCTTCTGTATGTAAACCAAAATTCTAATTAATCATGCTGCTTTTACTAATAGTCTTCTCTGACTTCTTTGGGAGTTAATGCTTGGTGCCCTTATAAAGGATCTTGATTAATTATTACAGGTAGTCCTTGACAAAGGTTTGTTTAGTGACCGTTTGAAGTTACAGTGGCACTGAAAAAAGTGACATGACCATTTTTCACACAATTGTTGCAGTGTCCCCATGATCAAAATTCAGACAATTGGCATCTGACTCATATTTATGATGGTTGCAGTGTCCTAGGGTCATGTGGTCACCTCTTGTGACCTTCTGACAAGCAAAGTCAATGGCAAAGCCAAATTTACCAATGAAGAAGCCAAACTCACTTAACAACTAACTTAATCATTGTAGTTATTCACTTAACAACTGTGCCATATTTCCCCGAAAATACAACCTACCGCGAATGTAAGTCAACAGTTTGATTTTTGCACATGCACCCAATATAAGCTCTACCTCCAAAATAAGCCCTAATTACAATTATGGCAACAACGATCTTAAAATGGGGGCAAAATTCATTTAACAAATGTTTTGTTTTACAACAAAAAATTGGGGGGTCCAATTGTGTGGTCGTAAGTCGAGGACTACTTTGTATGTCTTTGGGTTTGAAAATTTGGCCACTTTAGTTTGAGTTAGAAAATTAAGGATGGTGGGACAACACAGAATCACAGGATAGAAGTCCAAACATCATTGAGGAAGCGGCAAAAGATATTTCTGTTATGTTGCAAAGAAAATTGTAGCATGACGTCCAAGATTTTATATTCAGAACCTGAGCTTGGTTAGAGAGTATCATTTTTATTTTTTTCCTTTTCAAATTCTCATCCAAGTTATTTTTTCAATTTTATTTTTGGAAGGTCCTTTCATTAGGACCTCCAGAGTGCTTGTTGGCAGCACTGTTTTTAGGAGCTGTGAAACAAACCATAACTAATTTCAATTTTTGTATGGTTTATTGAAAACAATGGCAAAAAGCCACATGGGAATTTATTCTGGTATGCTGTGACCATCCAGAAAAACCAAAATGGGAATCCATGTTCAGAATGTCTGAATTTGTGAATTAATATTAACATCTCTGCTAGTTATTGCATCATGAAGACATGTTGAATTTTTTAAATTCTGTATTGTTGTAGAATTCTTTCTTTAGAAAATCTTGATGAAGTTGACCCAGAGGCATGGTAATAAAGTAATGCACTTGCATTTCAAAGCCAGAATTTTAAATCATCTTCTCAACCTTGAGTTTGAATTGAACATCTATAAAACGGGTCTTATATTACCTTGGTCACTACATTGTTTTTGGAGAGTAAGAGAATTGAAGATTGTCAAATAAATGCTAAGACAAAATTCTAAACGTTAGGTAAAGGTAAACGTTCTCCTCGCATGTATATGCGAGTCATTTCCGGCTCTAGGGGGCAGTAGTCATCTCTGTTACAAAGCTGAAGAGCCAGCGCTAACCAAAGATGTCTCCGTGGTCATGTGGCTGGCATGACTAAACACCAAAGGCGCACGGAACGCTGTTACCTTCCCACCAAAGTGGCTCCCTATTTTACTACTTGCATTTTTTCTGTGCTTTCGAACTGCTAGGTTGCTAAGTCAACAAGGTTGGCAGAAGTAAAGGGAGCTCACTCCGTTACACGGCGCTAAGGATTCGAACCGCTGAACTGCTGACCTTTCTGATCGACAAGCTCAGCATCTTAGCCATTGAGCCACCGTGCCTCATGATAAATGTTACCAATGGATAATTTTACAATAGTTCTGGGCACAAACATCCAAAAAGGAAAAAAAAGGAAAGAAGGGAAAATCAAAAGCAAAACCAGTTCTACTTTGATACTTATTATTAATTGGTTCCAAGAGGTACAAAGAGTACCAAAAAGGAGGAGTACTACACAGTTTTTGTCATAAGGAATAATGCAATGAATCACAAGGCAGCTGACTGCGACAAATTCTAACTTGTGTGTAAAAGAAATGATGAGTACCAGGACAAAATTTTCATGTCAAAATGTGTTGAGTAACAAATTCAATGAGATCCAAAGCAGTTCAATACCAAGGTACCACTGTAGTAGAATTTCAAGAGAGGAGCACATGAAATACCGTGTTTCTCCAACAATACGGCCTCCCCCAATAGGAAGTCCCAGCATGTTTTATAGGCATAAAATGAAATTAAGCCCCTCCCCCCAAATTAAGGCCTATATTAAAACATGCAAAATGGGGGGAAATGGCAGGGTGCTTGCTGTTAGGAGCGCCCCATGGATAGCCATGCCTCGCCACCAAATTCCCTACTGTCACCAAGTACTTTTGCTGCACACTGGATATGGTGCTGCCTGCATTGACCTCGGTGTTGGTGGGGCACTTCGTATCGGGAGACCTTCTGCCACCATTGCTTTTTCTTCTCCCATTGCTACCATGGCATTTGGAGCAACATCGTGGCATTTGGCGCAGCCATGCAGCATTTTGGTACAGCCACACGGGACTGGCCAAGGCTTCTCCCTGCAACTGGAACCTGGTGGAGACTTTCGGCTTTAGGGGCTCCTGTTGCCTTCCCAGGCATCATTCGAAGGCAAAGCCCATTCTTTTAAAAACGACGCCCTATTACAACAAAGCCTCCTCTTCCCGAGAGGGCAGTCCAACCCCGCATGGGCCAGGCAGGCTGGGCAGAGCTGGGAAAGCGAGCCATGGGTGCGCGCCTGCCTGCCAAGCAAAAGAGCCGGGCTGACCTGAGCTTGGCTTCCCAAGTCCCTTCAACCCGACCCGAAGGGACCACTGGAAGAGAACACCTGAGGCAGTGATAGGGTCCACCCATCCACAGACAGGGAGGTGAGGCGACGGCAGTGCTGCTTCCCTGGCCGGCGGGTCTGGCAGAGAGAGCCCGAAGCCACCCGTCCTTTCCACCCCTTGCCCAGCCCGTCCCCATCTCCATGCATCTTCAAATGTGCAGGCAGCTCCAAATGCTGCAGTGGCATGGGTAACAGGCAGAGGCGCTCACTCAGCGGGGCTTAGCTTGGAGGAGGACATAGCACGGGCTGTCGCCTTGCCTCCCTGTCCACGGTTGGGTGGGGCGCTATCACTGCCTTGGGCAGCCTTGCCCGGTGGCCCCTCTGGGGTTGGGCTGGAGGGACTTGGGAAGCCAAGTTTGGGTCGGCCTGGCTTTTTCACTTGGCAGGCGGGCGCGTACCCGTGGCTCGCTTTCCCGGCTCTGCCCAGCCTGCCCAGCTCCGGCGCAGCCCTGGCAGGATGAGCAGAGGGCCCAGCAGGGAGGCGCTCACTGCCTTGGTCAGAGCTCTGCCACCGGGCAGGAGGGCCTGCCTGTCAGCTATGCTGGGCACCCCAGGTGAAGCTCTTCGTGCTCTGCCTGGTGCCAGGCAGGGATGGCGGCTGGGCGCTTCTCCTGGGGTGGGCCAATCCTGCGCTGCGGCCCTGGGAGATTTGCCTGACCATGTGAGGTTGGGCTGCCCTCTCAGGCATGGGAGGCTTTGTCGTAGTAGGGCGTTGTTTTTAAAAGAACGTGCTTTGACTTCGAACGATCCCCAGGAAGGTGGCGACAGGAGCGCCTGAAGCTGAGTGTCTCTGCCGGGCTCCAGTTGCAGGGAGGAGCCCTGCCCGGCCCTGTGGCTGCACCAAAAGCCTCGTGGCTGCGCCAAACACAGTGATGGCATGGGGAGTAAGGAAAGCAACAGTGGCAGAAGGTCTCCCGATACGAAGTGCCCCACGCCGAGGTCAACATCCAAGCAGGTGCCACCCGCCCACCTGATGATGCAAGGGGGGAGAATTAAGTCACGCCTGAAAAGACGCCCTAGCGTCTTTTCCGGAGCTCAAAAAAAAAAAAAAAAAAAAAAAAAAAGACCTGGCCTTATTATATGAGAAACACGGTATTTTCTGCAGGGTAATTATTCTGTAATAATTCTGCTGGGTAATTCTGCTGTACAAAATTATTCTTTGCATGAGCACTCTTAATGATTTTTGCTTACTAAAGAAAGAGCATGCATTATTTGAACTGTGGATTGTGTTCTGTATATAAAATAGTAGACTCCTAAATGCAAGGTTCTGATTGGTCAAATATTTTGAAGGGAGATTGGTTTAAAAAAGAACCAATCCACATAGCTGCTCAAAGGCGGCAAATATCAAATGCCTGTCATTGGTTACAAGCCGGCAGAGAAAATACTATAAAAGGCTGCCGCAGCTTGAGCCAATGTTCCGTTTTGCAACTGTACTTCAAATAAAGACTTTATTGTTGGAACCCGGTCTACCTCGCGTTTTTCCGGATGGAACAGATTGTATCTCCCTTTCTCAGCTTTTCTTCCCTACTTTTCTATTGTGTTCTGAGATGGATTTTTCTTCTTTGCTTCAGTGTCTTTCCTGTGCTGAAACACCTTGGAACTCATCCCTTTTAAAAGCATTTATTCTCTTCCTTTTGGATATCTGCAGGTGAGCACCAGCGTGATGAGTGTGTACAGTGGAGATTTTGGCAACGTGGATGTGAAAGGGAATCTCCAGTTTGCCATTGACTATGTGGAACAGTTGAAGGAGTTCCATATTTTTATTGCCCAGGGCAAGGATTTGGCAATTGCAGACATAAAAAGGCAACGTTCAGATCCGTAAGTGCAATTGAAGGAAAGAACCTGAAACAGTCATTTCTTTAAAAAAAAGCAGAACAAGAAAAGCAGAACTATTACTTGCATTAGTTACTTGTTTGTTTGTATTGCATCTTTATCACTATTATAAATAACTCAAGGTGGCGAACGTATCCTGTGCACCTTTCTCCTCCTTTTTTCTCCGCCATAATCCTGTGAGGTAGGTTAGGCTAAGAGAAAGTTAGTGGCCCAGTCACCCAGCTGGCTTTCATGCCTAAGGCTGGACTAGAACTCACCGTTTCCTGGTGATTGGCCCAAAGTCACCCAACCGGCTTTCATGCCGAAGGGTGGGACTAGAATTCAGAGTCTCCTGGTAATAAAATAAATAATTAAAATTTATAAATAAATTAAAAAGAAAATAAAAACAAAAAACTTGAAAGACACACTTAATGTATCATTGGGTCTTTTTCTGCCATCGGTTTCTAAAATTCAGTAAATGTTGAAACCCAAATAGGGCTGAAAGGAATGTGTCGAGGAAAAAAATAGTAGTAACAAATATTTCATATTTCAGTTCTTAGAAGTTTGTTACAAAGTCAAGGTTTTTTTTTTTTCATTTAAAGAGAAACTTAAAACAAAATCTAACCGAGGGTTTTTAGATAGATACTGACCTTCACTGGAAACCGTATTCTGACTCTTGTCTTCTCATCTTTGGCCTTGGAACCTTTTTAGATATGTGAAGAGTTACCTGCTACCAGAAAAACATAAACTGGGCAAAAGAAAGACATCTGTGAAGAAGAAAACACTGAATCCTGTATACAATGAGATATTACGGGTAACTTTCAACTTGCTCTTTCTTTCTGGAATGAGGGGTTCACCCAGATGAGCTTAGATTAATTGCAAAGATTTAAACCAGACCAACGATCGAGAAATCAACAATACCCCAATCAAAGAACTACCAAACAAGCCAACAGTAAACAGCCCAACCAAAGAACCTGTAAGACCATCCCCACCCAACACTGACTAGGGCAAGCCCTAGGTAGAATATAAACTGAGAGCAAACCCCACTCCCTACCAGCATTGATGATGTTACCTAGTTGGGCACTGAAAAGCCTGCAAGAAAACCAAGCTCAGAAAACAATTGTGATCCTGACAAGCAATTTACAACCATGCTCTTAACTTAACCACTGCAGCGATTGTGTCAGGAAAGGTTGTAAAATGGGAGCAATTATTCACTCGACAACTGTCTTGCTTAGCAGTGGAAGTTTGGGGCTCAGTTATAGTTGTAAGTTGAAGACTACCTATTGTGGGAGTCAATAGTAGGCTTCTCATGTAGAAAATCTATGGAGTTTATCAGAAGCAACGTCAACAGAAATGGTCTGTAACCTGTCAATAACATAAATGCCATCAACCATACATACTGTATCTGCAAAGTCTCTTGTGTTTTCATTCAAATGTCTTAATTTTATTTCCTTTGTTTTTACCCTGCTGCATTTCCCAAGGACTAATGTAGGTGCCTAATTAAAATCACAACACAGCAATAGAGTAGCAAATACAATAAATCAAAAACGGACAGAATCCTGGATCGACAATAAAAGTTAAACTTCAATGAATAGGCATCATCCAATGGTAGAAACAGCTGAAACCTTGTAACGTTTCAGCAGCTTTTATCAGAAAATATTGTGCAATATTGTGAAATGGTGGTCACATGAGATCTTGGGAATATTAAAAACATTTTCCTTTGCAAGATTTAGCAATATCATCAGATTTGGGACAGTTTTATTCACACCCAGATCTTGAACTAACAAAGGACTATAATATTATTCTTGGGTTAGACTTATTGGAATCACTGAATGAAGTTGATCTGAAGATGAAGAGTAGGTCTGCCAGGAAGAATCAGCTACAATAACTAAAAGAAAAGTCACATATTCCAAAACAATACAGTTAGGAGCACAGAAGCAAAATTAAAAAATTACAGAATAACAGAGTTGGAAGGGATTTTAGAGGCTTTCTCATCATTGAACCCCATGCTCAATCAGGAAACCTAATACCATTTCATACAAATGGCTGTCCAATCTCTTCTTAAAAACCTCCAGTGATAGAAAAACCCACAACTTCTAGTGGCAAGCTGATCCACTGAATAATTGTTCTAGCTGCTGGGAAATTTCTCCTTATTTCTAGGTTGGATCTCTCCTTGATTAGTTTCCATCTATTACTTCTTGTCCTGCTGTCAAGTACTTTGGAAAATAGATTTACCACTCTTCTTCAGGGGTGGGATGCTACCAGTTGTGCCTGGCTCTATAGAACCAGTAGCTCTGAAGACTAGCAGACACCAAACCAGTTCTGTGTTTGCTGCTGTTTGGTCGACCTGCCCACTCAGGCTTTTGGCTGTCCTTTATTTCCTGCTTTTTCAACCTGAGCTGCTTTGCCCGTAGTCACCGAACTATAGTAGCACCAGTTGAATCCCACCCCTGCTCTTCCCTATAATCTTCCAAATATTGGAAGATTGCTATCATCTCACCCCAGATTCTTATTTTCATCAAAGTAGACATACCCAATTCCAGCAACCATTCTTTATATGTTTCAGCCTCCAGTCCCCTAATCATCTTTGCTGTTCTTCTCTGTCCTCTTTCTAGAGTCTCAACATCTTGCATTATGGTGAACAAAACTGTAATTTCTAACACTGCTCCTATTTTGCTCATGAGCTACCCCTAAGCACTTGACCTGCGACTGTTGATGGCAGGATGCTAATGTCACCGTGAAAATTGCTAGGAAGTGTCTACAAATCATAGGTTTCAGATGAAAGAGACTTCATCTTAACTATGTTTCATGTTTGTTTGTTTTTTGCAGTATAAAATAGACAGAGCTGTTTTGGAGAATCAAAGGTTGAATATCTCAGTTTGGCATCACGATACTTTTGGGCGGAATAGTTTCTTGGGTGAAGTGGAGCTGGATTTGGCAAACTGGGACTGGAAGGACAGTCAGAACAAACAAATGATCTGGTACCCACTGAAACCAAGGGTAAGTTTTGATTTCCTAAGTGTGAGCTAAATGTTCTTCAGCCTTCACCTTGCCCATATACACTCCCAGGCATAGCATGATCTTCCCAAATGTCTATGGAGATTTTCAGTCATCCAGGTCATGATTGTCCCAAAGGTGCTTTTTTTTTTCAAGAGACAACTGGACTTTCTGGTTTTTCTTTGAAGATGTTTCGCTTCTCATCCCAGAAGTTTCTTCAGCGCTGACTGGATGGTGGGAAATGGAAGGATTTATACTCCTTGCAGACAGCTAGTCAACAGAGAGAGGGATACAATATCATCTATCTCCAGTCTACAACACGGTCCTTTCAGCAGTTCTAAGAAGGCTGCACAACCCTTTCCACCACTCAGGTGACCCCTGTTAAGCCTGGGTTCCCCAACCAGGGTTAGGTAAACAAGCTAAACAGAATGTGCAGCGTTAGTCAGATAGGCACACAGATAAATGAGTGAGCTAAGTTTGTATGTTTATTAATATACAGTAAAAATAACAGATACGCTTGTGCTATCAAGAATATATTTTATTCCAGTATAAGTTTATAGCATAGTCAAAAAACAGTCCTATATTCATTTACCATGTAGTCAGTCCATTCAGGGATATTCAGTTAGCAAAAATCCATGTAGAATATCCTATTGTCAGTTCACATAAATCAGTCCGTTGTTGTCTCTCCCGTTCGAGCAATGCAGTCTTGCTTCCAAGCAGTAATCAGGGATCATCAAAGCCAGAGAGAGAGAGAGCAAGCTGTAGTCTTGCTCCTTTTTATATGGTTTTCATAACCACACCCACAGTTGCTATTTTACAGTTAAAGCTGCATACACTAACTATGATTCATAGTTAGTATTTCACCTAAAACAGTTAGGGTGAACAATGTTATCCCTAACATTCCCGATGACACAGACAAACCTCCAAATAGCCTCAACAACTCTCTAAAAGGATGCAAATGACCAGCTGTCTGCAAGGAATATAATTCCTTCCATTCCCCACCCTCCAGTCAGAGCTGAAGAAGCATCTTGGATGAGAAGCGAAAGATCTTCAAAGAAGAACCAGAAAGTCTTGAAAAAGCAACTTTGGAATCTTCCCAGATATTACAAGGAATATAAAAAAGTCACCTAAATCATGCTTTATGTCCTGAAGTACAAAACCTCTGTGACCGTTGGCCTCTGTAAAGCTTATGGGCATGAGAACTTAAACAAATACAGTATATTGGCTTTCTGGTGGAGAATTTTTGTTCTGGAAAAACAAAATAGCCAATCACATTACATAGCTGATTGTAAGAGCTTCAGTGGCCCCTTCAAACTCCCAGTGATTGATTATACTTCTTTGGGCATTCTGTTTGATGAATAGGTATGTAAAGTTTAAAAAGTGTGTCGAGCGATGTGCACTAGGCTTCTCATAAGCATTGACTGTTTATTTCTTCATTTCTTTTTCCAAATGGTGAAGACTCCCTTAAAAGGATTAGAGCTTGAAAACAGAGGGGAGATAAAGATAGCTCTCCAGTATGTCCCACAGCCTGTTGGAGGTAAGTATTCCAGTTTTGTGTGTGTATCTGTCTTTCTGGGTACGTGCACCTGTGTGTGTATCAATGAAGATGGGTTTCAAAATCTTAGCAACTGGTTCTCTGCCCGGTTGCTGGGTGGGCATGGCCATGGTGTGGCCTAATGGGTGCGGCCTAATCAGCTTCCTCCACCACAGCAGGGGGGGTGGGGTGTTTTCGCTCTCCCCGTGCTCCGGAGGCTTTCTTTGAGGGTGAAAATGGCTTCCCCGGGCTCCGGAGGCTCTCTGGAAATGGGCCCATTTCCAGCCTTCCTGAGCCTCCGTGAGGCCTGTATTTCCCCCTGAACCTCTGCGTGGGCCCTGCATTTATCTCGCATCCAAAATGGGCCGCATGGAGACTCCTGGGAGGTGATTGGCTGGGAGGGGCTGGGAGGTGTTGGGCAGGGGCAGTCAGGGGTGAGATTTGCCGGTTCGCTGAACCAGCCATAACATTAGCTATGGATTTGGCGGACAAATGGATGACCCATAGCAGCCTTGGATACAAAGACATATAGATACAGATATATAGACACACACACACACACATACACTGTATATATTTATGTGCTTGTAGAGGTGGTCCTCGACTTACAACAGTTCATTTACTGACCATTCAGTTATACAACAGCATTGAAAAAAGTGAGTTATGATTTGTTTTTCACACTTACGACCCTTGAATCATCCCCATGGTCATGTGATCAAATAAGATATCCTTAGCATCTTCAAATACTAACAATAAAAAACATGTGTATAAAAGAATACACCAAATAGCAAATATATTGTTAAAATGACATTAAACATATAATGCTGGCTGATGCTGAAAAGTATATTGAAAATATCTGGTACATTCTCTTTGCTTTACCTAACAGCAGGAGTGGGATTCTACCAGTTTGCACCTATTCGCTACAACCGGTTGTTAACATTCTAAGCAGTTTGGAGAACCGGTTGTTAGAAGAAATTATTGGCCTAATCCTGTAAGGAAGGCAGGAAGGAAACATTCTGGTTTTGCTGACAGAAATTGCCTCTCACTTAACCCTTATTACATTCTTGGTAGGACTGGACTTCCTGTCTCCGGAGCTTCTCTGGAGTTTTTTTTCCCCTCCTTTGCTGGTACTTTGCTTGTGTGGAGTGACCATTCAAAGTTACAGTGGCACTGAAAAAAGTGACTTATGACCGTTTTTCACACTTACAACCGTTGCAGCATCCCCACAGTCATGAGAGGCCAGGCGAGGAGATGCGTGCCTCGATGCGAATGATATTGAGCTGTCCACGCCCAGCCAATAACATGACTACCAAGCCATGTCCACCCAGTCACATGACCACCAAGACACTCCCACCACTTAAGCCACGCCCATAGAACCAGTTGTTAAAAAATTTGAATCCCATCCCTGCCTAACAGGTGTGCAAGTAATTATAAACTTTTCCATCTATATTTAATAACAGTACTAGATATCCTTGATTTGGAAATCAATTTATCAGTTAAATCAACCCACCATCTGTTTACTATTACTGACAGAACAATAGATCAGTGGAACAACTTGCCTCCAGAGCTTGTGGGTGCTCCAACACTGGAAGTTTTAAGAAGAGATTGGACAATCATTTGTCTGAAATAGTATAGGGTTCCTGCCTAAGCAGGAGGTTGGACTAGAAGACCTCAAAGGTCCCTTCCAACTCTTGTTATATTCTGCTTCATATAAAAAAGCAATCAATAGGTGACCCAAAGGTAAAAGTATTATTTGAAGCCCTCTGTTAACCATCTGTTATATATGTTTCTCTTTTAAAGGCAAAAAGATTCCAGCTACCGGTGAAGTTCATATTTGGGTGAAACAATGCAATGACCTGCCTGTGCTCAGAGGTCCAAAACTCAATTCCTTTGTGAAGTGGTAAGTACATCACTGAGCACGATGGCTCAGCAGTTAAAGATGCTGAGCTTGTCAGCTGACAGCCATGGTTTGAGTTCCAAGGCACTGCACGACCGGGTGAGCTCCCATTGCTTGTCTCAGCTCCTGCTCACCTAGCAGTTTGAAAGCATGCAGATGTGAGTAAATAGGTACCACTTTGGTGCAGAGGAAACAGCATTTCATGCACCTTGGTATGTAATGATGCTGGCCACATGAAGGAAGCAGTCTTGACAATGCCGTCTCCCTCAGCTAGGAAGTGGAGAGGAGTATTGCCCCCTAGGATTGGACATGACTGGACAAGGGAAACCTTTATCCTTACCTTTTTAAGTACAGTGAATGTGCAAAATAGGTACCAGTGTGAGTGACAACTGTGTTTTGGAACAGAACTTATTGAGGGTGGTTGGGAATTCTCCATTATAGTTTTGCAGTCATAACATACTGTAGTAGAGCCCTTGGAAAACCACCATGGAAATCACACAATAGCAATAGCAGTTAGACTTATATACCGCTTCACAGTGCTTTACAGGCTTCTCTAAGTGATTTACAGAGTCAGCCTATTGCTCCAACAATCTGGGTCCTCATTTTACCCACTTCGGAAGGAGGGAAGGCTAAATTAGCCTTGAGCCATTCAGGATCGAACTGCTGAAGTCAGTAGAGTTAGCCTGCAATGCTGCATTTTAACCACTGTTCCACCATGGCTCTTCCTTCCTTCCTTCCTTCCTTCCTTCCTTCCTTCCTTCCTTCCTTCCTTCCT
>BLBF01000006.1:8381772-8408711 GCA_015471245.1 Laticauda colubrina | reverse complement strand
TTCTTTCTTTCTTTCTTTCTTTCTTTCTTTCTTTCTTTTCTTCCCTCTCCCTCTCTCGGTGGAAGTGTGGAAAAATGGTTATGTCACTTTTTTCAATGCTGTTGTAACTTCAAACTGACAACAAATGGTTGTAAGTTGAAGATAACCTGCATTACTGTGCAGATAACTAATCAATATTTGCTGCTAATCTTGTTTATTTAAACACTTTTATTAGGCAAAAGCTATGGCATTGTAGTGGATTGGATGGACTCTACTTTAGATGAAGTCACCTTATGGGAAAGAATGATCAACTCTCCCAACACTTGGGTAGAAGACACACTGCCACTCCGGATGCTGATGGTAGCAAAAATGACGAAATAAAAATAACACCCTTATAAATTGCTTCCAGTTGATATGATTTGCTGGAGTTTGCTGGAGAGAAGAGTCAGAAAGATACAAAGAAGAATGTCTAGGCTGATCAACTCTTCCATCAGTTAAATTTCAGCAGGGGGCATCTTTATGCTGTATATAACTTGACCTTGCTTTTTGCTGGATGCTACCACCATAAAACATGTGTCTATTTATCATCTGGTACTGAGTTTTAAATTAAACTCTTTTAATCTTTAATAAACACTGTATGTATTAAAACATGAAATGTATTTAAATTATGCACAGTTGTCTTGTGTGGTCTTTTAAATTGACCATGAAAAGGAATGAAAGGATTTCACTAAATAAGCTAAATTAAGGCTCTTCAAACTTGGCAAGTTTAGGACTTGTGGACTTCAAACTCCCAGAATTCCTGAACATGACGGGAGGAGGAATTCTGGGAGTTGAAGTCCACAAGTCTTAAAAACTGTCAAGTTTGAAGACCCCAGAGCTAAATGATTATTGGTGAAGATTTATAAATTGGTGAAGGAGTCAAGCTATTCTCCAAAGCACCTGAAGGTTGAACAAGAATCAACGGATGGAAACTAATCAAGGAGAGAAGCTACCTAGAACGAAGGAGACATTTCCTGACAGTCAGAACAATTAATCCATGGAACAACTTGCCTCCAGAAGTTGTGAATGCTCCAACACTGGAGGTTTTTAAGAAGAGATTGGACAAGCATTTGTTTGAAATGATACAAGGTTTCCTGCTGGAGCAAGGGGCTGGACTAGAAGACCTCCCAAGTCCCTTCCAACTCTGTCATTCTGAATCCAGTTGCAATCTCAGCATTTCAGAAGATCTTGCAAACTTGCAATTTATTCCACAAAATTCAGTAGAATTCAATTCCGCGCAAGGCCTTAAAGATTGCATCCTTAATATTTGATCCTCAATAAGTTCCAATGATGGTAGCAGGGCTGGCTTTTAAATAGATATGGACAGGGTCACACATTTAAATTGTAAGGCATCTGTATCCACAGTTACCAAAAAGGTTATCTTTTTTGCCAGCTTTATGTTTCAGTGTTTCATTACTTTCTTAATTAATTGTCAGGTCAGCAGTAGTCTTCAAGAGTCACCATCTGGTGCAGGAGAGATAAAACATGTTTTCAAGCTTCTCCAGAAAGGAAACAAATGTCTGTTGCATGTGGGGACAACTAAAACTTTCACACATCCCTTTGGAGGCTTTCTTCTGAAAGCAAGATAAAGCCTCAGGCTCTAAAAGGAACAGCTAGACGTGTGTTGCAGCTTCGGTTTCCAGGGAGATGCAAACTTGGAAGGCGTGTCAGTCCAAGAGAGTCAAGAGAATTAAAAACCTGGTTAAGGAGTGAGTTTACTGATGGAAGGTAAACTTTCTTTCAAATGATTCTTCAAATGGAACGGAACTGTGTAAGAATGACCGAATCCAGGACCTGTAGCTCAGATGACGGTGGCAAAAATGGAGACGCGTATACAATCAGATGAGTTTGTGTTAATGTTTATTAGTTTCATGTCCAGGTCTTATTGTTTAATTTTATGAGAATATTCAATGTTCTTCAAATTTAATTTGAAAATTCAGATTAAGGAGAAATTTCCAATCAGTGACAACAGTTAATCAGTGGAACGACATTTCATAGTTGTGGGTGTTCCATCACTGGAAGTTTTTAAGAAGAGGTTGGACAGTCACTTGCCTGAAATGGTATAATAGGTTGGACTAGAAGACCTCCAAGGTCCCTTCCAGTCCTATTATTCTGAGTTCTACATTCTTTCTGAGCGTGAAGGGCTTTTATGTTTTTTTTTCCCCCTGTGCTTCCTTTCGTAAGCTTCATCTATTCTAATTAAACCAGATGCTTTCTTTTACTGTAAATAGGTAGTCTAGTTCAGGGATCTCCAACCTTGGCAACTTTAAGACTTGTGGACTTCAACTCCCAGAATTCTTGAGGAATTCTGGGAGTTGAAGTCCACAAGTCTTAAAGTTGCCAAGGTTAGAGACCCCTGGTCTAGTTAACATGATAGTGTGTTTCTTACCATAATTCTCTATTATACTGATTCTAGAAAAGAGTACTACTATATTATCTATAGTACCCATTTTTGGTTTTTAACACACACACTGTTTTACCTAGAAATACCATTTTAACTAAGCTAGGATTAAAGAATAAACATGACAAAGGACGAAAACTTAGCTCCCTCCCCCATTATAATATATATTGATTGAATGGAATCTCTGATTGTTGAATAAGGGAGTCTACTACACATTAGACTTGGTTAAAAAAAAAGTTAAATATTTGCTAGGAGAGGAAGTTGCATGGTGAAATTTATCTGGAGCTTACCTTCCCCTTATTTTTTAAAAAATCCAACAGTTTTTTTAAAAAAACTACACAATATATTATCTCCTTTAAGGGTTTTTTTCCTCCCCTTTAGTCCTTAATCCTCTTCCTGAGTAGAGCTTCAGCGGGTGGCATCTTTATAGTTTGAAAACTACACAGAGTCACTTTGATTAGAGTTTGGATAGAAAACCCCAAGCTGTAGAAAGAAAGTGACAATAATTTCCCTTACTCCCAGAGTTACTCGGCACTCACGAAGTAGAGAAAAATCCTCATAAGTAGAGTGAGGTGTTTTTGAATAAATACTTATGAAAGTTGGTAATCCTTTAAGAACTTTATGTATATATAGGTAGTCCTCTACTTATGACCATAATTGAATGCAAAATTTCTCTTGGCTGAGATAGTTGTGAAGTGAATTTTATGATCTTTCAGCCATGTTAAGTGATTCACCGCAATTGTTAAATTAGTAACACAGTTGTTAAATGCATCTGGATTCCCCATTGACTTTGCTTGTCAAAAGGTTGCAAAAGAGGATCGCACAACCCTGGCACATTGCACCTGTCATAAATATGAGTCAGTTGCCAACCATCTGAATTTTGATCATGGGGATGCTTAACCATGGGGATGCTGAAATGGTCATAAGTCACTTTTTTCAGGGCCGTTGTAACTTTGAATGGTCACTAAAAGAACTGTTGTAAGTTGAGGACAACCTGTATTTCACAGAAAACCCAGAGTACTTGGACACCTTGAAATGGAGGCAAAGCAGCTTTTGAATTAAGAGGAATCAAGGAAGCACAGTCACCTTCTGCTTTTTCTTGTCTCTTTAAATAAACAGATTTAAGAAGGCTGTAAAAGCATCTCTTGAAAAATATGATTTGTGTTTCTCTTCAGGATTTGTGAAGGCGCCAGCTGAAAAATGAACACTTGGCTATTCTTAGGGTGTTATTGTGAATTGACTGATGCCAAGAACTGACTCAACTTAAAATCTACTAGATATGGCTTGATTTCCTGCTGTCTCTTTGTTCCTGAGTAGATTGAAGACTTACCTCATTTCTCTATTGAGCACAAATGGAGGTGACAGTGCAAATAAGATCAAGTGATAGCAGAAAACTATGTCAGTTCTGGACAGCTGGGGCCTTCTAAGCTTGTGATGTCACAGAATTCTTGGAATTTTTTCACCAACTGTCATTTGGATCCATTGAACTTCTGAAGGGCAGTTCAGAATTTTTGAATGTTCACCTGAGGAAAGCCACTGGGGAACGTGTGCTGAGAACAGCAAGGAAAAAAAAAATTGTTTTCTTGATATGCCTCAGGACGGGAAGAACCCCAAAATATCCAAAGATATGGAAGGAGAACTAGAATGGAGCATGGGGGATCCTTTCGACCAGTTGGAGAAGCTCCACGGTCTTTCTGATGAGGAGAAGGGCGAGAAGGCCCTGTTACGTTCG
This sequence comes from Laticauda colubrina, assembly GCA_015471245.1. Taxonomy (NCBI): domain Eukaryota; kingdom Metazoa; phylum Chordata; class Lepidosauria; order Squamata; family Elapidae; genus Laticauda; species Laticauda colubrina. The sequence goes on along the minus strand of BLBF01000006.1, from coordinate 8,404,560 downwards.
CGCCTCAACGAGCAGTCTCAGCTGATCTGTATCCTCAAGAAGAGAGCTGACGATCAACTCTTGCGCTGTAAGACACTGGAACAGATCAATGCCGAGCTGGAGCAGGCGAGAGCGGGGGACTCTTTGCGGCTGGAGAATCAGACACGGCGCATCCAGAACCTGGAGCAGCGTTTTATGGACTTGGCTGCCAACCATGAAGAAATGATCCGCTTCAAAGACGAGCACAAACGGCAGAATAAGCAGCTCCGGGAAGAAAACAGCCGCCTGCGTCAAGAAAACGAAAGCCTCTTCAGCCAGCCTTTGAAAGATAAAGAAGTAGAACTGGCCCGGCTTTCTTCTGAATTAAAGAAAGTTTCCACGGATATGGAGGCCTTGAAGAAGACTTATCAACAGCTCTGTCGTTCAGCCGAAGAACGAGAGAAAGAACTTCTGGAAGGCCAGAGGGAACAAACCAGAGTCTACACCAAGGAGATGGACTCCTTGAAAAGGCAACTGGACGTCCTGCACAAGAAGCAAAAACCGATCCTTGACCAACTGGAACACACAGAGAGGCAGCTTAGGGAAACAGAGAGCAGCCTGCAAGTTAAGCTAGATGTCCTCACAAAGGAGAAGGAGGACTTGTTGAAGCTGGCAATGGAGAGAGGCAAGGTGCTTCAGGAAAAGCAACGGGAAATCCTTCAGCTAGAGAAGAAGGGGGAGGATATGGAGAAGGCCAAGCAGGCAGCCGAGCTACAGTTTGAGACAGAAGCTGCAATGGTGGATAGTAACCTCCGAGTTAGAGATTTAAAGCGACGTCTTGAGGGGGCAGAACAAGCCTACTCCGAGCTCCGGATGCATTTCGAAGCTTACCGAAAACACAGCACCGAACTGCTGAACAAAGAGAAAGAGTTAAATACCAAACTACGCCATTTTATGGCATAACGGGCACATTTAAGTATTCCTGTCCATCTGAAGCCTTATTTTAAGAAAGACTTGCCTTTGAACAGATATGGGGGGTGCTTGTTTCCCCGCTATTGTAGTTGATAACTATAACATCTTTCATTTAAATAGATGGCTTACTCGTAGCTTGTTGCAATTGGGCAATTGACCACTCATCCCAGAGAGATGTTGAATATTTAGAATAACTTTCAAATAAATGTGTCAAGGTAATAATGCTTTCCAGTCTAAAGCTCAGATTTTGCATTTAAGCCTTGTGCTATTTCTAACCTGTTTGTTTGTCTGGGAGTCACTTGGGTGATACTAAATGCATTTAAGATGCTGCGGCAGGTGGTTCTCGACTTTTAGCTATTCGTTTAGTGACGGCTTGAAGATACAACAGGTCTTCGCACTTAGGGCTGTGGCAGCATCCCCATGGCCACATGATCAGAATTTGGGCACTTGGCAACCAGCGTGTGGCTGGTCCTGGGGTCGTGTGACTTGTGTATCCAATCACACTTGGCCAATAAAGAATTCTATATATTCTTTACAAGCGACCTTCTTGGCTGGCCTCTGGCAAGCCATTTCCATGGGGGAAGCCAGATTTGTTTAAGGACCATGGGATTTGCCTAACAAGGGCAATGATTGCTAGCAATCATGGTAACGAAGGTCGTAAGGTCAGATATGACACATTTAACAATCACCTTGCTTATTAACACTTTTTAGGATCATAAATTGAGGACTACTTGTAATCCTAATTCTAGATCGAATTGAGGTTGAGAAAATAGATTTTGGGTGGATGTTAGGAAAATCTAGCAAGGAGTAGATACTGTTCAGGAGGGGGGATGCTACTGGTTCGCACCGGTTCACATAAACCAGTAACTAATTTTGTGGCTGGTTTGTTGCAGATGTTTCATTACCCAAAATAGGGAACATCATCAGCGTTCACTAGGTCAGGGGTCTCCAATCTTTTGGACCTCAGGGACCACCAAACTCATAATTTTAAATCTCACGGACCAGAGACTCTGGGAAAATCCCCCAAAAAGTCTGCAGGAAAATTCCTCACCCTGTTTTTCTACCGATGGATGGATCATTCTTTATTTGGGATTGGAGGATAATGTCTCCAGGAGAGGGAGAGGGAGAGGGAAAGGGAGACACACACACACACACACTTTTGGCTTCGTGCAAGGAAAGCAGCAGAAGCAGTTTTTCTTTCTCTCCCCCAAACTCGACCAGAAATGAGTCTTTGCCGTCTCTTGGAGCAGGATGCTTTGCAGGGTCCCTCATTTCTGGCTGAGCTTGGGGAAGAGAAAGATTTTTGCTGTTATCCTTATGTGCAGCCAAAAGCAGAAGAAAGAAGTGGTAAGCAGCCTGGTGGCCAGGCGAGGCACATGGGGCAAGTGGGGCAAGTTCCCCCCCTCTGCCCTTTCCCCCCTCCCCTCAGTACCTAATGTTATTCACAATGCAAGCAAAGCAAGCCTTGTGTTCCCACACAACCTGAATTAATTGCTTTGGGGGTGATATTTCTCTGAGGACCACCAAAATTTTCTCGCGGATCACCAGTGGTCCCTGGCTACTGGTTGGCGACCACTGCACCAGGTGTTGATGTTCCCTAGTCTGAGTAATGAAACATCTGCAAGAAAACCGACTAAGTTCAGAAAGCATCAAGGACCTCTCATTCCAACCTCAAAAATCTTCTCCAAGCTGCCCCATCTTATTACTAACTTGGAGTTGGTTCCAATCAAAAATAAAAGCAACATGAAAATCATAATATAATGAATAAAACATTAATTGTGGAAACAGCCATGTTGGGGCAACATAAGATTTTAGACATTATTATTCATGCTTTATGGTTTAACTTTGGCCTGTTGCCTTAATCCAACCACTGTGGCTGGTTCAACGAACAGTATCCAAACATCTATGGAGATCCTCAGTTCTCCAGAACAGGGGTCTCCAACCTTGGCAACTTTTAAGACTTGTGGACTTGTTAGCCAGCTTTGCTGGCTGAAGAATTCTGGGAGTTGAAGTCCACAAATTTTAAAGTTGCCAAGGTTGGAGACCCCTGCTCTAGAATGATCATGGTGTTTGTTTGTTTTTTCAAAAGGCAACTGGACTTTGTTTTTCCTTTGAAGATGTTTCACTTCTCACCCAAAAAGCTCCTTCAGCTCTGATGAAGCTTCTCGAATGAGAAGTGAAATGTTTTCAAGGAAATCACAGAATAACAGAGTTGGAAAGGACTTTCGAGGTGTTCTATCCCAACCCCCTGCGGAAGCAGAAGATGCCATAGCATTTTAGAGGCAAATGGTTGTTCGGTCCCTTCTTAAAAGCCTTCAGTGTTGGAGCATCTGTGACTTCTGAAGAGAAAGAAAGAAAAAGGAGAGGGAAAGGGAAAAAGAAAGAGAGAGAGAGAGAGAGAAAGAAAGAGAAAGACAAAAAGAAAAAGGAGACAAAAGGGAAAGAGGGAGAAAGAAAAAAGGAGAGGGAAAGGGAAAAAGTAAGAGAAAGAGAGAAAGAAAGAAAAAGGAAGAGAGAGAAGAGAGAAGAAAAGAGAAAGAAAGAAATGAGAGGGAAAGGGAAAAAGAAAGAGAAAAAAAGAAAGCCACCTTTCCTCTTCTCCTCCAAAACTTTCCAGACCAATCCCGCAACCTCAGCGCACCATTTTGCGAAAAGCGCTCGAAACAGGCTCTGCGTTAAATCAAGCGGCTCGCTTGAAGCCACGCCTCCCCCACCCTTTCCCGGACTTCTACTCCCAGAATGCTTAGAGCGAGCGCAGGCGTGCCGTGTGCGTGTGTGTGTGAGGGGGCGAGAAGGCCGCCGCGTGAAAGAAAAAAAAAAACGGGCGAGGCCTGAGGCGAAGGCGGCCGCCAGCGCCGCATCTCTTTCCCCCTTCCCCCCTCCCCCACCCTCTTCGGGGAGAGCGGCGCTGAGGCCAGCTTGACCGCGAGGCCTCATTGCAACCGGGCCCGCCTTGGAAGGATCCGGGGCAACGGCTGGGCCCCGCCGCCTCCGCTATTATGCGCCACAGCCTGGCCCAGCTCTTAGCGGCCTCGTCGGGCCAGGTAAAACCCGGAGAGCCGGTCGCGGCCTGCTCGTTTCCAAGTCCGGGAGCCGAGCGGCGGCCTGAGGAAGAAACGGAAGCCGCGGCGGCGATGGCCGAAGACTCTCTGGAGGAGCCGGACGAGGGCGAGCTGCTCTTCCCCGCGGGGCTGGAGCTGGATGCCTGGCTGGAGGCGGCGGTGAGCGGCGAGGCTTCTCCTCCGGCCTGGGGCAGGGCGAGTCCGTCGGCCGAGACGGCTCGGCCTTCAAGCTCTTCTAGGCCGACGCGTCCGGGCAGCAACCGCCTGAAAGCGGCAGCGGCGGCTCGTCTCAACCGTCAGAAGAAGAAGCTCTACGTGCAGGGCCTGGAGACCCGCCTGCAAGGCTTGGCGGCCGAGAACCGGCAGCTGCGGGACCGCAACCGGGGCCTCTGCCGCCGCCTGCGTGACCTGGAGCGGGAGACGGGGTACTTGAGGGCCGTGCTGGCGAACCAGAGCGCTTTGGGTCGCCTGCTCGGACGCCTGGCCGGAGACGGGGCCGGAAGCCTGGGCCTCCGCATGAGGATCAGCACCAGCCTCTTCCAACCAACGGCGGCCGGAGCCTTCGGAGAGAACGGCGACCACGACTACGCGCTCCCCATCCCGGCGGAAGAACCAGCGGAGAAGCTCCCCCCATCGTCGTCGTCCAGCCCCGGGGGCGTTTGTCTCCACGTGGACCGCGACCACCTTTCGGTGGAGTTTTGCTCTCTCTGCGCCAAGCGGGCGGCCAGCTTGGAGACTTTACCGGCCGCTTCTTCTTCCTCATCTCTTCCTCCTCCTCCTGCTGCTTCCTCCTTGCTCTCCAAAATGTAGGGTCAAGTATTTCCATTTCTTCGGGCCTACGCAGAACTTAAAAAAAAATAAAAAAATACTCCGGGTGTCTGCCTGTTGCCATCATCCCAGGGGTTGCTAGCGGAGGATGCAGTTAAGAGAGAGAAAGAGAGAGACAGAGGAGAGGAAGAGGATTGTAAAATAAAATAATTTAAAAAAAGAAAAGAAACCAGAGATAAATGGGGAAAGTGATGAGAAAGCTGGCTTGGTTAGCCTTTGCTTAGTGGAAGAGGGAGGGGGGGAAGGAATGCAAAACTTCCCCCTTTTTGTGTGTTGGAGGATCATCTTGTTGTGTTGGTGTGTGGGGTGGCGTCCAGAACGCTCAAGCAGTGTTGTGGCTGAAATGCTTTCTGCAGGCGCATTGATCAAAAATGGCTCTTGTCACTGAACTTGCAGCATGGAAAGCAGGTAGATAGTGGTGGTAAGAATAGCCCGAAAGGGCAGAAATAGCTTTTTAAGGTTCCTGTGAAATGAATAATGGTGGGAATAGATTAAACAAACAAACAAACAAACAAACAAATCTAGCCTGCTCTGTGGCTTAAAAAGAAGCTGAAAAACAAAATGCATAAAAGTTCAACGTCTTCGCTGGAGAGAGACTTAACATCCAAATAGTAATATAATTGCACAGCAGGTATTTAAAAAAAAACATGCATGTGAAAATTGTAAGACATCTGTTATACATTACTATTAAACTTTTCTGACAGTTTCTCTTTTAGGTGCTTGCCCTGCCAGGCTTCGTTGTGTAGGGGTTAAAAGAACAGTCGTTTACCACCTCGCAACCTGGTAAGGATCCATAATATTCCCATAATGTGGTATCGGACAGTTTGCATTGGTACTTAGCCTGTTTTTAAAAAAAAAAAAAAAAAAAGATTTGGTCTGGTCCAGGAGTTAGAAGCAGGTCTGGAGGCAGCTCCAAAAATTAGTTAATTTTGATTAATCAAGTTTCAAGTAATGGCTATTCAAATTAGCATTACTTTTCCCTGTCATTCTATTTTTTTGACGTGTTCCTGACAAGACACTTGTAGAAATTATTTTCATGTAATATTTTAAAGATAGGTTAAGATTTGGGGGGAAGTGCTGCTAAATGTATATTTAGCAATATGTTGTGTGGAGAAAGGGGAATTAAAACCATTTTTTTTTTACTTGAGACAATGTGAGTATATCTTTAAAGAAATGGAATATACCTCAACATTTACTTTAGAACTTGGACTTTTCTAGTGGAGTAAACTACTGAGTTTTGTAGTTTTGACAATGTTTAGCGAGGAGGCAATTGCTCTCAAGCTTTTCCAGTTAATAAGAGATGGATTATTTGTCCATATACTTGGCTGTTCAGTTACTATAATAATGTGTCCTTAACTGCAAGGAAGCAAATAAGCCCACAGATTGTTTTAGTCATGTCTGTGTTCTTTCACTACATTACTGCATGCATTTTGAAGACTGCCTAGAAATATTTTAGTTCAGTGAATTTTGTTTAGTTTTGTCTCATGCAGGACTCTTAAAGTGGGACTTGCATTTTACTGAAGTGTACTAAAATGAAAGTGGCATGCCAGTTTGAAAGTTTTCAAAAATCAAAAAGGAAAAAGGAAATGAACAAATATATATTTCCCCCCACACATTTATGCAATTGTTCCTGTCTAGGGTGGAGGAAGATTTTCTGCTGACAAACTCATGCTGGTTTGGGGGCTAGCACATATGTTTTCCCTGCATCAACTGTCTGTCATGTTTAAGTGCTTTATATTTAAACTTCTGTAAAATGGGGACATAAGGGTTGTGAAATAATGTAAAGTGAGGTTTCACAAAGAATGTTAAACCTGGAAAAATCAGTTGCCTCCATAAAGGAAGCTTCTTGTCTTGAATTAGAAACATATGAATATTTCTCCTATGAATGAAATGCAACATTCTCAAAATCTCTTGCAATCTCTATGTGTTCAAAACCATGAGATTTTCTTTGTGAAACCTTGCTGTTTAATGAAGTATGTGTATATTTAGCATCCTTGTTTTTCTTTATGCTGAAGTGGATACAGCTGTCATGGGCAGAAGAGACGGGACCAGCTGCTGGCCACCCTTCCTGCTTTATTTTAAAAGGTAGTATGAGAAAAAGGGAGCAAGGTAACAGGGCATTGGCTGTATTTCACTTTGAAAACAACACTGAACAGGGTAACATTGATGTTTTGAGCAACTAATCCAATCTAGCAAGAAATTAAATATACTGATGTGAAAAGTGGCATCGTTAAAAAAAAGCATTTGCTTTCTCACTGGTGGTTTCATGTTTTCATATTCTGAAATTGACTAATTGTTCAAACTTTATTCATGTATCAGATGATTGATAACACCTTATTACATTTCCCAAGCTAGAATTAGGATTGCTGCAAAGACTGTTTTAATTCCCTCTTAATTGATGTGCAGTAATTGTTTTCCCTTCTGTTGTCACATCTGCTATATGAATGTACAGATTCCCATCTCTAAATCAGTAGGAGCATCTACAAGGCCACTGGCAAGTCTTTTCTTAAGGCAACTGCAGCACTGCAGAGAACTAATTTTTTGCCAGTTCGTTTCTTAATATTATCCCATACTTTGTAAGTGGCTTTTTTTTTTTAGGAATCTTCTAAATGTTGTAGTCCTTGCCGGATAATAAACTGAAATATGAAAATATAGACAAGAAGTTTTTCAGTTTTTAATCATGCTTCAATATCTTTAAATGGCAGCAATTTATTGTCCATAATTCATTTATTTATTCTCTTGGGACTCCATAGAATTTAGTGGTTCCTTTTTTCTATTGCTGATAGCCTTGGGCCAACAGGAAAAAGATTTGTGACACATACTTTGTATTTTCAGAAGCAAATGCCTTTTTAAATTGCTTTTCACGGAAGTTGTTCTGTTAATGTTGCATTATTGTGAAATGAAATCCTCTTTACTTTTGTATGATTTAAAATGTTGTGAGATTAAAAATATATATTCTGGGTATTTAACCATGTGTGTCGTTGAAAAATAAACTGTTGCCTTGAATACCATTCTCAGCATAGAAAGTGAGTGACACATTTGCTTAGGCAAAAGCCCAGAAGTGAAGACCTGCAGGGATTTTAGTGCCTAACTAAAACATATTCAAGCCAAATAGATTTGCAAGTATTTTGTCCTTGTTTAACCAGTTGATTGAATATTTCTTGAAACTAAAGCTTGAATGGAATATATCCTAATAATACTTAAAATATGTCAGTGTTTCTGTGTAAGTAATTCAGGCATACTTATGAGGACATCTATTCAAATTAAAAATGTTTACCTTTCAGTCAACGACTCAAGGCTGTTTTTTATCAAATCCCTTAATTTTCTATAAAATAGTGGTTTGGCCGGGTGGCTCATTCACAAAAGCTTTGTATAGTGTTAAGAGATGTATTGTAGATTAACCAATATAATTGTGTGTATTTTTCTGGTTGGGGATGGATTTATATTAATATCCAGGGTATTTTTTTTCTGTGATTGGTGATGCTGTAGCAGTATTTATTTAGGATGCTTTAATTTTCTGTACCAATTTTCATCAAATGCTCCCAGGATGGTTTACCTAACATAAAAATTACAAAAGTAAAAACAAGAATTTAATATTTCTTTTAGTATAGAAAATAACCAATAGCCATTCTCTTGCTCAGGCAAAATTTATTGATCTCATATATATATTTCCATGCTTCAGAATAATATGATCTCCTATATATATTTCCATGCTTCAGAATAATAGCCATATACAAAGGCAGTTAAAACCACTTTTTTGTATAGATCTTTATAATTCTGATTTTTCAGCCACTGTTTGTTTAAAAATATAAATACAAGATTAAAAAACAGTGATAAGATTTAAACAACAATGAGCATTTCTGCATTTACATATCATTTTGTAAAAGTTAATCACTAAAAAGTTAAGCAATTGCGCAGTGACATACTTCAGCTGTGGCTGAATTACAGGTGAAACTCAAAAAATTACAATATCGTGCAAAAAAGTTCATTTATTTCAGTAATACAACTTAAAAGGTGAACCTAATATATGAGATAGACTCATTACATGCAAAGCAAAATAGTTCAAGCCGTGATTTGTCATAATTGAGATAATTATGGCTTACAGCTCATGAAAACCCCAAATCCACACTCAGAAAATTAGAATATTGTGAAAAGGATCAATATTCTCGGCTCAGTGTCCCACTCTAATTAGCTAATTAAGCCAAAACACCTGCAAAGGGTTCCTGAGCCTTTAAATGGTCTCTCGGTCCGGTTCAGTAGGAATCTCAATCATGGGAAAGACTGCTGACCTGACAGTTATGCAGAAAACCATCATTGACACCCTCCATAAGGAGGGAAAGCCTCAAAAGGTAATTGCAAATGAAGTTGGATGTTCCCAAAGTGCTGTATCAAAGCACATTGATAGAAAGTTATGTGGAAGGGAAAAGTGGAAGAAAAAGGTGCCCAAGCAGCAGGGATGACCGCAGCCTGGAGAGGATTGTCAGGAAAAGGCCATTCAAAAGTGTTGGGGACTTTCACAAGGAGTAGACTGAGGCTGGAGTCAGTGCATTAAGAGCCACCACACACAGATGGATCCTGGACATGGGCTTCAAATATCGTATTCCTCTTGTCAAGCCCCTCCTGAACAACAAAAAATGTCAGGCTAAGGAAAAATAACTGGTCTGTTGCTCAGTGGTCCAAAGTCCTCTTTTCTGATGAGAGCAACCTTTGCATCTCATTTGGAAACCCCAGAATCTGGAGGAAGACCGGACAGGCGCACATTGCAAGATGCTTGAAATCCAGTGTGAAGTTTCCACAGTCTGTGTTGATTTGCGGAGCCATGTCATCTGCTGGTATTGGTCCACTTGTGCTTCATTAAGTCCAGGGTCAACGCAGCTGTCTACCAGGAGATTTTGGAGCACTTCATGATTCCTTCTACAGACAAGCTTTATGGGGATGCTGACTTCATTTTCCAGCAGGACTTGGCACCTGCCCACACTGCCAAAAGCACCAAAACCTGGTTCAGTGATTGTGGGATTACTGTGCTTGATTGGCCAGCAAACTCGCCTGACCTGAACCCCATAGAGAATCTATGGGGCATTACCAAGAGAAAGATGAGAGCCATGAGACCGAATAATGCAGAAAAGCTGCAGGCCACTATTGAAGCATCTTGGTCTTCCAGAACACCTCAGCAGTGCCACAGGCTGATAGCTTCCATGCCACGCCGCATTGAGGCAGCAATTGCTACAAAAGGGGCCCATACCAAGTACTGAGTACATATACATGCTTATACTTTTCAGAGGTCCAACATTCTTTGTACAATCCTTGTTTTATTGATTGCATGTAATATTCTAATTTTCTGAGATTGTAGATTTGGGGTTTTCATGAGCTGTAAGCCATCATCATCTCAATTATGACAAATCACAGCTTGAACTATCTTACTTTGCATGTAATGAGTGTATATCATATATTAGGTTCACCTTTTAAGTTGTATTACTGAAATAAATGAACTTTTGCACAATATTATAATTTTTCGAGTTTCACCTGGATTATGCATATTTTTTTCCATCCTCCCTGGGAAACGGTACTGATAAAAAAAAAAAGTAAGAATCTCCCCAAATTCTTCCTCCAAAGCCATACACATGGAGACCTCCCCCCCAAAAAAACCCTTTTTACTAAACCAGAGTGTCCAACTGTGGGAAATTTTAAGATCAGTGGACTTCAACTCCCAGAATTCTGTGAGTTAAAGTCGACACATCTTAAAAGTTCTCAAGGCTGGGTATCTCTGAGGTAACCTTTTGCAGACTTTAACATTTCATTGAAAAAGAATTTGGCATTACCAAATTATATTCATAGAATTAAAATTTGAAGCAGCCATTTAAACATTGCTTGATTATACCTATGCATTTTGGGTTTTTTTTTCTGGCAATTCCATAGTTTGGTATCTGTAGCTGTCAGTTGTTATCAATGCAAAAAACTGCAATATGCTTTATTGACTACAGAGATGTTCATATTAAGTACTGTTCAGACATGCAGTTCATTTCAAGAAGCATATGTAGTATTTAAGCATGTAATTTTCACTAGTATTTTTGGAGGGTTGGGCATTGCTAATGTACAGATGAACAAAATATTTCTATAAACTAGGTAACAATTGTATTATTTAATGATTCCAAGTCTGGAGTATGTATGAATAAGATGTCCCTCTTTGTGCTTTAGATTTAGAATTCTGCTGGACCCAAGGTCCTTTTGGCCCATATAGAGAACGAAACATTATTTTGCTCAAAAATAGGCTAATATAGTGCAGACAAAAATGGGATAACCCAGTGACCATTGGTTGCCATTGGGGGAAGCAGGATAAGATTATGAGCAAGCGTGCCGCCAGTGCAGTATGCTACACTTAATCCTTTGATAAGGAAAAAGCATCCAGGCCAGTGCATCAGTGGTGGTTGAGGTGAGGTGCTATGGACCTCACTGGACCACTGGGATATGTCTGAAGGGGCAAAGCCTTGCTACACAGGTAGTCCTTGATTTACGACAATTGAGTGCCAAATTTCTATTGCTAAGTGAGAGTGTTAAATGAATGCTGCCCCATTTTACGACCTTTATTTGCCATATTTGTTAAGTGAATCCCTGCAGTAAATTAAGTGAATCTGGCTTCCCAATTGATTTTCAATCAGAATAGAGCAGGAAGGGGACCTTGGAGGTCTTCTATTCCAACCCCCTGCTCATGCAGAAGACTATACCATTTCAGATCCAGTCTTTTTTTTTAAAAAACAAAAAACTCCTGTGATGAAGCATCCATAATTTCTGAATGCAAACTTCTCCACTGGTTAATTGTCCTCACTGTTGGGAAGTTTCTCCTTCAGGTTGCTTCTTTCTTTAGTTTCCATCCATTGTCTTGCCTTCTGGTGCTTTGGAAAATAAGTTGATTCCCTCTTTGTGGCAGCCCTTTAAGCACTGGACTGCTGCTATCATGTCTTCTACAAACTTGCCACACCCAATTCCTGCAACCATTCTTTGTATGTTTTTGTCTTCAGGCCCTTAATCATCTTTGTTACTCTTTGCACTTTTTTTTCAAAGTCTCAACATCTTTTTTCTTACTTTTTTTGTCAGAAGGTCACAAAAGGTGATTGCATGAGTCCAGGACATTGCAGCCATCATAAAATATGAATTGGTTGCCAAGTATCTGAACTTTGATCTCATGGCCATGGGGATGCTGCAATGGTTGGGTGAAAAACAGTCATAAGTCAGTCTTCAGTGCCGTTGTAACTTCAAATAGTCACTAAATGAACTGTTGTAAGGCAAGGTGGTTGCAAAATGGAGACATCCCAAGTTCTCTTTTGTTTGGAGGTAAAATGTCTGAAAAGTGGCTTATTCTGGGTTTTTTTGAAACATCATTTTGAGTGGATTTCACGTATGATCTAAAATTAACTAGCTTTTTCAAGTAAAAAACTGTGACTCATATCTGGGTGTATATTAACATAATTAGAACTACACTGAATAAAAAAAATTATGGACAATCTTAAAAAATATCAACTTGAAGTAGGCATATGATAAAGATAAATGGCACTTGCACTAGTAAGTATTTGAGCTTCAGAGCACATAAAAATAATTTAGAGCAGGTGTGGACAACTAGTTACTCAGCATCCTATATATACAGGTAGTCCTCGATTTAAAGGAATTCATTTAGTGATTCAAAGTTACAACGGCACTGAAAAAAGAGACTTAACGAATGTTTTTCACACTTATGACCATTGCAGCATCCCATGGTCACATGATCAAAATTCAGGTGCTTGGCAACCAGTTTGTATTTATGACATTTGCTGTGTCCCAAGGTCATGTAATCCTCTGACTTTCTGACAAGCAAAGTCAATGGGGAATCCAGATTTACTTAACCCTGTTATTAACAGCTGCAGTGATTTACTTAACTTTGGCAAGAAAAATCATAAAACGGAGCAGACTCACTTAACAAATGTTTCACTAGGCCATATAAATTTGGGGTTCAATTGTGGGTCGTAACTCAAGGATTACCTGTACAGCTTCCTGTACTGCGACATTAAAAGCTAGCAACGGAACAATTGGGCTTGGTCTGCGTTTGAGTGGGGTCCAATTTGCTTCAGATACTCAATTCTTCAACTTTGGAGAAAGCTTCAGATTTGCAAAACAGTTGAAAATTTAGCCCCGTTACCAGTGGTAACAATTTCTTTCATGCAGTCCTGATTCCCCAGCCAATGTCTCAACAGTCACGTGAGCCTTAGCTGCAGAGTTAAAATTTCTACTCCGCCCTGCACACATGCTGAAAAAGATGGTGAGGATATGACTCATTTTTAATGAGGATGTATCTCTCGGCAATAAAGTACTTCAGGCCCTTGTCCCTGTGAGATAATTCCATTTGATAGCACATCTTTCAAGAGTTAGTTGCCATCCTCTTACATTTTAGTAGGTAAAAGTATATTATCCAAACACATAGTTGATAAGGCAAGTAGGTGCAGTAATGAGTGAATAGGGGTGACTAGCAAAAATGGGGGCCTATGGGGATAGATGGAAGTATTTACTGGGAAGGTGGGCAAGTGGGTTGGCCACTAAACAGATTTAATGTCTTGTTCTTTGTGTAATTATAATATGGATATTTAAACTTGGAAATAGGTATATCCCAGCAAATTTGAAGCTAAACTTATAATTCTTAAACAATTGATTTGCTTAAGGAAAGAACGTATGAGATCTTCCAAAAATTTTCTTGTGCACAAGTGATGAAAACTCCATCTGTATGATTTAGTTCTCAGACAGGTAGTCCTCAAGGTAGGATTGTGATAGAGCTCAGAATGATGGTCGTAAATCGTTGTGGTTCATAGATTGAAGCATTTACATGACCGGATCTGATTTTGTGACCATTTTTTATCGAGCAAATCCATTTTCCCAATGGGTGTTTCTCTCCCCCGAAACTGGAAGTAAAACAGCACAAATTGCTGTGATGGGACTGCAGGACACTGTAAATTGTTTAAAGATGATCCAGCTGCCAAGTGCTCAAAATGCAGTTACATGACCATAGAGGTGTGTCCAGGAAGCACAATGGCTCAGCGGTTAGATGTTGAGCTTGTCAGCTGGAAAGCTGACAGCCCAGGTTTGAGAGCCAAGCTCTGCATGAAGGGGTGAGCTCCCATTACTTACCCCAGCTCCTGCTGACTAGTAACTAAAGCACGCAAATGCAAGGAGATAATTAGATATCACTTCAATGGGAAGTGATATCTTGGTGTATATATATATACTTGGTGTAGTCATGCTGGCCACGTGACCACAGAAATGTCTTTGGAGATTCCCTTGGCTAAGAAACTTGAGATATGCACTGACCCCTAGTATCTGACACAGGGGATACCTTTATCTTTAGGGTTGAGTGCAGCCATTGGGATTTCGAAAATGAGTTGCAAGTAGCTCTAGGGAAGTCTGTTGTAACTTCGAGCTGTTGTTAAGCAACTGGTCATTAAGTCAAGGACTGCCTATGTTGTTAGCTATGTTACTATTTTTATTCACTGGATAGGTTATTGTTGGAGTCTTGCATGAAATAGCCCTCCATTTTGTTTTGGATTGTGGAAATAACTGAGAAATACTTGTGTCAACTCTCTATCAACAAACTATGCTGGCTTACTAGAAATATTACTCAATGCTTTTCATGTGCTTCAGGAAGGGCTCTATGTATCGGATACATTTGTTGCTGTGTACATAGATAGACAAATATATCTATAAACTTTATAGAAATAAGATATACACAGCTTCTTTTTCAATAGTACCTCTTTACTTTCCTCCCCAAAAAATTAGTTGTTGCTTTTCTCATTCACCCAATGTTCTTGGTTACTCTCTTGTAGTTCAGCATGAGAGGTCAATCTCTTTAAGATTCTTCTTGGGATTGGGTGTGTGTGTGTGTGTGTGCGTGTCTCAATTTTCCCATTTTCACAAAGTTGATATCTAAATGACCCAAACCAGACTAGAATGCTCAGAAGTTATCCAAACCTTGAAAGAACTCCAATCAAATAAAAGCCAAACACCTTTTTAAAGGTTTATTCTCTGATTTCCTCGGGATCCCTTCCAGGTTCAGGCATGCACAACGTTTTGAGATATATTTCGTGGTGTTTTGAACCAAGGTACGCGCCAAAAGCAACTTGGATTAAAGCAGCAAATCTCATCTTTTTGAAAATCGGTTTACTAAGCAAGACCCAGAATCGCACTGCATTGTCTTTGTTTGGCAAGGGAGTAGTATAGTACCTGGAAGAGGGAGAAAGGATTATGAAGAAGAATTTGGCTAAGATTGTAATAATTAACAGCTTTGTCACTCCTAAAAAAAAGACCCAGTTTCCAGATTTAAAATGGACTCTACTACCGAGAAGGAAATTAATTGCTAAGAGTTTCTTTCTAAAATTTACCATCCCTGAATAATGTTATTCAAAGGAGGATACTGGCAGACCTCAACTTCCATGCATTTGTTTAGTGACCGTTTGAAGTTACAATGGTATTGAGAAAAGTGACCTATGACCATTTTTGTAACGTCCCCGTGGTCACATGATCAAATTTGGCAACTGGTTCCTAATGCTTGCAGTGTCCCGGGATCACCTTTTGCGACCTTCTGACATGCAAAGTCAGCAGGGAAGCCAAATTTACTTTACAAACATGTTACTATCTTAGCAATGCAGCGATTCACAAAACAACTGTGGCAAGAAAGATAGTAAAATGGGGCCAAAACTCACTTAACAATGGACTTGCTTTAGCAATGGCAGTGTTGGCCTCAATTGTGGCTGTAGGTTGAGGACTACCTATATAAAGAAGGGTATAGAAAGGTAAAGCTTTTGTAATAATGGGTTTTAATTGTAATGTAAATTCATTACATGCTGGAACTGTGTTCCCTCTTCCTACAGGTAGTCCTTGTTTTATGACCATTTGTTCAGCGACTATTCAAAGTTATGTTGGTGCTGAATTAGGGGACTTATCACAGGTTTGAGATCTGGCCGTCATAGGATCCCCATGGCCATATGATGGGTCCCCAGTTTAGGATTACAACATTGTAATGTCCCATGGTCACGTGATCATGATTTCCGACATTTTCTGCTGGCTTCCCAGAAGCAGGGGATTGGAAGCTACTTAATGAATTGCACTTTTCCTTAATGACAGCAGTCAAAGTTGAGGAAAACATTTAAATTAAGAAAATAATTTTGTACATAAGTTGGTAAAGTACAGAATCCTACAATCTACATGATCATGTTGGATAATTACATAGAATTAAGGTTTACATCACAATGCTTTTGTTACCCACATAGTTCAACATTGAAAGATTCATCAATGAATGTTTATGAATGAAAACAGACTATCTTACAAAACAGAAGCAATGGATAAATAGGCTTTTGGAATTATGCCCAGAAATTCCAGAAAAATTGAAGTTTATAAGACAAAGCACGCAGTTTTGTAGACATTTGATTTTCAAGCAAATGGTTAATAAATAACAACAAAAGCAATTTCCAAATACAAACAAAAACACAATCTTGGTTCTTGCAAATAAGCTGCTAACAGAGTGCTTCATATAACAATGCGGTTGAAACATACCTTGTAGCCAGCAATGCATTCAGAGGCAAAGCTAGAATGATGGGGTAGAAAAAGCCCACGACAGCTCCTACCAAACCACCTCTCACCACAGCACAGATTTCACAGTTTAAATTACCTGAAATAATAAAGAACTAAATATTATTTGTGGTTTAAAATAGTTTCCCAGAAAAATTGCAATAAACGTGATGCATGCTGACAATGTTCCTCTTGTGAGATTAGTTTAGGTATGGAGCATGTGAACTAAAATGCTATATTCCAACCACTGAAACATTTAAAGTGTCCTGAATTCCAGTGGAAGAAACTTCTAGCTTTGTCAAAGGAAATGTGCAGCCAGCCCTTGCTTTCTTTTCTTTCTTTCATTCTTTCTTTTTTCTTCCTCTCTCCCTCCCCTGTATTTTCTCCCTTCCCCATGAACCATACATTAGCACAGTAATCCATGCCAAGTTCTATTACATGGCCTGCAAAGTAATTGGCCCAGGGTTATTTTAATTATTTTTAAATTATGGAAGCCCATCTTTAGGAATGCTAACATCTTAGCCAGTGTTTTGTAGGTTGTAAAATGGGTAGTTCCAGGATATCTATCACTCTTTCTGGTGGTCCTAATCAAAACATGAAGGAACATGGACTTGTTTCAGATTTCTATTGCAGGAGAACACTTAGAACAAGTATGAATGAGATGCCTAATTTTCCTGGCCTTGGATGGTTCAAAATACTCATTCTGAAAGCAGATTTAACATCTTCAATCACTTTTTACAGATAGTCCTGGCAATTTTTAAGATGTGTGGACTTCCAACTTCCAGAATTGGCTGGGGAATTCTGGGAATTGAATTCCACATAACTTTAAAAACTACCAAAGTTGAGAAGCAGTGATGAGAGGAACAATACTGTATTTAAAAAGCAGTTTACTCTAGTGTAGTTGCATTACTATCAGAAAAACAGATTGTTCAAGACTACATTGATGCCTGTCCTAATTTTGCTGCTCTCTTTTCCAGTGCTGCTTTAGTTTTATCAGTAGTTTCTTAATGTTTCATAAAATGGACTATAAAAAGCTTTGAAAAACACACATCATATTGGATGCTTCTGTCTTAGAGCAGGCAGAACTTCAGTAAAGACCCCATTTCTCTATAATGTAGCAGCCAGAGAAAAGAGTAAGCTTATAGTGTGTCTCTTCGTGTAAAAACATCAGCAATATCCAACTAGAATCTGATTACCTGGCAACTGAAGTATTGCAAGGTGCTGCACATGGGTCTTCCCTTCAAGACTATCAAGAAGCTACAGCTCTTCGAAAACATGGCAGCCTGAGAGTAGTAATGAGAGCTTCTTGTTATGTCCATGTGTCACTGCTGTCAGGCAAGCTGCACAAGTTGCCACATGGCTTTTGGATGCAATTCAAGATGCTGGATTTTCATGGAAAAGGGCCTGGCTATTTGAGAGTCCATTTGCGTCCATTCACTTCTACCCATATGAATAGGCAGAATAAGTGTGCTCTAGGTCCAGTCAGTTAACAATTGTTATCTTCTGAGATTCAGGAAGCATGCCTATTCTATTGCAACTTCCTGGTAATTTATTGAAAAGACACAACTTCTAATAAATAGCATTCACCAAGGATATATACAATGACCGCTCTCTTAACGTTCTGGATATTTCAAATTTCTTAAGGCATCATTCTGTTGGCCTGAATAATAGGGAGTTTGGGGATCTCCTGTCTACTCTTTTCTCTGGGCGGTTATGTTTCTAACTGTTTTTTAAAGTTCTGTTTTGAAATATTGCAAGCCGCTCAGAATCTTCTTGAAAATAGAAGATTTGGAAAAGGGGGAAGGCATTCCAGTATCCTTACCAAACATGATAAAAAGTTAAATATATTGGAAATTATTCTGGGAATTGTACAGTGCAGTGAATGGAAAAAAGTAACTTATAAGAATTAGAGTTATAACTTTAAAGTAAGGTTTACCTCATCTGGAGCCGTAAGTACCAGGATCTTACTTAACTATTACACACTATTTAAAAAAATGAGTTCTGTTTTGTGGGGCATAATTAAAAAAAGAAGCAAACTTTGACAACCAGTTCCAGAACCACCACTACAAATTGTTATTTATTAAGAGACACACCACATAATAAAAGAGGATGGGGTCCAATCTGTCTCAGTGAAGGTAAGTCTGTGCCATGCCGGAAATATCAGCATAATTATTACAGAGATCAGGGGAAAAAAAAGATTGAATTATTTAGATGAAGTCTTAACACATACCTGTCATCAAAGAGTGTTTTACTATGGCCTCATAAGCAACTGTAGTTATGGTGAGGGGCAATATGGACATGGCTACAACTGTTGAATAACGAGCCTGCGTGACATGCAGAATCTTCCTAAAAGAGTTATTAGATATTAAGGCAAGGAGACTTGAATTGAGGGCAAGGGCAAAGCTTCCATTGTTGAAGAAATTTCTGTAGAAGAAGAGAAAGTATTATTATAATACCGCCACCACTAATGACTACAACACTAACCTGTCTTATCAGTATAGTGCATCATATGCTATAGCAAAAGAATAAAAAAGGAAAGCAAATATTCTCCCTCTGAAAGCCTAAAATAGTATAGAATCTCATGAAATATACCCGAGGACGAGCTTCATAATGGGTAACTAATTAATTAGCTAGCAATCAAGTTCATACAGTAAGACTATAATTTCTCCTAAGCGAAGTCTGACATTTTTAAGTGAACAAAAAGCCCTACTGAAATTGGCATCTTTTATCAAATTAGCATCCATTTATTGCCACCACCGTATGAACCAGATTGCTCATGCCTTTCATAAAGCTAGTCCTCAGGAATGTCATGAGATTCTAAACTATATTTTCAGAATGAGCCTTAAGGCTGATAGATGCGTACCTGCGTAGGTGAACTGCTGAAGTAGTGATGAATGCAAAGCCTATTCAAGGCAGCAGACAGAACTCTGCTAACCTCCTAAAGCAGCTGTGGGCTATTTTTTCAGTACCAAGAAGTTGCACTTTTGACACTATTTTGACAGATGGGCAGGATTACGGTTACATCAGAATTTCCAGTGTATTTGGGGGAGAATTAATATTTTCAACAGTTTCCTACCCAAATTCAGTCCAGTTTTAGAAGTTTTTAAATAGGGGTCTATGAAACATCCTCTTTTCATGAGATGACTCCCCTTTTTCTGAAAGGTAGAAATGTTATCAGTGCTCTTAATTTTTATAAACCCAGAATTGTACTCAGAATTCTCTGAAAATAAATAATGATAAAAAATTACTTAGATTTGTAAATAGTTACTAATCAAAAATGGCTTTTCATAACATTACAGGGCTGAAAAACATTTTGGTCACAAAGAACAAACTATAAATATGTCATTAAGGGTGAAGCTATATCTGAAGTTAAATATTTAACTTTGCAACGTTGGGCTGGCAACCTCCTTATGTAAAACTCCTAAGATTTTCTGACTGCTAGCTTTGCTAGCTGACAAAAATATGTGTAGAGTTTCATTTTGCCTATTTCATAACTTGGGAAGTTAAATAACTGTTTATTGTACACAAAAACCCTAAACTAAAGATGCTACATTTGGTTGGCTTTAAACCTGATTAGGGGTTGGATGTGTGTGTGTGTATTTAAATGTATGGTGTAAACCCAGAAAATAAAAGAAGCAAGACGAGACAATAAGTTTCAATAGGAATGCTGCAATGGTTGTGTGAAAAATGGTCATAAATCACTTTTTTCAATGCCCTTGTAATTTCAAGTGGTCATTAAACAAAAGGTTGTAAGTCAAGGACCACCTGTACTTAAATATTCAGGTATTTGCAAAGTGTTAAATGCTCACTGATCTCGCTGAGGCAGCCTTTCAAACATCATCTGCCATTTGGCTTCTGGGATTTTTCTCGAATGATTGATTTTTTTCTCCACAGGATGGTCCAGAAATTCTTTCCCTGCCATTTTAATCTCTGTAGCATTGAAGAAATAAAGGAGATAAAGGGGATTAAAAGAGAACATACATAATGGTATTGTAATGCTTCAGTAATGCTTCTTATCAGTACAATGGATCTCCACTTTTACCCAAGCCTTGGGGGTGGGGGGGAGTGCTTTAAGATTCATTTTAGATTTTCAGTAATTAATAGATTTCCTTAAAGCAGGGAGGGAACCTGGAAAATTAAGCTGCTGTAAGGAACAGTTTAGATTGAAGTTTACAGTTCTTGCTCAGAGTCTGCAGCACTTCCGAAACAGGTATATTTTATTATTACAAAAACAGGGTGCTGCATGTCTTTGCTCAAAGAAATCTCTTTACATTATCACAAAATATAATTGTCTGTTGGTACACATTTAATAAAACAGAATAGGGGGACAACTTACTTTCCAAAGCACCAGAAGGCAAGACAAGAAACAATGGATGGAAATTAATCAAGGAAAGAAGCAACCTGGAATTAAGGAGAAACTTCCTAACAGTGAGGACAATTAAATCAGTGGAACAGCTGGCCTTTGGACCTTGTGGATACTCCATCACTGGAGGCTTTTAAGAAAAGACTGGACAGCCACTTGCATGAAATGGTATAGGGTCTCCTGTTTGACATGAGGGTTGGACTAGAAGACCTCCAAGGTCCCTTCCAGTTCCATTCTGATTGATGTTATGGTGCCATTCCTCTGGACAGCATTTACAAGACTTATCATTCCAGTAAAAGGTATGAACAACCACAGAGGACCACAATATCCCATATAAATCTGTCCTTGCTCCAAGGAAATTATAGAAGATTTTACCCATTATTTATTGTAGTGCTCTTATTTCTCCTTCAGCACGTGAAAAGTTTCTAGACTCCCCTCTTGATAAGGAAATCATTTTGGCCTAATTCATATAAATTTGAATACGTAATAAATTGAGAGAAGGAACCATGCAATGGAAAGTAGCAAGCTTTGCATGGGCTGCTGCTAAACAATACCTGTCAAAAGTTTCTAATGCTTTCTGGTATTTTATTTGCTGGAATGAGAGTGTTTGAATGTTCACTTATTTTATTAACATCTTTATTAATGCCATTTTAGGTAGGCTTTATTTTTGTTTCTACCAATGGCCAAAACAACTAAACTGAAAGCTGTTCAGTGTTACTTGATTGAGTTTGGCAGTTATACAAATTGAATAAATAGACTGATTTATTGATGAAGCCTATTCATTTCTCTAATGCCAAGAGAGCAACAAAGAAGCAAGTTAATTTTACACATCAAAATCCTGCTCTTCCAATTGTAAAGTTTAAACAACTGAAGCCATTTATGCTGGAAAATGAAGACCTGTAAAAAGGTCTCAATTTATTTTAATAATGTCCTGAAACAGATCAATCAGTCAAGATGCTCTGATCCAATGCCTGACATTCACTTTTTCCCTTTCAATCCTATTTTTATGTGCACTGGCAACCTAAGAAACAGAAGCCCCTCCCTCCCTTCTCTTTACTTTCACTTTCCATTTGTGTTGTTTTTATTCTGTAAAAAAGGTTTGATAAAAATTAAAATTGATTTGAAGTTGCAAAATACAGTGCATGCACACAATGCTAAACAGTTGCCTTCAAACTGTGGAGAAATGTTTTTACTAAACTTTTTTTTTGCCAACACACTTCCCTTAGAAATCCAGTCTCTAAATGAACATTTAGACTTTTGTCACTTTGAATACTAATTGGCATACATTAAAACAAAATTTTGTTGCATCTCTCAAAAGGTCACCATCTCCAATATACACGACATAAACATTACACAACAAATAAATACAAAATTATGCATATTCCACAGATATGACACGGAGAAACACAGTCTAGTTCATACGTACACATGTGCATGGTGAGGAAAATGAATCTTGCAAGTTTACTAGATGGATGGCATGTACAGTACTTCAAAACGAGAGGAGCAACACCAAAGAAATTGTGAAAACAAGGCCAGGAAACTTTGGGAAAGGTGGATTTATTGTCACCATGTAACTAAAAGTTTCTTCACACCTCTGGGCTCTTCCTGCACCTCACATACTGGGAAACTTTGTTTTGGGGCAACAAATGTCATTTCAACAGTGAGATGGGCAGCATGTAAATTTAGCAAAAGGAAAATTGGATTGTTCTCTGAAGCAGAAGCTGACCTCGCACTCTGATGCTCTGATTTACAGTGGAGTTCATCATCAACCCCAGAGAGATGATCCATGCAGGTTAGCACCTCCCTGCTATCCCTCCCTCTCATTCACCCATCCACACTTTTTTTCATTCCACTCCTTCCTTCCTTCTGTCCATCTATCCTTCCTTCCACTCCTTTCTTTCCACCTTCTGCCCATCCACTTCCTTCTATCCACCCATTACCTTCCTTCTGCCCATCCACGCCTTCCTTCCACTCCTTTCTTCCTTCTGCCCATTCACTTCCTTCTGTCCACCCATTACCTTCCTT
>BLBF01000006.1:8365626-8381762 GCA_015471245.1 Laticauda colubrina | reverse complement strand
CATTACCTTCCTTCTGCCCATCCATGCCTTCCTTCCACTCCTTCCTTTCCTCCTTCTGCCCATACACTTCCTTCTATCCATCCACTACCTTCCTTCCTTCTGTCCACCCATTACCTTCCTTCTGCCCATCCATGCCTTCTTTCCACTCCTTTCTTTCCTCCTTCTGCCCATCCACTTCCTTCCTTCCTTCCCAACCAACCAACCAACCACTTTCAGCACTTCGGAAGGTCGGCCCGATGCAGGAAGAACCTCCCCCCCCCCCTCCCCCGTCCCGTTTTGCAGCCTCGCTGCAGCCACTTCCCTCTCGCAGGGAGCAAAAGTCTCCTCGTCCTGCAGCCTCGCCCTCCCCTCTTTAACACACACACCCCGCCGTAACCCCTGCGTCGGAATCCCTGGGTCGAGGTTTGCCCGCAATCGCGACCTTCCTAGCTGGGCAGCGAAAGGTCCGCAAGCAGCCCACCAAGCCGGAGCTATACATAGGGAGGTCTTCCCTTCTGCAGCAATCCCTGCATTGCACCCGCGGACCCCCTCCCGGCGTTGTTTAATTTTAAGGTCCGTTGGGCAGGAGAGAAGCCAGCCCGGAAGGCCTCCCGGTTTAGAGCAAAGGAGAACCGATCAATGGTGGCGGTGGCGGTGGCGGTGGCGGTGGCGGCGGGCAACGGAGTTTTCTCAGTCGCACCTCCCCGCCCTTTCCCAAGCATTTTCCTTCCACCTACGTTTTATAGGCGCTTCCCTTTTTACTAGCCGCAGCCCCGGTCAGACGGGAAAGGCCTCCCCGTTCAGGGTCTTTTCTCGCTCCGGGCCCCGCGAAGAGCCCCGAGGTCGAGCCGCTCGGCTGGGTCACACGCCACCCGTGGGGCCCGCCATCTTGGCCGATCACATGGCTCGGATCGGATTGGGCGGCTGGAGGAAAGTGGCCGCGCGCGGGAGCCTCCGATTGGCTGGGCCGCTCGCACTCAAGGCCCTCCCCCCTTCCCTCAGCTGTCCGGCCGTGCTGAGGCGCGTAATCAGCCGGGCCGGAGAAGCAGCCGCGCTTGCTGGGGCGAGGCGATGGCGGTGGCGAGGCTGGCGGCGGCATTGGCATTATTGCGGTGGTTTCCTAGCAGATGGAGTTGAACCGGCGCGAGCGGGCGGGCAAGCGAACGAGCAGGCCGGCTGAAACGGACGGACGGACGGACGGACGGAGCGGCTTTATTATTCCTCCACCCCTCCCGACCGCAGGAGCCCCTTCCTCCGATGAAGGCTCAGCCTGCCAGCGTGGTAATAATCCCCCTGCAAAAAAAAAAAAAAAAAAAAAAATTCCCTCTGTAAATGGCTCTTTCGGAACACTCTGGGCTCGTTCCTCCTCCTCTTCGCCGAGGCGCGGACTCCACTCCCCATCGTTCCCAGCCAGCGTCGCGAAGGGGGCGTGTCAATCCTTCTGGCGTGAAGAAGCCCATCGTTCCCGGCAGCCTGTCCTGACGCTACCATTCCCCATCCCCTCGCTCGCAAGCTTTTGGGATTGACTGGCGTCCTCCCAAAATGGCTTAGATACCAGGGCCTTTCTGGGTGCCTCGAACTACCATCCCCATCATCCTGGGTTGGGAAAGGCGTGGGGGGGATGCGGATCCAGGAAGGAGACGAGCTCCTGTGGTCCTTCCCCCCCCCCCCCTCCACAAGAAGGTTGGGCTCTTGAATCCCCTCACGACTTCTTCCTCTCCCCCCCCCCCCATTTTGACATCCCCGTTTTTATTTTGACATCCTCATTTTTATGCTTTTTCTCACTTTCCTACAACCCGCTGAACCCCCTTTCCTTAATTTATTTAGTTTGCTTATTTCATTCCTCGCATGAATCTGGCTTCATCTTTGCCTCCATCACTTGGCACTTCATTTTTATCCTTCACTCCCACCCACTTTCCAGCCTGCTTAAAACATCTTCCCACCCATGGTCATGCCTTCTCACTTTCTGCTTCTTTTCACTTTAAGCCCTTGCAACCTTTTTTTTTTTTCCTTTTTGCTTCCATTTATAGCCCTCTGTCCTATGATGAAACATTCATTTATCTCAGTTTTCTTCTCCTTGCTTCCCATCTGAACAGCTTGCTTCACCTGAAGTATATAACCAACTTAGTTAAAGAGCTAGCTTATTGTTACTTTTGGTTTGGTTTTAATGGTTTAGCCTGAAGACTAGGCTTTTTTTTTTTTTTTTTTCCAGACCCATTGCAAAATGCATTAATTTGTTAATCAAGTGGAGCATCCAAAGTATTCGTTTATTTATTTGATTCGTACAGCTGTCCACCTCACTTTTACATGAGAGGTCCTTGGTGTTCTCTGGTCTTGGTTGCTTTCTTGAAGATATTTCATCACCTAAGTAGGTAAACATCAACAGTTCGTCATCTGTATACAGGTAGCTCTCAACGATCACAACTGAGCCCAACATTTACATTGTTAAGCGAGAAACAATGTAAATTTTTTTTTATGTCGTCTTAAGTGAGTTTTGCCCCATTTTACAACTTTTTCTTGTCACATTTGTTCCCTGAATTACTGCAACTGTTAAATTAGTAATACAGTTGTTAAGTGAATCTGGTTTCCTCATTGACTTTGCTTGTTAAAGGTAGCAAAAGGCGATCATATGACTCTGTGACATTGCAACTGTCATAAATGTAAGTTCGTTGTCAAGCATCCAAATGTAAATCACATGCCCAGGGGATGCTACAACGGTTGTAAGTGTGAAAAATAGTCATAAGTCACTTTTTTCAGTGATGTTAGAAGTGTGAATGGTCACTAAGTGAGCTGTTGTAAGTTGAGGACTACCTGTACTTTTATGCGAGTCTAGGAGACTTATAATAAAATACATAAATGCACAGTGTAAAAGCAGAAAATAAAAATAATCACAAGCAGAAGGTCATAATATAATCAATCAGCCAGACAGCCAGGAAATGGGCTCTGTGATACACTCAGGGCTATAGACTTGGACACAAAGCCAAGTTTTAAAAGCCTTACAAAACACCAACAAGCTCAGATCCACTTTAACCTTAAGTGAGGATGATATTCTAAAGCAGAGACCCCCAATCCCAGTACCAGTTAGTACCAGTCAGTACCAGCCAGTACCAGTCCACGATCTGTTAGGAACCAGGCCACACAGCTGGAGGTGAGCAGCAGGGCAGTGAGTGAAGCTTCATCTGTATTTGCAACTATTTCCCAATGCTAGCATCACTGCCTCAGCTCCACCTCATTAGATTCTCATAGGAGCATAAATCCTACTGTGAACTGTTCATGTGTGGGATCTAGGTTGCATGCTCCTCCACCCCCCCCCCCCCCCGGCTGGTCCGAGAAAAAATTGTCTCCCACAAAACTCTTCCTTGGTGTCAAAAATGTTGGGGACCGCTGTTCTAAAGGGCGAGTGCTACAACAGAAAAAGAAAAGTCTCTCAGCCGCACCAGCTGATAACTTTGTAGCTGACAGTGCCCAGAGCATGTCTCTCCTACTACTTCAGGTAGGATGGGGTAGAAAAGATCAGTTCAGTTCCACCAGCAGGTTTCAGTTCACGTTCCCTGTGTAAACCTTGTCTAGACATTGACCCACCTGTCTCCCTTGCTTCTTATCTCAGTCCCATCATACTGATGACTCTTTACCATTTTCTTCTGCTGCACATTTCTCCATCTTTTATTTTCTCTCCTGATGTACCCTGACTCACCCAGAAACTCATTTTCATGTAGTCTGTTGCTGTGTTCATATTCCTGTTTATAATTCACCTCTGCTTGAGGAGAATTTGTTCCTGCCAGTTTTCCTTGCTGCCTCTTAAAATCTTTTTTTGGGTTGTCTCTATATGCCCCTGGGCACATCTAGTCTTTGCTGCTGATCTAGGATCCTTTCAGATTTTGCTATTCAATTCATTTTCTTAATGGTCCTTCATTCCATATTGAAAATACACTCACATTGTTTCTTGTAGGGCCTCATTTCAACTTCTTTTTTCTCAGTTTTTATGCCTCAGTTTTTATGCAGCTACACATTCCTCTTATGTAGAGATAGTGCTCTAGTTCGCATAACCTTCCAATTCAACATCTTCAATGTTTAATTGCATTGCGTTCTTCATTTTGCTGCTGGTACTGAATTTTAGGAGCAGAGGATGCTTCTAAAAGTGCAGGACTAAAATTCTGACAGTGCATTAAGAGCATTGAAGGAGCCTTTCTCCAAATCACAGGGGTGAAAATATAGTATGATTTTGAATGTGCATTCCTTTTTAGTCATGTCATCACTGCTATTGAATTTGCACAGGTTATTTCTGTGTTTTTTAACAGGACAATTTTCTTCATTTCCTCCCTTTTTTTTTTTGCATGCATCTGTCAACATTTCAAAAATATATTCATGTCTCTAACTTAATTATAATAATTTGTTCTACTCTCACTTTTTAGAGCATAGCCCTTGGCTCCTTATTCAAATGTAGTTCTTATTCCCCAAAGTTTGCACATATGTTTCTGTAGAGAGCCATGGTGGTGACCTTGGAAAAAACTATGCAAATATAGTTACTAAAAAAAAAGATGTTCTAAGCCAGAAAATGGGGATTTTTTAAAAAAAATTGTCAAGAAAGCTCGCCTCTCTTCTGCTCCATCTGTTATCCACATCACACCCTGTAAGAAGCCTGCTGTATGGAACCATTTAAAATTAAGTAGAAAATTTACTTATTTTTTTTTTATTCTGCCTGTATAATTTTTATATAAATAACTCAAGGCAGCAAAGATACTTAATGCTCCTTCCTCCTCCCATTTAACCCACAACAATAACTCTGTGAGGTGAGTTGTGCTGAAAGAGAGTGACTGGGCCAAAGTGACCCAGCCGGCTTTCATGCAGGACCAGAACTCACCATCTTCTGGTCATTGGCCCAAAGTCAATGAGATAGTTTTCAACCCTAAAACAGGACTAGAACTCCCAGTCTCCAATTTCTTGCCTGATGTCTTAATCACTATGCAGAGATCTATGTAGAGATTATGGGTACAAAAACAAGTGCATGCTTTGAACATGGGAAACAGCAAGCAAGACAAAGAACCTTAGTCAGAAGCTCCTCCTTAATTCACTTAAACAGAGTTTCTCAACGAGGGTCCCACTGAACCCTAGAGTTTTGTGAGAGATCACCAGGGTTTCCCTGAGAGATCATGATTTATTTTCAAAAAGCAGAGACAGAAACCAAGCCCTCCAACTGCCAACCATGGGTTGGCCTGCTGGAGTGTGGGATGGGGGCGGGGATCGCACTCACGTGCAAGCAGGGCAAACAAAGCGCCAGACAATGAATCAGGAAAAGAAGAGCGAGGAACAGCAAGTGGTGAGACAATGTGCAAGACTCAGGCATCACGGGGCTTCCCTGCTGGGGCTCTGCTTGTAGGCAGACCCCTGCCTTTCTGTAGATGCAACACATCTGGGAACTTCATCTAGGGTAGGTAAATGAGATTTGGAGCTGGCCTGGCAGCAGCAGGAGCCTCCCACAAAGGTCAATAAAAAAACGGTTGTAAGTTGTAGATTACCTGTACTTACTTTATGGCCTGCTGGATTCTCCTTTCACATTTATTTAATTGCTTCAGCTGCTCACTTCAGATAAGCAACTGCCGGTGGCACGCACAATCATAAAGCAATCACAATACAGGTTGTCCTGGAGTTATGACCACCATTGAGCCCCAGATTTCTGTGGTTAAATGAGATATTTCTTAAGTGAGTTTTGCCCCATGTTATGACCTTCCTTTCCGTAGCTGTTAAGTGAATCCCTGCAGATGTTAAATTAGTAACATGGTTGTTAAGTGAATCCGGCTTCCCCTTTGACTTTGCTTTTCAGAAGGCCATAAAAGGGGATCACACAACCCCAGGACATTGCAACCATCATAAAAAGGAGACAGTTGCCAATTTTAATCACCCTGGGATGCTGCAACAGTTGTGAGTGTGAAAAAGTCACTTTCTTCAGTGCCAGGATTACTGTGAACGGTCAATAAACTAACTGTTGTAAGTCGAGGAAAACCGGTATAGTACAAAAATATATATCTACAGGTCATCCTTGACCACAATTAAGCTCAACATTTCCATTGTTAAAGCCAGCGTTTGTTAAATTGCCCCATTTTACGACCTTTTTCTCACCACAATCGTGAAATTAATCCCTGCAGTTGATAAGCCAGTAACCCAGTTGTTAAGTAAATCTGGCTTCCCCATGGACATTGCTTGTCCGAAGGTCGCCAAAGGAGATCCCATGACTTTGGCATTGTCGGAAGCATGAATCCGTTGCTGAGCATCTGAGTTTTGATCACATGTTGTGGTTAGCTGGCAGCAGGTACAGATGGCTGAGGAGAGTAAGGACTCAGATGAGGGCCCAGGACCATTAGGGAGTGGACTGCTGCCTTCAGAGATTGTGGGGGCTGGCAGCAGCAATGAGGTTCCCGAGGAACCTGTGCCAAGTGCGCGTGCGCACAGGATTGCTCGCAGGAAAGAGCAGCTGCAACAGCCCAGGCGACTCAGGAGTAATGGCCCCTCCTTCAAGAAGATAAAAGCCAGCTGTGAAAAGAACGTTCTTTGCAGGAAGCAAAGACGTTTTGAAACTCAGCCTCGTGGACATTATAGTAAGTTGATATTTGAAGATTCTCGTATTGTGAAATATTTCTGATCTGTTATTCTAGGCAGATTCACACGATTTTGGCAAGGTTTCTGCAGCCTTTTAACCGGGAATTCATAAGACTCATTAAAAGGTTTCTGTTCCCTTTAGTTATTGTTTATCTTATTGGAAAAGGGTTTGGGGAAGAACACATGACCCTGGGGTGCGCCAAAGATTGTGTGGAAAAAAACAACAACACCAGTCATCGGTTGCTTTTTTCCAGTGCTGTTGTAACTCTGGTCACTAAATAAACTGTTGTAAGTCAAGGACTTCCTGTATATGAGACAACCAAGAGATTTTCTTGATTTCATCGTGAGGGGAAACTCTACTGAAAACTCTGCTCTTCTCTTGGTAGGTGGTGGCTGCTTTCCTGAGCTCAGCGCGAAATGACCAGAACTCACTTGTCCCGATGCCCTGTGGTTTGCTTCGCCAGCCTGCCCTGGGAACAGCACTGTCGCTTTAATAATTCCATGTCAAGGGATTGCTTTCAATCCTCTTGGGTGTAATACAAGAGGATCAGAGGGATGTTACAGACCAAAAGGCGAGGCGGAGAGTCTACAAATGAAAGTGACCGGCTGTGCGGGTAACCAACTGAAACTTCGGAGCTTAGTTTCCAGCATCCAGAAGATCAGGATGTCTGTCTAATGGGCAAAAATCCTTGTGACCGCATCAGGAAGAAAGAAAAAAAAACTCCTCTTTGAATTGTCTCCAGCTTCCTTGAAAATTTTATTGGGATTATTTAAGACGGGGTCGCACGATTTTGGATTCTAGAATACTGAGATTGCCAAGTTTTTGGACTGTGTGCCTTAATTGCATTTTTTTTTTTTGGGGGGGGGGAATGTTCACTCAACTTCTGACTACAATACAAAAACAATCCTTCGTGGTTGGAAGAGGGATTCTTAGACGTTTTTGTAAACGGACGTGTGTTTTCTCCGATATATTTTTATAGCTTGGGAAATACTTTTGCAGATTTTGACAACAGCTTGTGGCAGACATTCTCTCAAACTCCCCTCCCTGCCTTTGCTCTTTTCCTGGGGATGTGGGAAGTTTTTAACGTGAATTACGAGCATCCTTGGGGGGAAATGAAGAAATAAAAAGTCCTTTTTTTAACCTGAACCATTTTGAGTGGGACGGCAGACTTCTGACTTCCCAAGATAAATACCGGAAGGACTCTACAGGAAATAAATACTTGCATCCAGTGCCAGAAGTAACAGCAAGAATGCCAGTGAAGAAGAAAGGTGGGCTATGAGGAGGAGGGTTGGTCTGGCTTTTGAACATAATTGGATATCTGACATATGCCATTTTACACTAAAAAGCATTTGAATAGGAGAATAAAAGTATTTTGCGGTGGAGAGGGGAAAGAGGAGCACTTCGTGCATCGTTGTTTACGTGCAAAAAAACCTTTAAAACTTCAAATAAAATATTTGGAGAGCTTTTGGTTTTTGTAGTGTTTCAGTAAAGGGAATCGGGAGGTGGGAACAACTCCAGTTTTATCCCGGCAATACTTCCATGCATAAACATACATAAATGTAAATGATATCAGCAGTATTTTGTTCTGTGGGAAGGATTGGTGGAAGAATTCCCGAATAGATCTTACAAAATCATAACTTTAATTGCTTACGGAGTTCAATGTTATTAACTATTAGTGATTACTTTTTTATGAGAGGTATGTCATTTGCCACTGTTTTAGGCATACTCCTGAAACACACAACAATTGAGCTTTTATTTATTTTTAGCTGTCATGAAGTCAAAGCAAATAATGAGAAGCATGAGTCAGGAACTCTCATTTCAAACATTAGGTTGAATAAAACATCTTTTTAAGCTTATCATGAATGTTTTTAAACTTCTCTAGTGAAATATGTTTCTTTGTTTTAAAAATAGCTCTGAAATGTCCAAATCGGCTCCACTTCATCAAATGCAAAACAACAACAAAACTATTTTTTCACTGTTAAGGAGAGTATCTCTAATATGAAAGGAGAAAGAGTTGGCTACTGCATTTTAAATGTACCTTTATTTAACTTCCTCCGTCCTCATTAAAAATCCTTGACAATTGAGTACAGGTTTTGTCTGAACCGCAATATGTCTATAGTTCTTTTATCACAATAAATGATAAGCATTTGGTCTTATGAAAGAAACTAAAAGGGAATCCTTTTGCCCCAGGGATAAAATTTGTCACAAAGTTATACTGTTCCCTGTTTCATCCTGTCTTCTCAGAAGCCTTTTTGTTTGTTTGTTTTAGCATGGAAAACATTTCTTGCTCTCTATTTTGGGGCTAGAAATATGTTCTGTTATTTGCTAGTCTGGAACATAAGTATAAATCAGCAAGGAGAAAGGAGAGAATATTATTGTTTTGGGTTATTGTAATTCCTTGACTTGCTGTTCCCAGATAATGCATGAATTAATGGTGACATCTTTATGATTCAGCTTAATCATTACAATGCACCTGATTGGTGTTTTTATTTCTGAAAGTAATGGGAATGCACAGAAAGGGAGATAATTGATTGTACTGGTTATTAGTCATACTGAGCAAGCAGAGGGAGCTTATCTGTCTTCCCCAAATCTCCTTCTTGTCATATTTCCAGATTTAGAAAGAGCAAATTCCAAATCTCTGGGCCATTTTCGTTGGGAATTTTAGCAGTTTGTACTCTCAAATACATGACATCTGGTTGAGGAAGGAAGTCAAAATCGAGATAACGATCCCTTCCAAGTGTTGATTCTGTGGAAATGTTTGTCCCTGCCATAGCTGCAGCTGCCTGTGCAGACGTAAAGGTTTTCAGAATCTCTATCCAGGTGATGAGAAGAGAGAGAGAAAAAAACATATTTCTGATATTTGCTAGAATGAGATGTTAAAAATTGACTGCTTTGAGCAAAACTCCAGATCCTTTATTATGTAGGGATAAGCGTCAGATGAACTTGACCGTAGACTCTCCAGAAACTAGAATGAACAAAGGTAGAAATTATATTTTTATTGTATTTCAGGAATGGTTGCTATAACAGATAGTTATCAGCTACTGAACATGTGGGATTTTTTAATTCAGGATTCATACTTGGTCAGATTGTAAACATTTCACACTTTGTACTAGCCGGTCTTCTTGTTTTGAGTGCTGAAAATATCCATCTCATTCATCTGTGGTGATTCTCAGTCATCCAGGTCATAGTTGTCTCAAGGGTGCTTTTTTTCTTCAAAAGGCAACTGGACTGTTTTTTCCTTGAAGAAGGTGTTTTGCTTCTCATCCAAGAAGCTTCTTCAGTTCTGACTGAATGGTGGAGAATGGAAGGATTTATGTTCCTTGCAGTCATCTGGTCATTTAGCACTCATTCTGAGAGTCATTGAGTCCCTTTGGATGTTTATCTTGTGTTCTCAGGGTCACCTGAACAGTGCAAATAGGTATGGAGCCTTCTTGGAACTGCTGAAAGGACTGTGTTGTAAACAGAAGATGGGTGGTGTGTATCTCTCTCCATCTGTTGAGAATGTGGACTGCTGGTTTGAAAGAAGGGCCAAAGAGGCCATCTACATGAAGATTGAACAGAGGAGGAGGGATACAACGCTACCCATTTGCACTACTTAGATGACCCCAGGGGCACAGATAAACCTCCAAGTGTAATAGTACTAAGGACAGATGACTGCAAAGAATATAAATCCTTCCATTCTCCACCATTCAGTCAGAACTGAAGAAGCTTCTTCGATGAGAAGCAAAACGTCTTCTTGCTCACAGGGAAAAAACAAACAAACAGTCCAGTTGCATTTTTGAAGAAAAAGGCACCTTTGAGTCCACCTCAATTCTATTTAAGGTGCCTCTCCTCCTCCCGAACTGAATCATATTAAGATTGGCTCACGGGAAGGGGCAGCCCTGACCCTTGCACGTGCAAGAAACATTGCATGGGTTGTTGTTGTTTTTTTCATATCCTGGAGAAAATTAAGTCAGCTTGAGCAAAAACTCAGCATGAGCAGATGGGACCCCTGCATCGAGGCAGTCACATCTGGTCTGTCTTGCAGGTGTAAGCATTGCAGATTTTTTTTGTCTTCCTGCAAATATCCTGCCTCAAAACTTAAATGTATAGGAACAATCCATCTTGCAAAGCAAAGAAATGGGCTTATTCTGGGTTATTATTGGTTTGAACCACCATGGGACTCTTATACTTAATGAGATGAATTGCAAGAAGTAATTTCTTTGCTTCAGCAAGCAAGTGATCCTTACCCTTTTAAAGCTAGTTTAGCTTGGTCAGGCCAAAACTGACCAATAATAATCTATTATTTTCTATCTATTGTAGTGCTTTTAAAGTTGTAGCAACGTTTCAGCAGAATCTCATCTGCCATCATCAGGCTTCGGTATTGAGTTCGTCTATGTATGTATGTATGTATGTATGTATGTATGTTTGTATGCATATATGTGTGTATGTATGTATGTGTTTTCATAGATTTTCACAGGTATAGGTATGTAGGTCTAGGTGACATTTCACCAAAATGTCACCAAGATACTCTTAATCTTACATGGGAATAGACCCGAACACACCTAGACTTATATATATATACATTACAAGCAAGTGATCCTTACCCTTTTAAAGCTAGTTTAGCCTACAAACTTGAAATTTGGCACATACATTTCTCTTGGCTTCTAGGTGCTCACAAAGAAAGGATTTTTTGAAATGACCATCATCAGACATTCCTATATTATTATTAACACGCTCTGATGCTAAGGAATTCTACTCCCCACCTGAAAAGAAGCCTGTTCCAAATAATATAAGCAAAGGAGAGGAGTTTCAGTTTTACTTTCACAGTTTTAGTACAGAACAGTTGAGCTAAGCCACACTCAGGCTCCTTGCTGTCTCCTTGCCTACACAGCAAACTGCTTCAGTTTCCAAACAGCTCTCAACTCTCACACACATTGACAGGATGCTAACCAGATGAATACTGATGGATGGTGGTAGGCAGAGGCACAATTTTTTTCTCCTTATTTTCCTCCCCAAAAACTAAGCCTGATCACATAGTTTCCTAGCAAAGCATGGGTATACAACTAGTCATAAATTATTTTTCCCAGTTTTGGTTTGACCAAGCTAAGACTATCTTTAATGTAAAATGTAAAAATCTACATAGAATATAAACGTAGTCTATATTCTGTGTAGATTTTTACATTTTACATTAACTACATAGATTTTATGTAATCTATGTAGTTAATAATGTTAATTACAGCTTTACTTGCACATGGAACAAATGTGTGGCTCGATTTTGGGAGTTTGAGGCATTTTAAGATGAAAATGCTATAGGTTGGGAGCAAGGGTGTGGATCTTCTTGGTACAATATCTGGGTGTGTTTATATTGGGGGGATATTAAGATTTGAACAAGATCCAGCCTGATTGAAGAAGGACAAAAACTCATAACATGTTTTGGATAATTTAAGAGATACTGTGCATTAAATATTCAACATGAGGAGTAGCTAGAAAATCATACCTGGTCCATTTTAGTGGGTAGTATTTATTATACTCAAGGAAGGCTTAAAAAGAAGCACCAAAGAGCAATGGATTGAATTTAGAAGATGCTTTAAGCAGGAAGCTTCAATAATATTTATTACACAGCAGCCTGAGAAACTAGCATGAGATCTAAAAACTGTCTTTCAACAAATATTCAGACTAAAATTGGTTTCAA
Organism: Laticauda colubrina; assembly: GCA_015471245.1. Lineage (NCBI taxonomy): Eukaryota > Metazoa > Chordata > Lepidosauria > Squamata > Elapidae > Laticauda > Laticauda colubrina. The sequence goes on along the minus strand of BLBF01000006.1, from coordinate 8,369,514 downwards.
GAAAATCTAGGACCAGTACTATAAGTCACTATCTTCCTCTGGAAAAAAATAACATTGAAGGACAACAAGGATAATATACTGGTAATCCCTGGACCACAATTGAGCCCAAATTTTTTGCTGATGAGTGAAACATTTGTTAAGTGAATTTTGCCCCATTTTACAACCTTTCTACCCGCAGCTGTGAAGTGAATTACTGCAATTGTTAATAACACGATTGCTAAGTGAATCTGGCTTCCCCATTGACTTTGCTTGGCAGAAGGTCTCAAAAGGTGACCACATAACCATGGGACACTGCCATCATCGTAAATATGAGTCAGTTGCCAAGCACTTTAATGACCATGGGGATGCTACAACGGTCGTAAGTACGAAAAGCACTCAATCCCTTTCTTCAGTGCCATTGTAACTTTGAACAGTCTCTAAACTGTTGTAAGTTGAGGACTACCTGTACAGAATGCTTACATTTCATAGTAAAATGGTTAAAAAAAAGTATTCTTTTAATGCCAGGAATTGGACAATGTTATATTAAGAGCGTGTCCCTCTAGTCACCAATAATCAAATCTGGTGCCTTTATCTTAGATGCTCATTAAATCCAGCTACTTATGCATCAAAATTGCACCTTTACATTGGATTACTAAACCTACTGCCATCTCTGAGAACTATCTGCAAGTTAAACTAACAGGCGCAGCAAAAGTCTACAACAAGGAATGAAGCTATAATGAGTACTTTTTAGAATGCCAACCTGATTTATTTTTTTTCTTAGCTTGCAGCTTTTCACTCTCTGGTTTTCTATGGCTTTCCCTTCCGCAGTGAACCAATGTACTGTAGCTAATGAGCATGGCAGAAAGAGCTTCATTAAAAGGTTGATGGTTTCAGAAAATCTTTGGGCCAACTTCTCTCGCCTTCTTTTGATTTCTCAGAAAGCATCCAGGCCCCGAAGAATCCCCCACAAACACCCCCTAGAAAATAAAAACAGCAGGTAGCTGCAGCCTAGTTTGGGAATTTGAGTTTATTTTTCAAATTCAGCCATGCTCTCTTTAAAAAAAAAAAAAAAAGGCAAAAAGTAAACTGGGGATGGGTTAGTGTAGAAGGTTTTAGCTAGATTGCTTAGTGGGAAAGGACTTTATGACTTCCTGCAGACATAGAAGCCGTTTAGTACACATGTCATTCCAAACCTTGAATGTTCTCCTTGGACTAAAATCAGTTACAGATTTTTCTCAGTCATCTGGAATTAACCAGAGCGACTACCACTAATTGATAGGTCTGGTTCCTGGAGGGAACAGATTACGGCCTTGCTTCTTTTTTTCCATCAATGCTGACTTGAAGTATCTGCACATGTCTTTGTATATGGGGCAGCAGGCAAGCCCAAAGGAAAATATCTTCTATCCTTATAATTTGAATATTGGAATATTTTGTGCGATAGGCATGGGCAATCTCTGGATTACAGAATAGTAGAGTTGGAAGGGACCTTGGAGGTCTTCTAGTCCAACATCTTGCTCAGGCAGGAAACCCTATACCTGTTGTGGTTAGCTGGTGGCAGTTGTGGATGGCTGAGGAGAGCGAGGACTCAGATGAGAGGCCAGGACCATTAGGGAGTGGACTGCTGCCTTCAGAGATTGTGGGGGCTGGCAGCAGCTATGAGGAGGTTCTTGAGGAGCCTGTGCTTTCTTACGAGCACGCAGGGCTGCTCGTAAGAAAGAGTAGCTGCAACAGCAAGGGTGACTCGGGAGTAAGGCTGCAAGGTAACGGCCCCTCCTTTAAGAAGATAAAGGCCAGCTGTGAAGTGAATGTTCTTTGCAGGAAGCAAAGATGTTTTGAAACTCAGCCTCGTGGACATTACAGTATCTTAAGTTGGTATTTGAAGACTCTTGTGTTGTGAAATATTTCTGATCTGTGACTCTTAGCAGTCTCACACAGTTTTGCGAGGTTTGTGCTTATCAAAGTTAATTAGTTTGCAGCAGCCTTTTAACCGGGGATTCATAAGACTCATTAAATGGTTTATGTTTCCTTTGGTTATTGTTTGTTTTATTGGAAAAGGGTTTGGGTGAGAACAATACCATTTCAGACACGTGGCTGTCCAATCTCTTCTTCAAAACCTCCAAGGATGGAGCACCCATAACTTCTGAAGGCAAGCCTTTCCACTAATTAAATGTTCCAAGAACTTTCTCCTTAATGCTAGGTTAGTTCTCTCCTGGATTAGTTTCCATCTATTGCCTTCTAGTGCTGTTTCCAGCTACAGATAGTCCTTGACTTACAACGGTTCACTCAGTGACCATTCGAAGTCACAGCAACACTGAAAAAACCCGACTTACGAACATTTTTCACACTTACGATTGTTGCAGCATCCCCATGGTCACGTTGGGTTGCTTAACAACCGACTCGCATTTAGGACGGTTGCAGTGTCCCAGAGTCACGTAATCCCCTTTTGCGACCTTCTGACAAGCAAAGTCAATGGGCAAAACCAGATTCACTTAACAACTGTGTTACTAATTTAACAACTTCACTGATTCACTCAACATAGGTGGAGAGAAAAGCCATAAAATGGGGCAAAACTCACTTAACAAATTTCTCCCTGAACAACATAAATGTGTGGTCGTAAGTTATAACCTGTATTCCAGCTCGAGAATTTCCAGTGGCCCCAACCAGCATCGTGAGCAAGGCTGGGATTTGTAAATTGACACTATAGAGTTACAGTTTTTTCCAACCTGGGAAACTTCCATATAGGTGAATTTTCAATGGTGATCTTACTTTCTTAGAAAAAAATTAAGAACACCCAAAAGATTAATGTTTGGCAGCATGCCAGCTTCCAATTATTATTTTACTATTTTTGAAAAGAAATACCATGTAGGTCTAAGCGTATTTAGTATGTCTCTGTGTGCCTGTTTGGTACTCCAGTCGTTTGTGGCCTTCGGCTATGATTTAACCGTGTTTTTTGGGGGAGGCTTGAGTTTGGCTTGCTCCCAACTGGCATATGGAGAATATTTAGTCACCGCAGAAAGGAAAGGATGCCCAGTTAATTACAAATAAATGCATTGTTAAAACATAGACCTAGTTGTAGCTGGATGTGTCCTTACAAAGAGCTGAGGAAGACTTGTCATCTTTATTCATCAATCAGAGAGAGCAAGACTGGGTGGTTTTTTTCACCATTGGTCATTCTCACCATACTACTCAATGGTAGCAACTGTGAAAGGGATCTCAGAGTCCTAGTGAACAACCATTTAAATATGAGCCAGCCGTGTGCAGCAGCTGCCAAAAAAAGCCAACACAGTTCTAGGCTGCATAAACAGAGGGATAGAATCAAGATCATGTGAAGTGTTAATACCGCTTTATAATGCTTTGGTAAGGCCACACTTGGAATACTGCATTCAGTTTTGGTCACCACGATGTAAAAAAGATGTTGGGATTCTAGAAAGAGTGCAGAGAAGAGCAACAAAGATGATGAGGGGACTGGAGGCAAAAACATATTAAAAACAGTTGCTGGAACTGGGTATGTCTAGTCTGATGAAAAGAAGGACTAGGGGAGACATGATATCAGTCTTCCAATATCTCAGGGGCTGCCCCAAAGAAGAGGGAGTCAAGCTATTCTCCAAAGCACCTGAGGACAGGTCAAGAAGCAATGGATGGAAACTAATCAAGGAGAGATTCAATCTAGAAATGAGGAAAAATTTCCTGGCAGTTTCGAACAATTAATCAGTGGAACAACTTGCTTCCAGAAGTTGTGAATTCTCCAACACTGGAAGTTTTAAAAAAGATGTTGGATAACCATTTGTTTGAAATAGTGGGATTTCCTGCCTAGGCAGGGGGTTGGATTAGAAGACCTCCATGGTCCCTTCCAACTCTGTTATTCTCTTCTCTTCTCTTCTCTTCTCTTCTCTTCTCTTCTCTTCTCTT
>BLBF01000006.1:8334838-8365616 GCA_015471245.1 Laticauda colubrina | reverse complement strand
CTCTTCTCTTCTCTTCTCTTCTCTTCTCTTCTCTTCTCTTCTCTTCTATTCTATTCTATTCTATTCTATTCTATTCTATTCTATTCTATTGCCTGGTCACTTTCCAATTGGATTACAGGTAGTTCTCGACTTACAACTTTCTTTAGTGATGGTTTGAAGTTATAATGGTGACTTATGATCGTTGTTCACACTTAAGTTAGGGTGTCCTGGGATCACATGATCATCATTGAGATGTTCTGACAAGCTGGGTCAATGGAGAAAGCTGGATTTACCTAATGACCATGTGATTCACCTAACTGTAGCTTAATGACTATGGCAACAAAGGTCATAACATTGGACATCGTACTTAATAACCACCTCACTTAGAGACAGAAGTTCAAGGCCAAAATATTGAAGATTGAGGACTTGCTGTATTCTTATATGGAAGATATATGTCATGCCCCTGTCGGAGTCTGAATCCGAGGAGGAAGTTGAACAGCTGACAGAGTGGGAGTGTGGCTCTATTGGCTGTGGAGGAAACTGGGGAAGGGCAAAGTCTGGCTGGGCAGAGCAGGAGAGAGGTAGAACAAGGGAGAGAGAATTCAGAGGAAGACCCAGGCCCACCCTCTCTTCATCCTAGGGCATGCAGGGAGGAACGGAGAAGAGAGCAACATGGGTTGCATGGCTTACCGGGGAGGAAAGAGCCCTGATTTCCTTTATTAACCACAGCTGGGAAGAGAGCTTAAAAGAGATGCATGCTGAGTGCGGCAGCTGCTGGGAACAAATGTGAGTTTATCTTGTGTTGACTTTAGTTATCTGTGTTCCTGGCATCTTCCCAACCATGTTGAGTTATCACCGTACCTTCACGCCTGGAATTCCTGCTCCTGCCCTGCCGGACTAATTACTTCATTTTTGCCTTGATTGGACTTATAGTTACAGTTTTTGTTGACCATGTTTTGCATTTGATTCTCTGTAGCCCAAGGCTGTTCCCAGGAGAGTTTTTCTCCAGCCAGAAGGTAACCAGGACACTGGGGGCAAAGTTGAAGCTAATAAAGAGACTCCTACTGATTATCTGACTAAAAGGAATAGTTTCAGTTTTCAGTTCAATTTGGTGTTTTGTTATTTCTTGTAGCCAGTTTCTTATTTTTACCCAATATCTTCTCGTTTCGGGACATAACCACCACTTATGAAAGAAGGTGCCATTGGGGACCTTGTCAGAAGGTCGAAAAGGGGATCACATGACATTGCACATGACATTGCACATGACATGAGTCAATTACCAAGCATTTGAATTTTGATGGGGATGCTACAACAGTCATAAATATGAAAATGGTCATAAGTCACTTTTTTCAATACTGTTGTAATTTTGGCCACTATGTTAATTGTTGTTGTAAGTTGAGGACTATCTGTATTTAAGTTTGCCTGTGATTTACTGTTATTTCTCCAGTACTAGTTCTTCTAGAATTTTCAGTAAAATAAACAGCCAACTAGCCTACTTCTGTCTCAATTTTCTTTTGTTTGACCAATAGAAAAGACACAAGAATGTATCAATTATAGTTTTTTAGAGCTCAGTCATGTGCACAATAATGTAAATAAATAATGTAAATAATATGTCAATAGGAGCTGTAGGTTAAAAAAGAGGCATGATTTTATTTACAGATGCTATTTTGACTTTTTTTTAAAAAAATTCTCTCTGTAGATGCCCCTGAATTGGAATGTTGCAATTCTGCGTGCAATACAGCTGCCTTACGTTTTAAAGAAATGATTTAAAACACTTTTTTTTTCATTTTGTTTATCATCTAAGTAACAAATAAACCTCCAAAGTAGTTTATGAGATCAGCTATAAACAAGGCAACATCTGCCCTGGGATATTTGTCTAAAATGCTTAACACAAGCGGTGAGGAAGGCATAGGGAAACAGATGTGACCATTTTTAAACATTACCATTGATCTGTGCCTCTTTGCTTTAGAACTGAGCAAAATCAAGCTTTGTATTAATTAGTAATCTTTGTATGGCAAATACATCCTTCTGTTTTGCTATTTTACGGTTCAGCTAATTATTGCTCTATTATTGTTTTCTTCAGACACTGATCGAGCTTTAGCACTTCTGGAAGATTATTGTAAGAAGTTAAAAAAGCCAGAGGAGCAACAACTGAAAAAAGCCATTAAGAAAGTGATGGGCATCTTTAAAAGCAGTTTGTTCCAGGCCTTGCTAGGTATGTGAATTAATGCTACTTTGTCATACTGTTATGCTTCATTTATTTGGATGTTGTCCTAAATGGTTTTTCCAAAACACTTTCTGAGATCTGGGAATGCTGAATGCTATTAGTTATTAGTTATTGGTTATTGATTAGAATAATTACGAATGATAACCCCATGGAAGGCAAGTCTTTTTTCATGCTATTTACTTTAGGAGAAAATTCCCCTGTTGCTTTATGAGAAAAAGCCACCAGTTCTGTAAAGGAACCATTATGTAGGAGGAAAAATATTGGAGATATTGGATATTCCTCTGTCACTGGAGAACAGAGGAACAAAAGGTTTTCCAGTTCCAGTTCCAGTTTCAAAGGTGCTTTTTGAAAAGGGAACTGAACTTTTTGGGTTTTTTTTCCTTGAAATTTTTTTCCCTTGAAAATGGGGAAACTATAACGATTAGCATCTCCTAACTATAATAACTTGGAATCAGGAATATTAATTCATTCATAGATGATGGCTTAATATCCTGGTTCCTCTTTAACTGCAACCCATGTTTTTTAAAATGGTAAAATAGAGTTTTCTGATTTTATAATGATTCAAGTAATATGAGTTGCACAAATGATGAACAGATTTATGTGTCCTTTGGCTGAAGAGTGATTCCCCAAACCAGCTTTTAGGATGAAAGAATTTACCTACTGAATCAACAAACAAGGAAAAAAAATGTGTTATTTGAGATGAAAATACACATATTTATTCTTCTTCCTGACTTGGAATGAGGTTTCTTCTTTACCATGGTGCTTTTTTTAAATACTGCTAAAGAGACTGAAATGGGAAAGCACATAATCTCTCATTATAAAATTGTTTTGCAGTTTAATGGCTTAGAACCGCTGGTTTTTTTCTAAAGTAGTGATCTGAGCATATTCCAGGCTGCAAGATAATGCTGTTGCATAATCAATAATCAGGTTTGGTTACATAATGTCTGCTTTTTAATAATCATGTTTCTGACATCTGTTTGAGACCATTTCAGGTCGATTTGCCAGTTTAATGTGCTTGCATCTCCTACCTCTTACCTTTAAAATTCTGTTGTTGCCGTTGCAGATTTTAGCCTAAACGGTTTTATCTCTAGGTTTTAAATCCTGCCTCATTGTAGTTTTTGTGCTCTGATACACAATTTACACATTGCCAAAGAACTGCACGCAAGACTGTTTTTTATACAGTTGGCTTCATTGGGTGCATGTGCAATCTTCCCTCTGAGAAGGTCCCAATCTCAGAATGAATTAGGAACTCTGGAAATGCTCTATCCTAGGAAGATTCAAAATAGATTTGTTTCAAACCATTCTTGGGCCACCTAAAATATCTTGTTCCATGTTTGTTATGGTCTGTTTCAGGGCTGGAATCATCAAAGGCACACTATTTTTGCATACTGCTATATTTCATTTAAATATTTAAGGCAGGGGTCCTCAAACTTGACAGGTTTAAGACTTGTGGGCTTCAACTCCCAGAATTCCTCCTCCAGTCATGTTAGCTCAGGAATTCTGGGAGTTGAAGTCCACAAGTCTTAAACTTGCCAAGTTTGAAGACCTTTGACTTGCTATTAGGGGGTTGGACTAGAAGATCTCCGAGGTTCCTGCCCTATGATTCTATGTTCTATGATTCTTGTTGGAAGTGAGTCACCTGGTAGGGAGAGAGTCACCATGATATGAGTTTTCCAAAATCTGAGAGGCTGCCACAGAAAAGAGGGAATCGACCTATTCTCCAAAGCAGCTGACAAGAAGTAATGGATGGAAGATCATTACAGTAAGATCCAACCTAGAACTAAGGAGAAATTTCCTGACAGTGAGAATAATTAATTAGTAGAATATCTTGCTTCCAGACGTCATGGCTGCTGCACCACTGAAGGTTTTTAAGAAGAGATTGGACAGCCATTTGGCCAAAACGATATAGGGTCTCCTGCTTGAGCAGGGGGTTGGACTAGAAGACCTCCAAGGTTCCTTCCAACTCTGTTATTCTGCATTTTGTATAAATCCATGCCAGGCTAAGTTGCCTGAAACAAGGCTGGCCTGGCCATTTGCTCCCTGAAATGAAAAACAAGCTGGCTCTTTATTGATAATAGTGAGATAGTATCTTCCCAACTCTTGAAGAAAATTAGACAATTGAGGGGGAAACCCAGAGACTCACTGTATGGGCTACAAACCTACCTTCCCAATTCCTGTTGCTATCTTCTAGAGCAGGAATGTCAAACTTGTGGCCTATGGGCCAGATGTGTCACATGCTGGCCCTGCCCCCGCCTGATTTAGCGTAGGAGAAAAAAATTCCTGATACGTCACATGACGACGCCGTGACTATACGAGTTTGACACTCCTGTTCTAGTCATCCATCTCAAGAAATGCTTTTGGGTTTAATCCCCAAAGGTCCACTTAATTTAGCACCTTATTGTTTTCCATTGTAGTTTTCCACCTGTTCTTGGGAAGTCCACAAGTACAACATGGAAATGTGTTTGTAATACTACTGATGAACTTTGCTAAGACTTTGTTCAACATGCATATTAATTATCTGGATTCAATTGTTGTGTGTATTCAGTTGGTCCCTTGAATAGAATCATCCACTTTTTAGTTGTAGGCATGCTTGAAATTGAAAATACACTCTCCACATATGGTAGCCGCAGTGGAACCAATCATAACACACCCATTTACTGGGAGATGAGCTAACTAGGTGTAATGATCTCATGATATTTATAAGAGAAGAACAGACAAAGCTGGGTGGCGAAGTTAAACGAGTCATCTGCCTAGAGTCATTACTGTAGGAGATGACCAGGCTTAGCATGAGGGAAGGGTCAAGTGTGTCATCAGTCATGAGTCCCTGTGTTCCCATAAGAGTTCTAAGTCCAGCCCATCTTGAATACTCTCTTATTTCCTGTTCATTTCGCTTGACCATTACTAGTTCAGAATCTTGTAGAGAGCTTAAGCTTGCAATAAATCTTTATACTCGTTTGAATGCACAAATCTTCTAATTCCACACACACACACACACACACACACACACACACACATGGCACTTTACAGTTACATTCCCATAAAATGGTCATTATCCAACCCCACTTGAATTCTGTTGACCCTTTTCTAGCACCAAATTACTGATGATTAGCTGACTAGATTCTTGTGTATAAACATCAAATACATTGGAAGATGAATTCTAAGAAAATTGCCTGACATCTCAAAGCACCTAACTGAATTTGGCACTAGATTAGAAACTAATAGATTGTGAGTTCTAGTGCCAATTCAGGCATGAAAGCCGGTAGAGTGACTTTGATCCAATTACCAGGAGACTGTGAGTTCTAGTCTCATCTCAGGCATGAAAGCTGGCTGCATGGATTTGGGCTAATCACCAGGAGTCTGTGAGTTCTTGTCCTGCCTCAGGCATGACAGCTGGCCAGGTGACTTTGGGCCAATCATCTTCTCTCAGCCCAACTCACCTCACAAGGCTGTTGTTGTGTGGAAGATAGGAGAAGGAAGGAATATTAGATATGTTCACCGCCTTGAGTTATCTATAACAATAAAAGCGGAATTTAAACAACTAAAATAAGTAAATAAATAAATTTATGGAGATTCTCAGTCATCCAGGTCATAGTTGTCTCAAAGATGCTTTTTCAAGAGGCCCCTGGACTTTCTTGCTTTTCTTTGAAGACATTTCACTTCTCATCCAAGAAGTTTCTTCAACTTGACTGGATGGTGGGACGGAATCATTCCCCACCCTCCAATCAGAGCTGAAGAAGCTTCTTGGATGAGAGACGAAATGTCTTCAAAGAAAAACAAGGAAGTCCAGTTGCCTCTTGAAAAAGGACTTTCGGACAAGTAAATTTAGGCTTTCCAGATTAGTCACGCCAACGTATGCCCTAGAGTTTATGGGAGTTTCATCCCCAGGAAAGCTGGCTTGCAAGGAGAAGGCTGCCCTGTGCTGTGTCCAGCATGCAGGCATGTTCTTGATATGTTTTCTGTGACATAGTGGTTTTTAGTAACTCAGTAGTTTTATTTATAACTTCCTACACTTGCCTATTAGATCTGAATGCTTTCTTGGTACAGTAAATAAAGGTGGTGTAGAGTGACATCTTGTGGTTGCTTCTTATTGGGAAACATTCTTACATTATGTAGCTACACTGATCATAGTTCTCCAAGACCCAGATACAGCTACCTGCAAGAATCTTGTTTTTCATCACCATTAATGTGGAAGCTGCTTTAAAATGAATCCCATTAGCCTGTCTTGACTCAGTGTTTTCCAGATTAGCTACATTTGCACAACAGGTCTGTCTTCTTTTCATTGCCTTACATGCAGTCTTTGGGTTTGCACAGTACATTAACTCTGTTCCCACAACACGTTTAACCCTGTTAAACATAGTAACACTGAAAAGTGATAGCAGAAAAAGACCCAGGAGTGCATCAAGTTTGCTTTTGAGTTTTAAGTTTTTTTTGTTTTTGTTTTCTTTTTAATTTAAAATACCTGCAAGAATCTTGTTTTGCATCACTATTAATGTGGAAGCTGTTTTATTGTTTTCCACTGCACATTGACAAGCAGCATGCCTAACCATTAAAGTACCCTGGCCTCATGATCAATGCCTGTACATTTTTTTCCAATGAAAGACCAAATCCTGTGCAAACACCCAATTTATTTGCAGTCAGTTGCAATATATCATTCCTTCCCGTTACTTTTCATATCCCACTTGGGTTATAATGAGATTAGGCTTTTCAGTTTCATATCCAATTCAGCCTACATTCAGCCTACATTTTATTAAGCTAAAGTATTTTCTTGTTTTTCATATTATTCTCTCACAATCCTTTTAGAGTAACTTGCTAGCTTCTGCATTTTTTCTTTTCTTCAATCATACTAGAATTTATCTAGATGGGATGTGAAAGCTCCCATGGCCTTTGAAAAACCTTTTGTATTTGTGACTGATTAAAGCCATCATATCTGTTTCCAGGATCGAAACCACTATTTGCGTTGGGCAAATTCAATTGCAAACTTTTATAGGAAGGAGAGAATTATGCTTAATTTGTCTAGACTGCCGCTGTCAAAATAAAAATGAGGCTTTTTTCAAAACCAACTTAGCTTAGAACCATACCAGGTTTTGGACAAACCACCAACAGAAAGGGACACTTTCTTGATTCAAATATTGCAAGAATACAAATGGATATAAAATGGAACACTTTGCTTGGAGGGATGATAAAGTGCAATATATCTCATTTTCACATTCATTTGACTTGGTATGTAGGTATGTACCTGTCATTCCATGCGCTTGTTTGTAAATTTGGGTGAGGTTTAGGTCAAGTAGTGGTAATCAAATTCTTCCCTCGATGCACTTAGGACAGAGCTCTTGAGGTTCAAGGCCAATAGGATTTAAGTTTATATCTTGAGATCTTAAGGTTCATGACCAATCAAATCAAAATCAGATCAAATCAAATCTTTATTGTCAATGCACAACCTGTGTACAATGAAATTGAATGAGCCTCCCTTGGGATTTAAGGTTATCTTGAGAACTTGAGGTTCATGGCCAATGCATTTTAAGATATCTTGAGATCTTGAGGTTCATGATCAATGGGATTTAAGGTTATAGCTTCAGAAACTGAAGTTCATGGCCAATGGGATTTAAGATTATATCTTGAGATCTTGAGCTTCATGATTAATGGGATTTAACACATTTAAGGCTATCAAGACACCCAGGTTCTTATTTATTCATTTCTGTGTTAAATTTATATACCATCTTTTATCAGTGTGATTTGGGTGGTATATACACTCCTTCCTCTTCCTCTTTTCCCTCTCAACCACCACCCTAGGAGATAGGATGGGCTGAAAGAGAAGAGTTGGCTCAAAATCACCTTGTTAACTTCTGGGGCTGACACTTAAATAAATCCTATGTCTCTTTGGTGCTAACTCACTGCTCTAAGCACTGTGCTGGCTTTCCAAGGAATTTGGAAGGAGTCCATCCATCCATTCAGATTTTACAGATTTACAGATTTACAGAGTTGGAAAGGACCTTGTAAGTCATCTAGTCCAAGCAAGAGAACCTGTACCATTTTTGACAAATGGCAGTCCAATCTCTTCTTGAAAGCCTCCAGTGATGAAGCTCCCACAACTTCCAAAGGCAACTTCTGTTCCATGGGTTGATTGTTCTCACTGTCAGAAAATTTCTCCTTATTTCCAGGTTAAACCTCTCTTTGTTCAGTTTCCATCCATCATTCCTTGTCTGGCCTATAGGTGCTTTGGAAAATAGATATCTAGTTGTCTAGACATCTAGATGCATATATCACTCCACCCTCAAATTTTCTCCATAACAATAAACCTGTGTGATAGGTCAAGCTGAGAGAGAGTGTGATTGGCCCTAAGTCAGCCAGGGAACTTCCATGGTTGAGGAGGGATTAGAACTGGGGGTCTCCTGCTCCCAGTTGGACATCTTCATCACTACACCACACAGGCTGTTGGGCTGAGATGGGGAACTGTGTCAGCCCTTCAAAGTAGACCAGATCAATATACAGACCCTGATTAATTAACCCATTGATTAATTGTTCTCACTGTCAGGAAATTTCTCCTTAATTCTACACTGGATCTCTCTTTGATAAATTTCCACCTATTGCTTTCTTGTTCTACTTTCAGGTACTTTGGAGAAGAGATTGATTCCCTCTTCTTTGTAACAGTCCCTCAAATACTGGAAGACTAGTACTGTATCATTTTGGCCTAGTCCTTCTCTAGATATACCCAGTTCCTGCAACCGCTCATCATATGTTTTAGCCTCTAGTCCCGTAATCATCTTTGTTGCTCTTCTCTGCACTCTTTCTAGAGTCTCAACATCTTTTTATCTCATGGCAACCCAAACTGGATGCAATATTCCAAGTGGGGTCTTACCAAAGCATTATAAAGTAGTACTTTATAGTAGTTCACATGATCTTGATTCTATACCTCTATTAATGCAACCTAAGACTGTGTTGGATATTTTGGCAGCCTGATCCTTCCCAATTATGCTGAAAGGATGCCCAGGGCCACTGTTCTGACCTAGGCTTCCCCCAACAGCATGAAGCTGAGTCCTAGTCCTGATAAATCCCTTTTATTTGATTTACAATGAATTTCCTCTCCAACAAAGTCCCGGCCAACATTCTTTCACGATAGTTCCCAATTACAGCCCTTTATCAGGCTTAGAGAGGGTCAAGGCCTATATCTTTCAGATGCCACAATACTTGGCAAGCCTGCCAGAATGAACTAATTGTTTCCTGCAAAGCCACACTCTCCTTTTGCTCCTCTTTTATACTCTAGGGGAGGGGCCATTCACCGTCCACCGCCTTAACTCCCAAGTTGGCCCTTGTTCCTTAACTGTTCCCTTCGTCTGGAAACTCTGTGCATGCACATACTGGGAACAGGCTCCAGCTGTTCTTCTGCCTCATTGACATCTGATTCCAAAGGCAGCTGATAACTGTCAGATGGCTGTGGCCCCAACTCTGCCTCCAACACAGAGCACTTGTCAGAGCCTTTCCCAGTCTCCAGGACTGGCCCATGTTCCTCCTCAACCTCCTCACTGTCCAAAACTGCTGCCAGCTCCATTGGGCCACAACAGCCACCTTGAAAACCTATACACCTTCAACCAAATGCCTCTCCCTTCCAACTCCCATCCTGTGTAAAAGAAAAGATATTTTACTATGTGATGGGAGGAATAATGTAATAAAGAGAGAAAATCTTCAATACTTTGGCCTTTTTCCCCAAGTATTTCTTAACAGTGTTAATAGCATAGCTGGGAGATGCCAGAGGGGCCACATCAATGAAGTTTTTAGGCTACGGAGCCATGTTTTAGTTGAATTTATCCATGGAGGTCAGTCTTAATTGGAGAGGTTAGAGATGAGGGTTTATTTTGGAAACAGCATTTCTGGTACTGTAAAATATGAAAAAGGAAAGGAATTTGAAGTGGACTTTTTTCTTTACTAATGAGAGCAGCGTTTGATGATGGGGTTGTAAAACTTTCCCTTTTTCCTGTGAGAGTCAAGGAGGGCACATTTCTAACATTCCTAATTGGGTTGTGTTCTCCAACACGGTGCCCTGTACTTATGTTGGGACTGTAAGAGCTTCTCACAACTCTCACTCAGTTGGCTCTGAGTGAGGTTAACGCACGTGGATGCTGTGAAATTGGGACAAGTGCAGCTCAGCTCAGTGTACTGAAAAGCAGTAAAAAGGAAAGATTAATTCGCAAATAATTTTTTAATGGAAAGATTTTAAAGAACAATTCCTTGTTATTGTCAAATCAGACTGAGAGCTATTCGCCCCTCCTTTTCCAAAAGGTAAATGGGGTTTGTCTCTTCATCTAGTAGTTGGATGGAAAAGGACTTGGGGTGACATGGCAGGGGTGGGATTCTACCTGGTCGGACTGGTTCTATAGAACCGGTTGTTACGATTCTGCACTGTTAGGAGAACTGGCAAATTGCACCATTGGCTGGCCCCTCCCCTCTCCGCTCACTTACTCCTTACCTGGCATGCGTGCCATCCAACTTGCTTACCTTTGGTAAGTTGCTATTTTTCCTTCTGCCCCCTCCCATCAGCTGTTCTGCTGCTCCAGAAGATTTAGATGAGCTAGAAAGCAGGAAATTATTAGATTTCTTGCTTTCTAGCTAATCTAAAAGCAGAGCTGAATCTTCCTAAGGACTGAAGCATCTATTTTTCAGTGCAGACTCAGCTAGCAGATTGCAGAATGGTAGATCTCTGAGGGAATCTGTGATTCTGTGAGCAACTCAATTTGCCTGCTTGCTTTGCTTGATTTTGGGTAAAAGTTGCTTTTTCTAAATAAAAAAATCAATATTTTCATTAATATTGATAATATTTACATATAAGCCATGCCCAGCCAGTCACATGACCACCAAGCCACACCCACAAAATAGGCCACGCCCAAAGAACTGGTTGTTAAGAAATTTGAATCCCACCCCTGTAACATAACAGTCTTCCAATATTTGAGGGGCTGTCACTGAGAAGAGGGGGTTGACCCAAAGCAGTTGAACATGAGATAAATAACCTTGAATGGAAACTAATCAAGGAGAGAACCAACCTAGAAATAAGGAGAAATTTCCTGATTAAGTGTGAGAACAGTTAATCAGTGAAACAGCTTGCCTTCAGAAGTTGTGGGTGCTCCATCATTGAAGGTTTTCAGGAAGAGATTGGGCAGTCTTTTGTCTGGGATAGGGACAAAAGAGTGTCCTGTTTGAGCAGGGGGTTGGACTAGACGACCTCCAAGGGCCCTTCCAACTCTGTTTGTCTATATTTTGTAATTATATTAAGCTGGCTCCAGGATTCTTGGGGGGGATGGGTTGTGTTGGATGCATTAAAAAAAGCAGAATGGTCATAAGCATTAAAAAGGGAAGTCCTAATTTAGTAATTAATTGTAAACAGCACTGCAGCAGAAAGGTTGAAACCTGGTTTCTTTTTGTGCAGCTTTCTAAAATGAGCTTTCCAGTATTACAAAATGTTCAGTTAACAATAAACATTGTTCCTGTGATTGTTTTTCTCCCCACCAACCCTTCAAAATGTCTTTATTCTTTGTAGTAGCAAGTATTAATGAGTTTCCTTTTAACCAGCCTGATGATCTTGCAAACATTGGGAAAAAAAATACTGTTGAACCTCTCAACCTCAGCTTTTCTTCCTGTCAGCTGGAATCCCATCACCAGAGAAATGATTTCAAAAAGAACATTAACAAAAAAAAACACAAAAGAGCCCACACAAGGATAGATCAGAGCTTGTTTGTTTTTTGCCGATTCACATTGGCTCGAGCAACTTACGGTATTGTTGGCTGTTTGCTGGGTTGCGAGGAAGCTCTTCAGAAAAATACGTATCAATTTCTGAGGTAAATTTTTCTTCAAGTCAAGGTTGTCTCTTGGAAACAGCCCAGAAGAGGTATTGCCTCTTTTCTGGTCTGTGTGCGTATATATGTATGTGTATATTGATAGATGATAGATGATAGACCAGTGGTTCTCAACCTGTGGTCCACAGACTCCAAGTGATGGGTGCCCTGCGATTGTCGCCACAGGTGTGTGTGGGGTCTTCAAAGGCTTGAAGAAATGTTATGATTTAAATCTTGAGTTAAGTCTTGAGGGTCCGTGGCCGTAGTCTGTGGGCACAAAAAGTATTTAAAGAGGGCCCATGGTGAAGAAAAATTGAAAACTACTGGGATAATGATAGATAGATAGATAGATAGATAGATAGATAGACAGACAGACAGACAGACAGACAGACAGACAGACAGACAGACAGACAGAGTTGATAGATTAAAAGAGAGAATAGATATTTAGACAGACAGACAGATAGACAGACAGACAGACAGTTTGATAGATTGAGAGAGAGAATAAAGAGATAGGCAGGCAAGCAGGCGGCTAGACCAGGGATCTTCAAAGTTGACAGCTTTAAGACTTGTGGACTTCAACTCCCAGAATTCCTCCTCCGGTCATGTTAGCTCAGGAATTCTGGGAGTTGAAGTCCACAAGTCTTAAACTTGCCAAGTTTGAAGAGCCTTGAGCCAGCCAGCCAGCCAGCTAGCGCTGGGATTTTTAGGTAATCATGTGCTCAGATACATAACCAACTGAACTGAGTTTTCCTGCATTCTCTACTCCAAACACAGTATGCCATTTCTTTTGCTTTTCTTCTACTATCCTTCAGAATGAGAACTACTGTGATTTTCTGACCTATACAAGGGACTGGAATATCAGTCTCAATACTCAGGCTGTGCATTGTAGAAAGCCTCCAAATTCAGAACCACAAACATCTCTAAAAAAAGAGAAACAGGGTATATATTATTCAGCAGCTTTCTCATCTTCCACAACCTTCCTTGAAGGCTTTCTGGAGAAATGAAAGAAAGCGATGACGGTTAATGCAGGAAGCCAAAGCTAGCTAAGGTGACCTCCTCAAACCTTTAAAGATCTGGGACGTTTAGTGGTCCCTTATCCCCCGAATAACTTGGTACCTTCAACAGACCTTATCTGGAAACATTCCATTCTCTTTCTTTTTTATAGTGTTTGCTTTTTTCATAAAACATCAGGACTTTCTTTTTTTAACATTTGAAAGTTAGTATTAATTTCTTGGTATTTTGAAAGCTCTCTTGTATTTATATTTTTTTTATTTTTTTTGAATTGTGGTAACAACTTGACTCTTCAGTTCACTTGACACCAGTTTTCTCAGTATTGGTGTTTCCAAACATTTTAATGTGCTGAATATGTGGAGTTTAGTTTGACGAGCACTGATGATATTACTTAGGCTAATGAAACGTTTGCAAGAAAACATGCCAGCTCAGAGAACACCAAGGACCCCTCATTTCAACCCTGAACTATAAATATTCTCCTTTATTGGGGTTCAATTTATTGGGGGTTCCAGAGAGAAGTCTGACACTGTGTTAAATGTGCATAAGAAATGCCACCAGAGGTCACCCTTGATCAGGAATTAGACTTTCTTTGTAAAGAAAATGATTCTTTTTTTGGTATTTTATCTGATTGAATGATTTAAAAGAATAACTTTCCTTCTGTCTTATTACTCACATTAAAAATCTTTAAAGAAGGTATCTCATTAGTGTTTGCATCATATAGGATGAAAGCATTGAATAAGTATAGATTATTATCATTATCTATTATAGTAGTCCTATTATCGGGATGCGGTGGGTCAGTGGCTAAGACGTTGAGCTTGTTGATCAGAAAGGTCGGCAGTTTGGCTATTCGAATCCCTAGCACCATGTAACGGAGTGAGCTCCCGTTACTTGTCCCAGCTTCTGCCAACCTAGCAGTTCGAAAGCACGTAAAAAATGCAAGTAGAAAAATAGGGACCACTTATAAGAAGGTAACAACGTTCCATCTGCCTTCGGCATTTAGTCATGCCGGCCAGATGACGTCTTCGGGGAGCGCTGGCTCTTCGGCTTTGTAATGGAGATGAGCACCGCTTCCTAGAGTTAGTTAGTTTACTTTATTGTCATTGCACCTCATACAACAAAGTCAAACACCATCTTCAGTGCACATCATGACCATGAAAATAAACACAAACACACACCTTTCACTCTCCACACATTGAACCGAAAATCCCCGACATCGCACCAACACTGCATTATACAGCAGAATTCAAACAAGGCTTGCTGACTATAGATGCTCCTTGCCCCACAGGATTCAATCAAGGAAAGGATCCAAAAAACACACAGAATCATACCCACCATACACTGAAAGGAGCGGCCAGCCCCAGCATCCGTTTGTGCAGCCATCTTGAAAACTGGAAATGACTAGCAAGTGTGTGCGAGGGGAACCTTTACCTTTACCTTATTATCATTCCATGGAGTTGTTGTGCAAGTTGCAATCAGAACATAACTTTGGGGACACCAGATGTCAAGCGCATGACTTCCACTCGCTCAGAGCAAATCCGTTCAAACAGTGGAAAGTGTGCTTTCTGCCTGGCAAGGTGGGAAATTGTAATAAGAGCATTGAACCAAAGAAGCCCCTCAGTGTAATTCCATCTTTGCTTAAAAATAATTGGACTATCCTTTCACAGAAAACATATTCAAAGAGCAGACCATATTATGAGTTCCTGCAAATTTAAAGCCAAATTTAAAATAGGCTGGAACTCAGCAGCCAGCTGGAGTGAAACACTATTGAATGCTGGGTCCGAAGAAGGCTATAACAAGCCTTTCACGAGACAATCAAGTTCATCCAATTTGTGCAGCTGGAAGTCTCCAATTGTGCGAAAATCTTCTTCAAATTTATAAGCACCGTCACCAGTGGCACAAAGCACTGTATATAACATGGATTTTTTTTTATTTATTTCTTCCCATTTGAATAAAAGTAGGTAAGTCATATGTTGGGAATCTGATGAAGTGCAAATTTCCCTTCCATCCAAAAACTATCAAGTCTTTTAAGTTCAAGGTGGACATCTCGAATACCAGTGGACCCATACGGTGCATTTGATGTTAAATATTTACGAATTCTCTTCAGACTTTCAATGTCTTCCTGCTCTTCTTCTGCAGTAATATCTATAGCAGTGGTAGCTAACCTTTTTGGGCTCCTGTGCCAAAAATTGTGCATGTTCTTGCGTGCTCACGCTCGTGTGCCAGCACCTAAAAAGAAATGCGTGCCTCCCTTCGCCCCACCCCCTGCATGCGCATGCAATTGCCCCACCCCCTGCCACCCTCTTACCTGCACTGCACCTCACAGCTGATTTTCGGCCAGTTTGAGGCCTTTTTTTGGCCTCCCAGAGGCTTGAGGAAGGCTTCTGCAGGCTTTTCAGGCCAAAAACTAGGCCCATTTAGTCACTTCCGGTATTCGGCAAAATATTTCTGGCAAAAATGTTGTAAGTTGTGGTTGTTCGATTGTGGGGTGCTGCAAACAGTCGTAAATGCAGTCCGGGTGTTGAGTATCCAAAATGCAATCATGTGTACGGCTCTTACAACTCTGCAAACCAGATTGCATGTAGTTTTAAGGGGCCTGATATAACCGCAAATGGTTGCTGAATTTTGGTCATGTGACTATGGGGATGCTGCAATGGTCATAAGTGTGAAAAATAGTCATAAATCATTTTCTGCAGTGCTTTGGCTTGTCCAAAGGTTGCAAAAAGGGAATCTCATGATCAGGATGGATAAAAATTGATGCTTTTTTTAAAATAAAAAATGGATTTTAAAAAATTTAAAATTGGATTTTTTTTAATGATAAATTTGCTTTTGGAGTAAAAATCTATCGAAAGATAATTTTCTGTTTAAGATAAATTAATAATTTAGTTTATTCAGCATGAAATGAAACTTAGTTATGTAGCATGAGGCTGTATATTCTGCAATATTATGTGACTGTCGGTAAGTCAACAGCAGGTCAGAGGAGGAGCTGCTGCAGGCAGAGATGATAGCTGCTCTTTAAAAAATTATGATTTAAATCGAGTTGATTTAAATCAAGCCTTTTTACTCGTGATTTAAATCATGATTTAAATTGACTCAATTTAAAAATTGAATCCTCCCTGCCTGTGATCTTGGGAAACAGCAACAGAAGTATGAACCAGTTTAGAAACATATGAACGTTGGTCACATGATGCTACTGTTCTGACCAAGGCTTCCTGATACACTAACAAACACACATTCAATCCAAAACCCTTTTATTTTAGTTCAACAGCTGTGAATTATTGTCATTCACAACCTGTAATGAATCTCGACCAGTTATAAATCGTCCCATGGAAGCCTGCCAAAGTCCTTCTGGAGAGGTCTGATAAGAACGCACCTTCATCTTACTTGAAGTGCTGCCAACGACTAAAGTACCAATTAGTCTTTCAAAACCAAACAGAGCACAAACTCACCACAGAGCTTTCAGCTTTCAAACCCAGCAGAGCGAACAACGTTGCTTCCTGCAAAGGTTCCTGTCCCTTTGCACTTCCTTTATGTCTTATGGGAGGGGCCAATCATCTCCAAGCCTTACTCCTGAGTCACCCCTTTTACCTTAGCTACTCTTGCCTTCTGGCAGCTCTCCACACACACACACACACACACACTGGGAAGAGGCACCCTGGTTCTTCTGCCTTGCTGCTGTCAGATTCTGGAGGCTCTGGAATCAGCACATAAAGTCCCAGATAGCCCCTGGCCCCATCTCTGTATCGAACTCAGGACCAACGTCCAAATCATCCCCAGACTCCCAGAATTGCCCATGTTCTTCCCAACAGCCCAATTCTGCTGCCATCTCTGTCGGCTGCCAGCAGACCACAACAGCAACCAAGATCGTAAGTGTGAAAAATGGCCATAAGTCACTTTTTCCCCCAGTGCGGTTGAAACTTTGAAATGGTCACTAAATGAACTGTTGTAAGTCGAGGGCAACCTGTATTTTAGACCTCCATTTGTAAATAAAATAAATAAATAAATAAAATTCTGAACAGATCATGGTTGCAGGTTGGCTAATGCGGTATGCTCTGGAACATGGAAGAAATCACTCCTGTCTCCCCAGAAATGATGGAGCGCAAGCTGTCAAATTGCAAAACGCTGACATCTTTCCTGCGTCGTCCCTTGGCATTCAGAGAAATCTTAGCAGCTGCTTCCGATCTTGTCAGCTGGCTGCAGAGAAAAGCAGCCCAAGTCCCTTGAATTTTATACCCAGCTGTTTTCAAAAGGAATATGCAAAATGTTCCTTTTTTCCAGAAATGGAACTTCCGGTGAAGTCAAGAACATTCAGGGTTTCCCCACCCCCACCCCCACCCCTTGCAGGCTATGTAGATGGAGATATGTATCTTCCAGAAACCAAATAGGTCCGTGGTTGTTTCAAAACACGACAGCGCGCTCCAGTCCCTGAGGAAAATGGAACATTCTGGAATTCCCCAGAATGTTCTGCCTCTGGAATGAAACATTTTGACCATGTTTTAAGTTTTAAGCTGTGAAATGAGATGCTGCATTTTTGGAAGGAGAGATATTTTGGCATTGGAAGTAAAATATAATTTACAGGTAGTCCTCGACTTACAGTGACTTGTTTAGTGATGGTTTGAAGTTACAGTGCCACTGAAAAAAGTGACTTATGATCTTTTCATGCTTACAACCATTGCAGCATCCCATGGTCATGTGACCAATTTTCAGATGCTTGGCAACTGACTCACATTTATGACAGTTGCAGTGTCCCAGAATCATATCCCCTTTTGTGACCTTCTGACCAGAAAAGTCAATGGGGAAGCTAGATTCCCTTAACAACCTCAGTGATTCACTTAACAACCATGGCACAAATGGTCATAAAATGAGGCAAAATCCACTCAGCAACTGTCTTGCTTAGCAATGGAAATTTGGGGCTCAGTTATGGTCATAAGTCAAAGACTACTTGTACACATGCGTTAGTAGTAAGAGTTTACAACTTGGCCTTTTCTGAAGATAAAACTTGTCATAACACATCATCTTACTACATTGTGTAACCAAGATCTTTTCTTCCCTCCCTCCCTATTTTCTTCCTGTGTATGAAATTGATTTATTGATTGTATCTAATAGAAAAACAGAGTTGGAAGGGACCTTGGAGGTCTTCTAGTCCAACTCCCTGTCTAGGCAGGAAACCAACCCTACACCACTTCAGACAAATGGTTATCCAATATCTTCTTAAAAACTTCCAGTGTTGGAGCATTCATACCTTCTGGAGGCAAGTTGTTCCACTGATTAATTGTTCTTACTGTCAGGAAATTTCTCTTTAATTCTGGGTTACTTCTCTCTTTAATTAGTTTCCATCCATTGCATCCTTTCCTGTCCTCAGGTGCTTTGGAGAATAGCTTGACTCCCTCTCTTCTTTGGGGCAGCCCCTGAGATATTGGAACACTATTATCATGTCTCTCCTAGTCCTTCTTTTCATCAGACTAGACATACCCAGTTCCAGCAACCGTTCTTTATATGTTTTAGCCTCCGGGCTCCTGATCCTCTTTGTTGCTCTTCTCTGCACTCTTTCTAGAATCCCAACATCTTATTTACATCGTGGCAACCAAAACTGAATGCAGTATTCCAAGTGTGGCCTTACCAAGGCATTATAAAGTGGTATTAACACTTCATGTGATCTTGTTTCTGTCCCTCTGTTTATGCAGTCTAGGATTGTGTTGGCTTTTTTTGGCAGCTGCTGCACATGGCTGGCTCATATTTAAATGGTTGTTCCTCTAGGACTCTGAGATCCCTCTCGGAGTTACTACTATTGGGCAAGGTACCACATATACTGTACCTGTGCATTTGATTTTTCTTGCCTAAATATAAAACCTCCCCACTTATTTTTTGTATATCAATCATGTACAATGAGGTTATTTAAAGAGCAATTGGATGTCACTCGGGATGCTTATATTTTAATTTCTGATTTATTTTTGGCAGCTTAAGAGTACAGTGGAGAACAGGATTAACATCACGAAAAGTCTTCTTTTGTGGCTTGGCGCCTGTTGCTTTTATATCCTGCCACCACGACATTTCTAGCTGTGTAAAGTTTGTGAGGCTTAACACACTAGCTTTACTTTTGTTCTCTGTCAAAGATGGAGCAGGGCATATTGTCAGAGATTTGTCAACAGGAAGGCAGTGATTTAAAAATAAATCCTCTTGTTGATATCATTTAAGAGTCAGGCTGGGCCAGATTTGGGTTAATAGAGACATGGCTTTTAATTCTATATTTTGTTTCCTTCGGTCTATAACTCTGTTTCCCCAGGTTGATACAGACCTGATCTGGGTGGTTGGTGTGATTGTGTTTGTTGTTGCCACAAGAGGTGGAGAGGCTTATGGGTTTTGTACTGGAGAGTTTATTTTGTAAGTTACCGGGGTTCATTGTATGTGAGTTGGGCAGCCATATAAATTTGTTTAATAAATAGTAAATAAATATGATGAATCCATCAAGTAAGGACCTATTAGCTCATGTTTGCACAATAGACAAAGTGTTGTTAGTTTTTAGCTTTTTTTTTTGCAGCTTGATCTATGTTATTTTATTTATTGATTCACTACATAGCAAAACTCCAAGATGTCCTCAGAGGGTGTGTGTGTGCATGTGTGTACGTGTGTGTGTGTACGTGTGTGTGTGTGTGTGTGTGTGTGTGTGTGAAGATGTGGCCTCGATCTACAAAAATAAAAAAGCAGGGCCTTGATTGTACCATCACAGCCTTGGTTTTGTAGACACATACAAACTCAGATGTGACCCTGGTGAAACTAATGGTGGGAATCAGGTGTCCGTTATTCATGAATGTCTGTTAAATGTGGAAGTATGACATTATAGCAAGTTTTCTATTTTTTTTGGTGGTGTAAATTATCTCAAATGTTGTGTATCAGTTCCTTGATCTGATGCTTATTTGGCCAGTATAAATGGATGCAACCTGCTTGTTATTGGCATCATGACATCATCTGTTGATGTCATCACTCAGACAATGAAAAGCTGGTCCGTAGCATGTGAAATCCATTGTGTCAAGAACCACAAAAATGCAAGTTTCTCTTCTATTGTAGAAGCAAGAGAAAAAATGACCAGTAACAAAGCTACTTGTTAAGCCCTACATAATTGCTGAGGCCAAGAGAGCAAGGACATTCAGATTTTACGATACAGATAGAATCTTAAAGACTGTAATAGAAATTTCCCAACCTCCTTTCTCCTGAGTTGAGGTGAGGTCTCTTTAAAATTATCTTTCTCAATGATCGTCCCCTCCAGGCTGAATTTCCCTTTATAAATGAAACTGACAGACCTTTTAATTTTCCTTCCCCACCACAATCATACCGTTGTGGCCTGTTGGCCGCCGGCCTCTCTAGCAGCCAAATCGGAGGAGGTGTGGGAGTCAGGGTCAACATCAAGGCAACCTGAGAAAGAGGGAATGGAGCTGGTAGAGAGAGACAGACAGAGGCGGAGCCTGGGCTGTCCATCAGCCCTCAGATGGAGAGTCAACAGCCCTTAGGTCTAGAGCTGGTTGATGAGTAAGAAGAACAGCTGGGTCCTGTGCCTGAAGGCAGAGGAGAGGAGAACAGTGGAAATCTATGGGCCGGTCTTGGAATGGAAGAGCCACTGCTGCTAGCAAAGCTCCACCTTAGCTCTGGGATATAAGGCAGGGGGTGGAGATGAATAGATGTGGCAGACAACTATTCATCTCTCTGGCGGATGGACTTGTTAGCTTGTGGTGAGAGAGAAAATTTTTGCTGTGGCTGCTGGCGCTCCAAATAAAGGAATATTTTGAGTTTACATCAGAGGATTTGTCGTGCTTGGGGAGCTGGGTCAGAACACATACAGACAAAGTGTGCTGCATGACATTAAGGACAACCTAATAAAAGCAGCTGGCTTTAGGTATGACTACGGCTCACAGTAGAAATTAAAATAGCAAGCAAAGCATAGAGACTTTGTTAAATAGCTACCAGCGGGACGGGTTTTGGAAATACATTCTTAGCTGCCTTAGCGACATTGTGTGAGTTAATAAAATTTCCACAGTTCCTGCAGAGGGAAAAACAAACCCACTTGAAATTCTCCGAGTAACATTTTCTATATAGAATCTCTACAGGCCTAAGGATGTTGGCTCTTCTGGTCTTGTTCAACCAACATGGAAGTCCTTCCATCTTCTCAGCCAGATATCTGGTAAGTATCCCATTTCACTGCACGCTTTCTGTGGAAGCCTACCATGCAAATATTCAGTTACACCTACATAAACCAAAGCTAGTTTCCCAGCCCAGACATATTAAGCAATTACTAAAGACCCCAGCAGAGATAAACCATGTTTCTGCCTTGTGTAACTCTTGCTCTCCATCAAGCAATACTATAAAGAGCAGAACAACGCAGTACAAAAAAATATCATAACTTGAGATGCTTTTTTTTTTTTGGAGAAAGATAATGTGTATCTTAGCAGTGCTGTGAGTCCAAACAACAAAAATAGACCCAATTTATTTCAAGTGAAACTCAAAAGTTCATACAATATGGATGTTTTTTAAAAAAGGGGGGGATTTATAAGTAAGATAGTCTACGATTCTTAAACTGGGTGAGGCAGCCATTAATTTTGATTATCTTTTTCTTTCCCAGTTTCATGAAAATGAGAAGCAGAAGAAAAGAAATGGAGTGCAAATTAGTTGGGTCACTCAGATCTTAGGATAGCGAAGGGGGAAAAAAAGCTGTCATCTTGGCAATGGTGACTTCAGGATCAACATTAAAAGGTATAAAAGGTTTTTTTTTAAAGTGTGCTTGTAATGAATTTCAGAAGATTCCTTAGATTCTGCTTAATGAGGTCATGTCTAGCAATTTTCTCCCTTCCTCTCTGCTTAGGCTTAAGGATAGATACTGTATAATGCAGTTTCTAAGGTAGGGATTGTTTATTCTTAAACCCTATGCTGAAATGAGCTAAATTCTGCCCTCTAAAATTCAAGTGCATAGCTATTTGGGGATCCACAGCTAAAAAGAGCTGTGGTGGCACAGTGGTTAGAATGCAGTACTGCAGGCTATTTCTGCTGACTGCTGGCAATTTGTCAGATCAAATCTCACTGGGCTCAAGTTTAACTCAGCCTTCCATCCTTCCAAAGTTAGTAAAATGACCTAGACTGTTGGAGGCAATATGCTGACTCTGTAAACCACTTAGAGAGGGCTGTAAAGCACTATGAAGCAGTATATAAGTCTAAGTGCTATTGCTATCATAACCAGAGTAATTTTAATTGAATTAAAATTAATTAAACACAGTCCTCAACTTACGACTACAATTGAGGCCATGGGGATGCTGTGATGGTTGCAACTTACAGGAGCCATCATAAACGCCCCATGTCCAGTGCCATCCTTTGAACACTTGTGTTCTGACCTAGCTGAAACACAACAAACCCTCTGTAGTTGAAGCAATGATTCCTTTATTAGGAGCATCAGCAGCCCCAGCAAAAAGTTTGTCTTTGACCTCAGGCTGACAAGCCTGTCCAGCAGGGAAGATGAATAGTTGTCTACCACATCTATTCATCTCTGCCCCTGCCTTTTATCCTCAGAGCTACGGTGGGGTTTCACCAGCAGCGGTGACTCTTCCGCCCCAAGGAGCATCCCATACATTTCCACTGCTCTCCTCCCCTCCACCTTCTGTGCATCTGTGTGTCAGGCACTGGACCCAGCTGTTCCTCCTCTTCCTCATCAGGCCTAGGGGCTGTTGATTTTCCATTTGAGGGCTGATGGAGGGCCCAGGTTCTGCCTCTGCCTCTGTCAGCTCCATTCCCTCTTCCCCCTTGGAGCTCTCAAGTTGCCTTGATGTTGGCCCTGACTCCCACAACTCCTCCTCCTCTGAACGGCCACACTTATGACTATTGTAGCATCCTCATGATCATGGCACCAAGATTTGGATGCTTGGCAGATGGTTCATATTTATGATGGTTGCAGTGCCCTGGGGTCGTATGATCCCCTTTTGCAACCTTCTGGCAAGCAATGTCAATGGGGGAGCCAGATTCACTTAACAACCATGTGACTAATTTAACAACTGCAGGGATTCAGTTAACAAATGTGGAAAGAAAAGTCATAAAATAAGAGTAGCACTTGTATACCGCTTCGCAATGCTTTACAGCCCTCTCGAACCAGTTTAAAGAGTCAGCTTATTTGCCCCCAACAATCTGGGTCCTCATTTTACCCACCTCGGAAGGACGGAAGGCTGAGTCAATCTTGAGCCTGGTGAGATTCGAACTGCCGAATTGCAGTCAGCAGAAGTAGCTTGCAGTACCGCAGTCCAACCACTGGGCCAACATGGCTAATGGGGCAAGACTCACTTAGCAACTCTATAATTTAGCAACATCAATTCTGGGCTCAATTGTGGTCATAAGTTCAGGATTACCTGTACTTAACTTTTAGGCATTGCAGCGTTGATGTCCTCCCTTATTTTATGCTTCGTTCAGAGGTGGTATCCAGCAGGTTCTGACCAGTTCTGCAGAACCACTAGTGGAAATTTTGAGTAGTTCAGAGAATCGGCAAA
Source organism: Laticauda colubrina (assembly GCA_015471245.1). Lineage (NCBI taxonomy): Eukaryota > Metazoa > Chordata > Lepidosauria > Squamata > Elapidae > Laticauda > Laticauda colubrina. The sequence goes on along the minus strand of BLBF01000006.1, from coordinate 8,342,067 downwards.
TACCATTTCTGACTGGCCCCACCTCCATCTATTCTCTGCCTCCCATTGAATCCCAGCTGATTGGCTGGGTTTTCTTTTGTTGCCCTGCACAGGAAAATGGAGCTGGAAAGCAAGTTAGTGGAGTAGGGAGGGAATGGGGATTTTACAATATCCTTTCCCCAGGAGTAGGGATGGAATGGGGATTTTGCAGTAACCTTCCTCTGCCACATCCACCAAGTCACGCCCCCAGAACTGGGTAGTAAAAAAATTTGAATCCTACCACGAGTTTTGTTGTATTTTGATAGACCTCCACAATTCGTGTGCAGTGTGTATCCCATGGACAATTTTGTGCAAGTTGGCCATCGTGTTGCTTCTTATAGCTACAACACAAAGATAAGGATTGATGTAAAGACATTGATCTCAATGGCATATAAAACATTGAAAATGAAACAAATCCAGCTTGGAAGAGGTTGCACTGACTTTAAGAAGTGCTCTGACACTTCTGTGACCATGGTGAAAGCATTTCTGAACCAGATTTTTTGGCAACTGGTTCATATTTACAATGGTTGCAGTGTCCTGGGTTCATGTGATCCCCTTTGGTGACCTTCTGACAAGCAAAGTCAACAGGGCAAGCAGTTTCACTTAACAACCATGCCATTAACTTAACAACTACCATGGTTCATTTGACAACGGTGGCAAGAAAGGTTGTACAACGGGGCCAAACTCACTTAACAAATGTTTCACTCAGCAATATAAATTTTGGACTCAACTGTGGTCGTTACTTGAGGACTACCAATATCGCATCCTGTTTTGGGTTCATGCCAGTTATGAAATGATAGGAAAATGCTGAAAAGAATTCCAAGTTTGCACATGTCAATTGATGCACAATTCAATAGATTGGCTGACAGATGCTTATCCTGTGACTCAGAATACTGCAGCATATAATCACCTAGATCGGTTATGTTGATTGATTGTGGTGCTCATGTTGACTGAATGACATCTGATATGACAAGCCTAGTTAGCCTCCTGACATTTGAAGAACTGCCTCTCCCTAATTACATCCACCTGGCTCATCAAGATGGAAAGATAGGGTGTGTTAATGTTCCCACATCAATGAGAGATTGTCATCCCATGGGCAGTGTCATTAATACATGCCAATTGTCAAGCACCAAATTTTGGGGTTACTGCAACGTTCCTAAATGTGAAAAATGTTCATAAGTCATTTGGTTAAATGGTCACCAAAGAAATGGTGGTCAAGGGTCTATGGAGATTGTCAATCATCCAGGTCATGGTTGTCCCAAAGGTGCATTTTCAAGAGGTAGCTGGACTTGGCTGTTTTTTTCATTGAAGATGTTTTGCTTCTCATCCGAGAAGCTTTTTCAGTTCTGACAGGATGATGGGGAATGGAAGGATTTATATTCCTTGCAGGCAGCTGGTCATTTGCATTCTTTTTAGAAAGTCATTGAGGCCACTTGGAGATTTATCTGAGTCATCAGGGTCACCTGAGGAGTGCAAATGGGTGTTGGAGACTTGGAATTGCTGAAACGATTGTGTTGTAGACTGGAGACAGGAATCACCTATCCTGAGGACACAGATGACCCTCCAACTGGCCTCAACAACTCTCTAAAAAGAATGCAAATGACTAGCTGTCTGAAAGGAATATAAATTCTTCCATTCCCCACCATCCAGTCAGAGCTGAAGAAGCTTCTGGGATGAGAAGTGAAAAACCAGGAAGCCCAGTTGCCTCTTGAAAAAAGCACCTTTGGGATAAGCTTCTTGGATGAGAAACAAAATGTTTTCAAGGGAAAAAAAAAAAAACAAGAAGAAAGTTCTGTAGCCTTTTAAAAAGCACATTTGAGACAAATGGTTGTTAAGTCAAGGACTGCATGTAACACAAACATCATATTAACAATGAGATTTGGATAATGGATAAATGGTGAGTAAATTGTAATTGTGATGTCACATTTGAAACTCACTGCGATTGTAAGCATTGCAAGTCCTGATGGAAACCCACAGGTAGTAAAATGTAATTAAAACAAGATTTGCAATTGGCTTTGAATAGTACCTGAGTCACCACTTTTGTTCTTTAAGAAAGATGGTTTGTGGGTAGGATCTAGAATGAGCTTCTGTCAAGTATAATGAAGGGATCTTCGATTGGAATCCTTTTTCTCATCTTAGCATCACATCCTCACATGGGGGAAAAAAAAGAGCTCACACCCAGCAGCCTAAATCACAGAAAGAGCTAAGCTCCAAACTTTTAGAGTTCAAACACAGATCATGGAACATCAGAGTTGGAAGGGACCTTGGAGGTCTTCTAGTCCAACCCAGGCAGGAGACCCTATACCATTTCAGACATACTTCTATCTTGTCTCTTCTTAGCCTCCATTGTTCGAGCACCCACAACTTCTGAAGTTCCACTGGTTGATTGTTCTCACTGTTAGAAAAGTTCTCCTTCATTCTAGGTTGGTTCTATCCTTATGTTTTGACCCAAATCTTGTTCCAAGGAAACAAACACGAAACAGAGGTAACAGCAAAATCTTTTAAAGATTCTTTACGAATTCCGTTCCTTCACGGTTAAAAAGGCAGTTTCAAACTAATTGTCTCTGATAAGAACGAGCCTTGCCAAGGCGGTGCAAGGCTGCCAAGAACACTAGATAAAGTTACTAAGAAATATTTCAAACACAAAGTGTCTCCAAACACCGATCAAGATATTCTGAACATCTACAAGGCTTGAGTGCAAAAACGTCTTTGCTTCCTGCAAAGGACTCTGGTTTCTCAGCTGGCTTTTATCTCCTCAGGGAGGGGCCATTACCTTGCAGCCTTACTCCCGAGTCACCCGTGCTGCTGCAGCTGCTCTTTCCTTCGAGCAGCCCTGCACACACACATGCTGGGCACAGGCTCCTCGGGGGCCTCTTCATCACTGCTGCCAGCCTCCACAATCTCCAAGGGCAGCAGTCCACTCCCTGACAGTCCCGCCCCATCCCTGCATCACACACATGCCCGTCATCTGATTCCTCGCTCTCCGAGACCTCAGCCGTCTGCATCTGCTGCCGGCGAACCACAACACTTTGATTAGTTTCCATCCATTGCTTCTGCCTTTAGGTGCATATTTAGAAGATCCTTGTTGGTGGCCTTTTATCTTGGTAATATTGTTGCCCGGTTCAAAGGATTAGTATGCTGCTTTCATTATTATTAAAAGAGACATTTAATGGCAGGGCCCTGCAAGAATTACCTTGATGTCTGCTCACTTTGGAAGTGGATTTAGTTAGCCAGGTCCTTTCCCAGTGTCCTTATTTATTCTGACTGCTGTAAGGGTTTAATTACACATTTACCAACTATCTGCCAGAAGGGCTGGTTCCTTAATCTTTAAGTAGATAAATCAGCGACAGACTTTAGGAGAATAGCCACATTCTGTTCAATCGCAGCTGCAATTTAGCACGGCATTGAAGAGTTTTGCGACCTCCAACAATACGGTGTACAGAATTTTAATTCCAGCCATTTCTTGATTTACTTTTTAAAGGAATGGCTGAGGAATTCTGGGAGTTGAAGTCCACCAGTCTTAAAGTTGCCAAGCTTAGAGTGTCCTTTCTTCAGTGAATGTATTAACTTTTCTGATGTAAAACCCATTGGCTGTTGTCACAGGTTGTTCATTTCATTCTTCAGATTCACCCGCTGTTCAACGTGATGCGGTGGCCTAGACAGGGAGCTCTTGCCTCACAATCAGGAGGCTGTGAGTTCGATCCTCAGCAGAGGCAGATATTTCTCTCTCTAAGCAGAATCTACTGAATAAAACTCTGCAGGGCATCCGGCCATTAAAAATTCTCCTAGCTCCATTCAGTTGCCCAAACTCCACCCCTCAAGGGATTTATGGGGTCATTAGAAGATGATGATGCATCTGCTCTTCCCAGTTCATCAGTTTTACATTTTTGGCCCAGTAATGCACATTGTTCAAGTCAATCCAGTGATCAACTTAAAGATCCTGGCTTTCAATTGGAAGGTCTCCTTTGGCAGTGAAAAATTCCACTGTGGTACACCCAAAGCTTAAAGCACACCAATGAATACTTGCCACAAACTTCAGTTGCAACATACAGTATGCAACACAACTGTTTCTCATGGCAATTTCCTTGTAAATATAGTAAAAGAATAGAACGGGGTGTCAAACTCAAGGCTTTGCAAGGTACTTCGATCTGACTCACAGGTCCACCCCGGAAACAGTGAAGAACTGGCCTGCGGTGTTCCTGCCAGAGAAAATGGAGCTCTGGAGGGCTGCATGTGGCCCTCCCAAGCTCTGTTTTGTCTGGCAGAGGGTGTGATGACCCAGGGTAGAATACAAAAGCAACAAAGTCACAAAAATAGGTGAAGTCCCTTTAATTCCTTCAACTTGGCCTCCAAAGTCCAATTATCATTGACTAGAGAAAAAACTCCCCCAGGAACAGTTGCGAAAAAAAAAAAGAAAAAAAACAACACAAACCGCACTGAAGTAATTAATGAGACAAGGCAGGATAAGGGCTGGAAGACATCCACAGATATCGAAATACACACAGATATCTCCTTCCTGGGAAGGACGCCAGTACTCAGATAAGAACAGAAAGACTAGAATTATTTCACGCTTTGCTTCCAGCACTGGGCCATGCGCAATTTGTCCTTTTAAACAGTCCTCACAGCTGCAGCCCATGAAGGGGATCAAGGCCCTTTCCTCCCCCATAGACCACGCCATTCACATTTACCCCCTTATGCGCTCCTCCCTGCGTGCCCTAGGATGAAGAGGGGATGGGCCCGGGTCTTCCTCTGAATGCTCAGCCGGCCCGTGCCCTTCCCCAGTTTCCTCCATAACCTCCAGAACCACACTCCCACTCCCTGTCAGCTGTTCCTCCTCTCCCTCGGAGTCAGATTCTAACAGGAGCATGACAGGGTTGCAGGAGGCTGTCCCAGCTGAAAACGGAGCTTGGGAGCCCATTTTCATTGGCAAAGCACTCGGGCCACCACAGATGCCCCCAACACAAGTGATATCAAGTTGGCCATGCCCTCTCCCCCCGAGGTCAAACGCAGCTCACAATGAAATTGAGTTTGACACCCCTGGAATAGAGAATTAAGAGCACATCTAGTTTACAGCATGTCAACACTACTAGCGGTTGACAATTTATAGCGCAGGGAAGCATTGCTTTTCATTCTGCCCTTGTTGTCTTTATGCCATCAGTGCCTGATGCGCGGATGCACAGAAGGCGGAGAGGAGAGCAGTGGAAATCTATGGGCTGGTCCTTGGGACAGAAGAGCCACCTCTACTAGCGAAGGCCCACTCATCTCTGGGAATAAAAGGCAGGGGGCAGAGATGAATAGATGTGGCAAACAACTATTCATCTCCCTGCTGGACAAACTTGTTTCCCTGAGGAGAATGAGAAACTTTTTGCCAGGACTGCCGGCGCTCCTAATAAAGGACTCATTGCTTCAGCTACAGAGGGGTTGTCATGTTTGGGGATCTGGATCAGAACAGGAAGGCCCTTCTTCATGCAGAAGTTAATTAAATCAAATCCTTGTTCTCTAGGATCATCAAATTCATTGCTGATTTCATTGGCTACAGTACAGGAGCTCTGTCCAGTTTTGTCTTGAAGGGATCAATTTATTTACCAAATCTGATCTAACTTCAAGTTTTGCTTTCCTTTAACCTAATTGCCAAGAAGAAAAATAGAGGCACAACGAAGTTTGCCTCTTCACTGTGTCTGCCTTCATTATTAAACTCCACGCTGTAGCCGAAGGAATGATTTTCAGATTTGGCCTTTGGCCTTTGCTTGAGCTGATCAAAAAGAGCGGAATATTGTTTTGTCTTCTCCTGTACACTTTATCTTTGTTATCAAAATATTTGGCCTGAAGAGTTCCCAGACTGGTTGTTAGAATGGGAGGAAAGATACCACTGCCCTAAGGTATAGGTATAGCCCTCAACATATGACTGTAAGGGAGCCTGCTCAATGTAGTTATCTTCATGATAACAGAGTTGGAAGGGACCTTGGAGGTCTTCTAGTCCAACCCCCTGCTCAAGCAGGAAACCCTGGTCATGGTTTTTTCAAAGGTCCTTTTTTTCAAGAGGCTCCTGGTGTTGTGTTAGTTGTGATTTCTTTGTAAATTCTGTGACTTGTTCCAATACCACAAAGTCCAGTTGCCTCTTAAAAAAAAAACACCTTTGAGATTTCAGACAAATGCTGTCCAATCTCTTCTTAGAAACCTCCAGTGATGGGGCACCTACAACTTCTGGAGGCGAGTCGTTCCACTGATTAATTTTTCTGACTGTCAGGAAATTTCTCCTTAGTTCTAGGTTGCTTCTCTCCTTGATTAGTTACCATCCATTGATTCGTGTTGTGCCTGGATTTTATGACTTTCTTTTTGCAGTGGTCATGAAATGAATCCTAAGATGAACACCCTCCCCAGTCAGTTAACAGATAATCAGAGTTGGAAGGGACCTTGTAGGTCATCTAGTCCAACCCCCCACCCAAGCGGGAGACCTTGCACCATTTCTGACAAACAGCAGTCCAATCTTTTATTGAAAGTCTCAAGTGATGAAGCATGCTGCCATCTTTACTAAATGCTTTTGGTTTTCGGGAGAATCGCAGACTTTTGTATTTTATTATTTAGATATTAGGAGCCATGGCAGCACAGTGGTTACCGTGCAGTACTACAGGCTGCTTCTGCTGACTGCCAGCTGCCTGCAATTTGTCAGTTTGAATCTCACCAGGCTCAAGGTTGACTTAGCCTTCCCTCCTTCCGAGGTGGGTAAAATGAGGACCCAGATTGTTGGGGGCAATAGGGTGACTCTGTAAACCGCTTAGAGAGGGCTGTAAAGCACTATGAAGCAATATTTAAGTCTAAATGCTAACGCTATTGTTATATTGTTCCATTTTACGGTTATAAACCATTGCAACTCATGCGGTGCAGCAACATAGACTTTTAATAAACAAAGAAGTAATTCTAGAGCTATCAGTCTAAATTTCGTAGTCTCTTACTAATCCCAGTCCTATAATCATAGGTTTAGAAGGAATCTTGTTGATCTTTTTCAGTCCAATCTCTTGACTAAATCAAGAATTCCCATACCTTTCCAACAGCTGTCCAACCTTTATTTGATGGACACCCACGACTCCAGGAGGTAGGCTTAATTGTCAGGAACTCCTTATTTTAAGTTTGAATCTCTTTCTGTAAAGCTTTCACTCATTTTTATCTTTCTTTCTTTCTTTCTTTCTTTCTTTCTTTCTTTCTTTCTTTCT
>BLBF01000006.1:8297834-8320649 GCA_015471245.1 Laticauda colubrina | reverse complement strand
AGCCATCCCAAAGACAAACACAACCCTGATGCAGCCCTCAGTGAAATCGAGTTTGTCACCCCTGCTCCAGCAGGATAGGTGATCCTCGACTTACAACCACAATCAAGCCCCAAATTTCTTTTTGTAAGCGAGACAGTTGTTAAGTGAACTTGAATCCTGTTGCATGACTTGTTTTTGCCACAGACTGAAGTGAATCCCTGCAGCTCGTAACACAGTTGTTAAAAGAAATCTTACTTCTGCTCATGGAAAAAGGGGATTGCATGACAACGGAAATCTGAAAACGTCATAAATATGAACCAGTTGCCAAGTGTCTAGATCTTTTTTTTATTTTATAAAAAAACTTTATTGAACAAATTTTAGAATTAAAAAACAATTAAAAACATATTTCAATTCATTACAGGATATTTGTGGTGGTGTTCACTCACTTTGATGAATTCTTAAGTATATAGAATATTACTAAATATTATTACAATTATTTTACATTTGATATATGTCATATTTTCATATGTTTATGTATTTATTTACATATTTATGCATAAGTATACATAGATATGCCTATTCATACCAAATTATTTCATCACACCATAACCTTTCATTTCTTATTTATTTATTTATTTATTTGATTTGTCAATCGCTTACAAGATAATAGGTATAAGTATAAACATGAGTAAGAATACAGGAAATAGGTACAAATAAATGGGGACAATGAGACAGGGATGGGAGGCACGATTGTGCGCTTATGCACGTCCCTTAAAGACCTCCTAGGAATGGTGTGAGGTCAATCGTGGATAGTTTGAGGTTAAAGGAGTGGGGGTTAGAGGATGTAACAACAGAGTCAGGTAGTGCATTCCAGGCATTGACTACTCTGTTGCTGAAATCGTGCTTTCTGCAATCGAGTTTGAAGGGTTTACATTGAGTTTGCATCTGTTGTGTGCTCTTGTATTGTTGTGGTTGAAGCTGAAGTAATTGACTAGTAGGACATTGCAGCAGATAATTTAGTGTGCTATGCTTAAGTCTAACTGTAGAATTTATACCATAAATTTCAAATTTTGTCTCTTGTCTCTTGTCTCTCCTTCATTTCCATTGAAAGCCTATGCATTTCTGCACACTCTAAAACCTTTTTTATTATCATAATATTGGAGGGAATGCTGTCACTTTTCCAATTCTGGGCAAAGGCTATTCATGTCTGAATTTTGATCATTTGACCGTGGGGATGCCACAACGGTTGTAAGTGTGAAAAATGGTCATGAGTCACTTTTTTCAGTGCTGTTGTAACTGTACGAAGAAAAATCCGGTCTGATTCCAAGCCAGGAGAAAGATGCTGGAAATAAAATGGAGACTGATTGGAAAGAAGGGCTCTTTATTTGGATAAAACCATTCACCTTGGCTGGGTGAATGGATGGATCTTTATAGGGTTTTGAGATGCTCCAGGGGGTTGTGCAATGAAGTGATCCTTGTGCCTTGTACTATTCTAATGATGGTGGGTAAATCCTATTATATAGTAAAGGTCCTGTCCTGTGTTTAGAACTGGGTGGGGAACATAGATTTTAGGAGTCTTTGTTTTTCTACTATTATTCCCTTCTGGAGGAGCTGGCCTGAAAGCGTTTTGTTTATGATTTCTTAATGGCCACAAAATATCCATCTCTCAAGACTTCAGGCATCTGCTGGAGGCTATTTCCTATAGCAAGAAGACTGGGGTTGTTTTCTGCCTTGAAGAGCATGTTTCTCCATTTCTCCTTTGGGGAAATATTCTATCTTGGCTCTTTTTTAAGAACAAAGAGAAGGGTGGGCTTCCTACATAACTTTGAACAGTCACTCAATGTAAGTCAAGAACTACCTGTACATCTTTTAGGCTGTTATGTTAAAAGGAAATCTGGTGGCTGAAGCGACTGTGAGCAGAAACATGATAGGGATCAACAAGAGGAATATCACATTTTATGCCAGTCGAGGCTCTGGATGATAAAAGAAAAGGATATGAATTTGGTGTTAAAAACAGACTTTTATCTGTGGTTTGCAGGACTACACAGTCCACATTCATAAAAATGGGGATTTTCTCATCTGGCACATGGGAATGTGCAACACACATACAACAACACATGTAGCTACACACACACACACACACACACACACACACACACACACACACACATACAAGCACTTTCCTATTCGATGAAATGGCTTATCCTGTGAATTTTCTTCGAGGTTATAACATTTGGACTTGCTGCATTAATTTCCATCCCTCTTTTTTCTTTCTTTCTTTTCTTTTTTGCCTTGTCACCAGACTAACACCTTTTTGAAGACTATAAAGCACCAAACAGTTCCCTCCAGAGTAAATTAAAGCATTATCAAGGCAGAGAACAAATCTTGACAGAGAAAATTGCTTTCCTAGTTTGTTTATGCTTGGAAAGTTTTGCAGACGGCAAATAAAAGCCGGTAAAGCACATCCAAATTGACTTCGCTTGGAAAGGGTGTTCAGTGGCTTAGAAAAATATTGAGGAATGGAAAAGGAATTAGGCTTCTGGGGGAGAAAACCCTTTTTGTGTGGGCAGCCTTCATGAGCTTTTTTTGGGGGGGAAATTGGTTTGTGTGGGGAGAACAGACATAGTCCTTGATTTACAATCATAATGGAACCCGATGGTCATAACAGAATAATAGAATTGGAAGGGACCTTGGATGTCTTCTAGTCCAACCCCCTGCTCAAGCAGGAGGCCCTATATCATTTCAGACAAATGATTGTTCAATCTCTTCTTGAAAACCTTCAGTGTTGGAACACCCACATCCACAACTTCTGGAGGCAAGTTGTTCCACTGATTCACTGTTAGGAAATTTCACCTTTGTTCTAGGTTGCTCTTCACCTTGATTAATTTCTATCCATTGCTTCTCATCATGACTTCAGGTATTCTGGAGAATAAGTTGACTCCAGTGGTGTAAGTCAAATTGAAGTTGACTTCAACCAGTATAAACAACCAGTTCAGTGAGCATATACGCAGCATTTAAAAAAGGCCATTTTCAGCTCGAATACTTACCTTCTACTGCAGCCTCGTTGAGTAAAACAGCTGAGGTGCAGCAATCCACTCTGCTGCGTGAATCAGCTGTGCTCAAAAACAAGGAAATAAAGCACAGGAAAAGGGCAGGGACTCAAGGTTGACTCCGCCTTCCATCCTTCTGAGGTGGGTAAAATAAGGACTCAGATTTTTTTTTGGGGGGGGGGGTAAAAACAGTGGTGGTATTCAGCCGGTTCACACCAGTTTGGGAGAACAGGTAGCAAGGATTTGGCATGGGTTGCCAAACCGGTAGTAAACCCCCAACCCGGTTGCCTGGTCGCCACTCACTCACACCTGATGCTCGCTCATCCCGCCTGCCTGACGCTAGCCAGCCCAGTCACTCGTTAAGGTGTTTCTTTTTTTTCCCCTCCCAACAAACAGCTGTTCCTATTATCAGCTATGCTGGGTTTCCCCTCGCTTCTTTCACTCAGGAGGCCTCCCTGAGGCCCAGGAAGGCAAAACAACAACAACAACAACCTTTTGCCCCCTCTCCAATTTTTGCCTTCCTGGGTCCCAGGGAGGTTCTAAAATGAAGCATCAGGGGTGCGCCCCCCATCCTCCATTTTTTCCTTCTTGAGGCCCAGGGAAGCCTTTGGGAGTAAAAATGCCCTGGGAGGCTTCCCTGAGGCCCAGAAGGCCCCAAAACGGAGCGTGGGGGGTGCTGTGTGCTCCCCCTCCCAAGCTCAGTATTCTGCCTTCCTGAGCCCCAAAGAAGCCTTCTGGGAGTAAAAACACCCCCCAGGAGAATTCCCTGAAGTTCAGAAGGCCCCCAAAATGGGGGGGGGGTTGGGCGCTGCAAAAAGCAATAAATAAATAAATAAATAAAATACACATGCCCATCTATTCACATGGCCACACTCCCTAGCCTCGCCCACAGAACCAGTAGTAAATTCTTTTGAATCCCACCACTGGGTAAGACTGACTCTATAAACTACTTGAAGAGGTCTGTGAAGCATTGTGAAGCAGTATATAAGTCTAAGTGCTATTGGGAAGGAAGGAAGGAAGGAAGAAAGGAAGGGAAGAAAGAAAGAAAAAGAAAGAAAGAAAAAGAAAGAAAGAAAGAAAGACAGAAAGAAAGAAAGACAGAAAGAAAGAAAGACAGACAGAAAGAAAGAAAGAAAGAAAGAAAGAAAGAAAGAAAGAAAGAAAGAAAGAGCTGTGGTGATGCAGTGGTTAGAATGCAGTATTGCAGGCTAATTCTGCCAACTGCCAGCAGTTCGATTCTGACTGACTCAAGATTGACTCCATCCTTCCCAGGTCGGTAAAATGAGGACCCAGATTGTTGGGATCAATATTCTGATTGTGTATGCGGTGTATAAATTTAAGTGCTTTTGCTATCTGTACAGATTTCACCCCAATCTATGGCAAAATAAAGAAATTTCTTGGTAGCGTATTTAAAGACGCTATCATCCACTCTAACTTTCTCTTTTCAACAGCAATGTATTAAAGAGAGCTGCTGGAAATGACTTCTGTCATTGCTACAAAGAATGCACATTGCACAATCATGGCTTATGAGCATGAATGATTGGTTAACACTCCCAAAGACTTGTAAGCCAGCCAAGAGTCTCCTTCAGGAATGAGCTGACATAGATGAGAGGAATCTAACATTTGATGGAGCAGGATTCATTTTCCAGATTGTATGGTTCCATTTTTTGGGTTAATTCAAAATTGTAAGCCTGCCATACTAGATATTAAGAGGCATTCTTCACCATAATACTCATCTTCTCTCCTGACCACCCACTCCCTACCAATTATGGCTTGTTTCCAGTTATTGAATAGCTGAGAGTTTAATTGAGATTGTGCAATCTAAGTCAGGATAAATCTGAGCAGGTACTATATATGAACTTGGGTCTTGTAAACTGTCAGATCTGTTTAAAAATGAAACTTAAGATTTCAGGGTTTTTTTTCCTGAAAAAAAAGGACATCAATTCTAAAAATTGATAATTGCATCCAGCAAAGTAACAACACTGAGTGGTCCTCTCGCATTATTTTACTGTTGTTGTTCCAAATTGCTTTTGCTTTCTTTAAACTTAATTTAGTTTTATCATATTTGTATAGCTGCGAATCTCACAAGAAAATGGCTCTGGGCATAGTATACTCTGTTCAATTAAAAATAAAACCAATCCGATATTCTGGAATTTATGACCACAATGGAGGCCAGAATTTGTTGTGGTTCTCTGACAGCAGGTTTGGACGGCTGAGGTGTCAGAGAGCGAAGACTTAGAGAAGGGGCCTGTGTATGATGCAGGGATGGGACCAGGACTATCAAGGAGTGGAATGCTGCCTTCGGAGATTGTGAAGGCTGGCAGCAGCGATGAAGAGGTGCCCGAGGAGCCTGTGCCCAGCATGTGTGCGTGCAGGGCTGCTTGAAGGAAAGAGCAGCTGCAGCAGCATGGGCGACTTGGGAGTAAGGCTGAAAGGTAATGGCCCCTCCCTGAGGAGATAAAAGCCAGCTGAGAAACCACAGTTCTTTGCAGAAGGCAAACAAGTTTTACACTCGAGCCTGGTGGACGTTAGGAATATTTGAGTTGATGTTTGGAGATTCTTAAATGAATTATTGCTTAGTAACTTTATCTGGTGTTCTTTGTAGCCTTGCAAAAGCTTGGCAAGGCTCTTTCTTATTGGAGCTCATTGGTTTGAAGCAGCCTTTTACCCATGAAGGAACGGGATTCGTAAAGAAACATTAAAAGGTTGTTCTGTTACCTTTGTCTTGTGTTTGCTTCCTCGGAACCAGGTTTGTGTCAGAACAGAATTTCTGTTCCTAAGGAAGGCAGGTATTAAGTGAGCCATGCCTGATTTTACAACCTTTTTTTGTCATTTTGCTTTTGGGTTACAGCCATTTTACAGCCTTTCTTCCCACAGTTGTTAAGTGAATTGCTGCCATAGTTAAGTCAGTAACAGGGTGGTTGTATGAATCCAGCTTTCCCATTGACTTTGCTTGTCAGAACTTTGCAAAAGGTGATCACATGACCCTGGGACCATCATAAATATGAGTCAGTTGTCAAGCTGAGTCAGTTGTCAGTTGTGAATTTTGATCACATGATAGCAATAGCACTTAGACTTATATACCGCTTCACAGTGCTTCACAGCCCTCTCTAAGCAGTTTACAGAGTCAGCAGATTGCCCCCAATAATCTGGGACTTCGTTTTACTGACCTTGGAAAGATGGACTCAACCTTGAGCCGATCAGGATCGAACTGCCAGCAGTGGGCAGAGTTAGCCTGCAATACTTCATTCTAAGTACTGCACCACCCATTATGCTGCAACGGTTGTGTGAAAAACCATCATAACTCACTTTTTTCAATGCTGTTATAACTTTGAACCATCACTAAATGAACTGCTATAAATCAAGGACTACCTGTAGAAGAAGAGAGAGCATGGGAGAGTCCACTGGTGGCTGAACTCAGCCAGGTAGGAAGACATAGGGATCAAAACATCTCCAAGTATTCAAAGAGGCTCTGTTGTAATTAATTCACTGTAATTAATCTAATTAATAATGGGACTGCGCACTTGACTATGGTTTCCAAGATTCTAAGGCACTGTCATTTCTTTGTGAGATTGTTATGAGCTTCCAGAGTCATTGGGAATTAAACAGCATACAAGTTTAAATAAATTATTATTATTATGGTTTGTCATACGGTCAGCCAGATGTTCAGACTGGATTTAACATTGTTGCTAAACCCCTCGGATGCACAGTTGGCAGAGGAGAGGAGAGCAGTGGAAATCTATGGGCCGGTCCTTGGGATGGAAGAGCCAGTGCTGCTAGTGATGCCCCACCCTAGCTCTGGTGATAAAAGGCAGGGGGCGGAGATGAATAGGTGTGGCAGATGGCTATTTATCTCCCTGCGGGATAGACTTGTTCACCTGTTGTGAGAGAAAGAAAGAGACTTTTTGCCAGGGCTGCTGTCACTCCTCATAAAGGGAACATTTATTTAACTACAGAGGGTTTGTTTGTGTTTGGGAGCCAGGTCAGAACAGACATAGAATAGGTAGATGTGGATATTTCAAGGTGTTACAGATATTGTCGCAGGATGTAAGCTGTTCCTAACAAAGCTGCCTTTTGCAATTGACTAATGGTGATTTTGTCAACGCCAATGGTACTCAAGCTGCTTTGGGATTATACCCAAGGTACTTATTGCTATTTGTATTACCTTTGCTCTTTTTTTTGCTACAGCCATTCTATTTCTACTTATAGGTCTTTGTATTTTGTGATTTTCCCCAGTTGTTTCCCTTCTGTTTTGCTAACGTCAGATATTGGAGTAGGATTAGAATCTTCATAGAGAAGATTCTTAAAGTGAATATAAAGATAAAACTGGAGACTTTTCTTTTGGGTTTAATGTCCAAAGATTTGGAAAAAATAATTGGGACTTTGATGTTATATATGTTGACAGCAGAAAGATCACTTTACGCTGAAAAATGGAAGGACACTTTGATTCCCACAATGAATGAATGGTTGCAAAAGTTGATTGGATTAGCAGGGATGGCAAAATAGATGAGAAAAAAAGAACGCAATTACTTTTTTTTTCTACTTGGAAACCGCTTCTGGACTTTGTGCTTAAGGCTGAAAAAAAATGAAACTGATTTTGGCTTTTGCCAATTAGATAGGTTTGTTGTTATAGAAATGGCTAGTTTGTAATTATTATATAGAAGTGAAAAGTTGAAGTTTGATGCTATTATCTTATTCTATTGCATCAAAAGGAATAGGAAGTCAACAGTTTTTCCTTTTTTTTGCCCTATACTTTTCTCTTCCCCTTTTTTCTCTCTTATTGTCCTGTTATTTTCTTTTGCATTTTGGGATTTCATATGAATAAAATTTCAAATACTGAGAAAAAAAATATTTTGCTGACTTCAGGAACTGCCACATCCACTATCGAGATATTTTTTTGTTTTTCTTATCAACAATGGTTAAGCCTGGGATATTATGTGGCAGATGCTTAATTCTGATGCTGATAGTTGCATCCCAGAAAATCAGTCAATTAATGAATCAATTGGTACAGAGCTGAAAGGGATCTTGGAGGTCTTGTAGTCTAACCCCTCCCTGCTCTAGCTGGAAACCCCATACCATTTCAGACAAGTGACTGTCCAGTCTCTTTTTAAAAACCTTCAGTGATGAAGCCCTTACAATGACTGAAGGCAAGCTGTTCCACTGGTTAGTTACTCTCACAGTTAGGAAGTTTCTCCTCAGTTCCAGGTTGCTTTTCTCCTTGATCAGTTTCCAACCATTATTTCTCACCTTGCCTTCTGGTGCTTTGGAAAACAAATTGACCCCCTCCTCTTTCTGGCAGCCCCTCAAATACCAGAAAAGTATACCAGAAAAGTATAAAAGCTATCATATCCACCCTAGTCCTTCTTTTCTCTAGACTGGCCATCGCCAGTTGCTTCAACTATTCTTCATACGTTTTAGTCTCCAGGCCTTTAATCATCTTGGTTGCTCTTCTCTGCAATTTTTTCCAAAGTCTTAACATCTTTTTTGTAATGTGGTGACCAAAACTGGATGCAGTATTCCAGGTATGGCTTTATAAAGTCTTTATATAGCGGTACTAATACTTGGCATGATTTTGATTCTATGCCTCTATTTATACAACCAAGGATTGCACAATTGTTTATACAACTAAGGATTGATAAATGATAGTGGCAAACCGTGTCCATACTCTTGCCAGAAAGACAGGTCCTTGCATGTTTATTCCCCTTTTTATTTTTCTTGAACATCTCTATGTTTTAGAAGAAAAGGTTCAACAAAGCATAAAATGATTCCCTTTATCAGGTTTTGAATTGATGGCAGCTGCAGCTGTGGGATGGAGCTTCTGTCACATGGTCAGGCCTGCCATCTTGAGTGTGTATGTGTGTGTGTAATTATGATGATTAAAGAAGCATTTAATGAGTAAAAACAATACAAATTTTGAAAGAAAGTCAGAGAAGGAAAGTTTTAAGGAAGTGAAAAGTGTTAAGAAGGAAATAGAGAAGAGTTGGACTTGAATCTGTGTCTCCTTAGTCCTCAGCTAAACTAAACCACATTGATTTTTCAACCAATCTTAATTTTGATTGAGCTGGCTTTCTGAGTTAGATTGTTATATGAAACCAGGCCTGTTTGTTTCTGTTCTGTATAAAATAGTTTACTCCAAATCCTCGATTGTGATTGGCCAGAAAAGCCGGCACAGGGATTGGTTCACTAGGAACCAGTCCAAAAGAGCTGCCAAAAGGCGGCAAAACCAAGTAACCATCATTTGCTACAAGCCGGCAGGCAAGCCGTATATAAAGGCTGCTGCGGCAAGAGCCAAAGTGTTACATTTTCACTTTAACTGTTGAAATAAAGATTTTTACTGTTGGAACCTGGTCTACCTCGCGTTTTTCTGGACGGAACACTGGCGATGAGGATGGGATCATCCTAAAACGTGAAACTGTGCATGTGGCGAATTGAAACCCAGGCTTGAAACGATAGACGGAAATAATGCACCGCCCGCACCCTTCAATCCCAATGAAGAAGATTGGGAATCCTACGTAGACCGTTTCCAAATGTACTTAGAAAGTAACGAGATGGAAGAGATCTCAGACCAGCGTAAGAGGACTGTCTTCTTAACGCATTGCGGACCAACGGTATTCAAAATGGCCAAGGCATTGGCGAAGCCCAGAGACGTAAAACAAATGACCTGGCCCGAACTCCAGTGAATGTTGAAGGCTCATTACGCACCAGTGGTGTCAAATCTCATCAAACGGCACGAATTCTACCGAAGGGACCAAAAAGAAGGCGAGACCATCGCTGATTTTGTGGCAGCCCTCCGACAACTGGGGGGAGCATGTGAGTTCCTGAACTTAGATGAAGCCATGTGAGATCGAGTAGTATTGGGTTTAAAAGACTCTAATTTACAAAGTAAATTGCTAAATAAACCCAACATAACCGTAGCTGAAGCCATCGCAGAAGCCACAGCTGCAGAAGCCGCGAAAAAGTCAGCGGCCACCATGAAACAAATGAACGCGAACAACAATGAAACGAGCCTAACCAGAGGGAAGAAGCAATTTGCTGCCATCACACACCATGAAGATTTTGACGAGACATCAGAATCCGGAGAGGAAGATGATGAGGTCCACTGCCTATATGCCAACAAAAAAAGGCACGAAAAAAGAAACTGGTGGGAATGCGCCGGTTGCGGAGGAAACCACCCTCGAGCCGATTGCAGATTCCTTGATGCCATCTGCAGAGCTTGTAAGAAAAGGGGACACATCGAGAAGGTCTGTAGGAATTGAAAAAATAACAGCCCTAACAGACGCAGTAACTCTCCCCCACAAGCTGAATCGAAACAAGCCAAGAGAAAGTGGGAGCACAACAAACGAGCCAGTAACCGAGAAAAGACCCATCAAACTGTCACTATCGGAAGCGCTCAGACGGAAAGTGGAAAAAAAGTTAAAATCATTGTAAAAATCGAAGGCAGCCCCTGTGAGATGGAGGTCGATTCAGGGTCTTTCCTGTCAATGGTGTCATGGGACACAATCAGACAACTGGTCCCAAATATCAAACTAAAAAAACTCCAGAAACAAAAATTAACTCTGAAGGACTACCAAGGGAATCGAATCCCTGTGGTAGGTCTAGGACATTTCCGAGTCACTTACAAGCAACATGTCGAAGTCCTGCCTCTGACAATAGTCGACCGAGACCAACCCAGCCTCCTGGGCATCGAATGGTTCGCACCATTGGGCATCGGGATGACCGGAGTAGACCGAGTGGCCGCAACCGACTGGGAAGAAAACCTGATCCACGAGTTCCAGGACGTTTTCGATGGCTCCCTAGGCAGGTATCGGGGGACCCCAATTTCCTTTAGCTTAGACCCCCAGGTGGCCCCTAGAAGATTAAAGGCCAGACGAGTTCCCTTTGCATTAAAAGCAAAAATAGAGGAACATTTGAATAAATTAATTGACCAAGGGGTTTTGGAACCTGTTGACCATGCTAAATGGGAGACACCAATAGTAACACCGGTTAAACCTGATGGATCGGAACGCATCTGCGGAGACTACAAGGCTACCCTGAACCATGCACTGCAACAAAGCGCATACCCAGTGCCAGTCGTACAACATTTGCTCCACTCGCTCGGGGAGGAAAATTTTTTTGCAAAACTAGATCTAGCACAAGCTTACTAACAGCTTCCAGTAGACCCCTTAACGGCCGAGGCACAGACAATAGTGACTCACAAAGGGGCATTCAAGTGTAACAGAGTTTAGTTTGGAGTGAGTGTGGCCCCAGGCGTTTTCCAAAGCCTCATGGAACGCCTATTAAATGGAATAAAAGGGGTCATACCATATTTTGACGACGTCCTGATTTCGGCTAAAGATACGACCCAACTAGAAAAAAGACTAAGAAATGTACTAACAAAATTTAGAGAATCCGGTCTGAAAGTTAAAAAAGAAAAATGCTGCTTAATGACTGATCACGTCGAATTTCTGGGCTACTTAATTGATGGAGAGGGCATTCACCCTACTGAAAAAAAAGTCAAAGCCATTAAAGACGCACCACAGCCAAAAAACAAAACGGAATTGCAGGCATTTTTGGGTCTAATAAATTTCTATAACGTATTCCTCCCCCACAAAGCAACAATAGCGGAACTATTACACCATTTGCTGGATAAGAAAACTAATTGGACTTGGGGTCATAGAGAGCAAAAAGCATTCCAGAAAATAAAAAATTTATTAACATCAAACACCGTTCTTATCCAGTTTAGTAACACACTTCCATTGACAGTAACCTGCAATGTCTCACCGTTTGGAGTCGGTGCCATCCTGAGCCACCAATTGCCAGATGGGAGAGAGGAACCCGTCGCTTATTACTCTAAGACTCTGTCTAAAACAGAACGTAACTATAGTCAACTAGACAGAGAAGCCCTGGCAATCGTCGCCGGAGTGAAACGTTTTCACGAATACCTTTATGGAAGAACATTTTTGATTGTAATGGACCATAAACCATTGCTAGGAATTCTGGTGGGAAACAAGCCTACACCGAACATTTTATCCCCGCGGATGACTAGATGGTCAGAATTCCTTGCAGCATACTCTTACACATTGACACATCAACCCGGGAAGCAAATCTCCCATGCAGACGCATTAAGCAGAGCACCGCTGCCGACGACGGAGGAAGACCCGGTGCCAACAATGACCACCCTGCAAATAGAAACATGCCCCGAACTACCAATATCTGCAAACGATGTTGCCAGAGCCACCGCAAAGGACCCAGTGACTGCCTGTATATTAAACTGGGTAGGTAAAGGCTGGCCGGAAAACCAAAAAACTGAAAACTTTAAACCTTTCCGGACCAGACAAACCAAACTCTCAATTCAAAAAGGTTGTTTATTGTGGGGTGATCGGGTAGTAATCCCTCCTAAACTACAGACTAGGGTGTTGGATATGCTTCACGAAGGCCACCCTGGTATCGTAAAAATGAAAAGCCTCGCTAGAAGCTATGTCTGGTGGCCTGGTTTAGATAAAGATATCGAATATTGGGTTGCCACTTGCACTAAATGTCAGAAATCCAGGCCTTCCCCACCACAAGCACCCATAAGGGTCTGGGAGACCCCACAAGGCCTCTGGTCTCGGATCCACATTGATTTCGCGGGTCCTACTAGGGGGCATACCTTTTTAATCGTCGTAGATGCTTACTCAAATTGGCTGGAGGTTGTAGTAATGTCATCTACGACAACCGAGGCAGTCATTAAACAACTTAACAAACTTTTTGCAACCCATGGATTGCCGGACCTCCTAGTGTCTGACAACGGGTCACAATTAACCGCTATCCAATTTGAACAATACCTAGCCTCCCTAGGTATATGCCATGCACTGACCGCGGCGGCCCACCCGGCAACAAATGGTAGGGTGGAAAGAATGGTCAGATTTACCAAAGAGGGTTTAGAGAAAATGGACCTTGGGGATGTCCAGGATAAAATCAACCGTCTACTCACCCTGCAACATATCACACCCAGCACTGTAACCAACAAAAGCCCAGTGGAATTATTAATGAGAAGAAAACTTAGGTCGCAATTAGTCAGGTTGCACCCAAATTACACGTTGGAAAGACCCCCCCAACTCCTCCAGCCGTTGCCGAACATTTGAAATTGTGACCTAGTCTATGCAAAAAATTTTACCGGGGACCCCCTATGGCTTCCGGCCACAATCACACAACTCACAGGCCCCCGGTCCTACCGACTAACTGTAGAAGATGGCAGGGAATGGAAGCGGCACATAGACCAGCTTCGTTCTCGAAACATTGAAAGAAATACAAACGCACAACCACAAAAATTAAAAATCGACGAAAACAAAACCAAAGAGGGAGGGGAAATACAAGAAAATAATAAAGAACTTTTTAAAATAAACCCATCTAACCAATCAAAAAGAGCAAAAAGAAAACTTACGGTTAGATGAGACTTGCGAAAATAATCCAGACGAAGGGGCCAGCCAAGCCAGCTCGACCTGCCTGGAGAAACCAGGAGGGAACGGCAAAACCACCGGCCTGAGAAACTCAAGCGGTAGCAAAATGGCCGACTCACCTTTCCAGGCGGTTCCATGGAAAAGAGCCGGAGAGACAGCAACCCCATCCGAACCGGTTAAAGTCTCCAGCGAAAATGAACCGCGCAAGTCCAGTAGAATCAGAAGAAGCCCCACCTACCTGCGCGACTACATCACCATGTAGGACTAAACCAAGGGGGGAGGGGTGTTCTGTATAAAATAGTTTACTCCAAATCCTCGATTGTGATTGGCTAGAAAAGCCAGCATAGGGATTGGTTCACTAGGAACCAATCCAAAAGAGCTGCCAAAAGGCGGCAAAACCAAGTAACCGTCATTGGCTACAAGCCGGCAGGCAAGCCGCATATAAAGGCTGCCACGGCAAGAGCCAAACTGTTCCGTTTTCACTTTAACTGTTGAAGTCTTTATGACTTTTACTGTTGGAACCCGGTCTACCTTGCATTTTTCCGGATGGAACAGTTTCGTTTCTGCTTTGTTGTACTGTGTGAAACCAGAACAGAACAGAAAGAATCAGAGGTGGTATCCAGCCAGTTCTGACCAGTTCTGGAGAACCAGGAGCAGATATTTTGAGTAGTTTGGATAATCGGCAAATCCCACCTCTGACTGGCCCCGTCCCCATCTATTCTCCGCCTCCCGAGTCCCAGCTGATTGGCTGGGTCTTCTTTGGTTGCCCTGCGCAGGAGAACGGAGCTGGAAAGCAGGTTAGTGGGGTGAGGAGGGAATGGGGATTTTGCAGTATCCTTCCCCTGGAGTGGGGTGGAAATGAGGATTTTACAGTATCTTTCCCCTGCCACATGCACCAAGCCACACCACGTCCACCAAGCCACGCCCACAGAATCTGTTAAATATTAAAAGAAATCCATAGGTTTGACATAGGATCAATGAGAGGTTTGGAGTCTGGCGCAGGAAAAATGAACTCACATCTGTGGTTGAAGCCATGGACGGCTCCTTGATAAAGCGGCTTCCATGGCTAGCCAAGAGAGAATGTACAGAGCTAAATAAATTGACTGCCAAGCGTGTCCCATGTTCTTCTACCCACGATCTAACAGAACTGCTAGTAAAAAAGATTGAATACCACCACTGATTTCTATCATCTTCGTCTTTCATTTGGTCACTTTTGGTGAAGTTGTGGAAGCTAGAAAAATAATATTTGATATGGATCCCAGTGGCTTGAGCTACTGTGAGGGGCCACCTGCATAGCTGATGTGCCACTGCTGAATCATCAATCAGTCAGTCAACCCAATCGGTGCAGATCCTTATTTTTTTCTGCAAAAAATAAAAATTGTTCCATGCATCAGTTGCAAATTCTTTTCAGCCCTTATACTGCGAGTTAATAGCCTGGCCCTGTAACCAGAGCAGATTAAGTCAAACAGCCACTGGGAGATATGCAAGAAAATTTTGGCCCCCAGCCTTCAATTGCCAGCTGCCTTGTGTCTGTTAATGGGGATGAAATTGAATGAAAATAATATTTATAATTCCACATTGCTTTTTGATACATGGCTGATCTGGGCCACCGTGGAACTATTAGTTTTCCACATTAGCCCTATTCTGATTAATGGGCACAAATTCTAGCATGTACAGGAAGTCTAAATATCTGTATTTAAAGGTTTAAGTAAAACAAAACAAAAGGAAAACCCAACTTGGTGGTGTTGGTGTCCCTGAGGATTTTATTCCCCAAGTCATGTCTGACTCTACGGTATGAAGCTCATCTCCATTTCAAGAGCCATTGAGTCAGCGCTGTCCGAAGATGTTTCTGAGGTCATGTGGTCAGCATGACAAGTGCAGGTACCTTTCCCACCAAAGTGGTACCTATTTATCTACTCACATTTACATGCTTTTGAATTGCTAAGTTGGCAGGAGCTGAGGCGAGGACGGGAACTCGCACTGTAGCACAGCACCTGGGTCTTGAACCTGGGTTGTCACCTTTCCAGCCAGCAAGTCCAGCATCTTAACCACTGAGCCACTGTGCCACTGCAACTTAATGTGTCTAAAATACCCTAGAAACCTGCTAGCTTATAGCCTGATGACCACAAATGGTATTAAGAATGGTTAGGATTAGGGTTGCAGGAACTGGGCCAGGCTAGTTTAGTGAAGAGAAGGACCAGGGGAAACATGGTAGCAATCTTCCTATATTTGAGGAGGGGGTCAAGCTATTTTCCAAAGCACCCGAAGACCAGACAAGGAATAATGGATGGAAACTGATCAAGGAGAGATTCAACCTGGAAATAAGGAGAAACCTTCTGACAGTGAGAACAACCAACCAATGGAACAGAAGTTTCCTTCGGAAGTTGTGGGAGCTTCATTCCTGGAAGCTTTCAAGAAGAGACTAGACTGCCATCTGTCAGAAATGGTGTAGGGTCTCCTGCTTGGGGAGGGTTAGGCTAGATGACCTACAAGGGCCCTTCCAACTTTGTTAATCTGTCATGTATCTGTTACAACCACATTTCAGACCAGCTCTAGCTCCAGAGTGATAGCTCTAACCAAACTTTTGGTTGGGGTTGTTGTTTTTTGGCTGAGAAATCTAGTTTAGAGGGAAGGGAATTATAAATAGCCACATACATTCGCATGCACACTTGCTTTTTTGAGCACTGTTCGACACGTCCACTAAACCTCCGAAACAAGCCAGCAAAGTGGAACAGGATGTCAGCTGTCATGGAGGCAATGCTCCATGGAGTGGAAGGATCCCTGGAGAGATGGTGTACACATGTCAGAGGCAGTTTGGGGAGGAGGTGGGGTGGGCCAAGGGGGGTGGGGAAAGAGAATTAGACCCCCAACTAACGAAAGGGATCTGTACTTAGCAGCCTGGTTAGCTGGGAGCTGTGTCTTCTAAACATTTCCATGGAAACCCGAGAAGTTTTGGTTCACTGTAAGTCTTTAAATTTTGTTTTCTGATTCCACTCAGCAAACACAGAATTGGGCAAGGCTAAGATCTGAAACCATTGTGAATGTCAAAGGTAAAGGAATATAAACTTGGGGGGGGGGAAGGGAGAGGGAGGGGGGAGAGAGAGAGAGAGAAGAAAAGAGAAGAGAAAGAGAAGAGAAGAAAAGAGAAGGGAAGAAAGGAGAGGAGAGGAGAAAGAAGGGGAGGGGAGGGAGGAGAGAAGAGAAGAGGGGAGAGAAAAGAGAAGGGAAGGGAAGAAAGGAGAGGAGAGAGAAAAGGGAAGGGAATAGAGGAGACAAGAGAAGAGAAAAGGAGAGAAGAAAAGGGAGGTGAGAAGAGAAGAGAAAGAAAAGAGAAGGGAAGGGAAGAGAGAAGAGGTGAGAGAAAAGGGAAGAGAAGGGAGGAGAGAAGAGAAAGAGAAGGGAAGAGAGGAGAGGAGAGAAAAAAGAAAAGGGAAGGGAGGAGAGAAGAGGAGAGAAGAAAAGAGAAGAGAAGAGTAGAGAAGCTAAGTGTGTGTTTGTGTGACTGTCTCAGTTTGTCCTTCAAATTTTTGGATAACAAGAACCTTCCACCCAAAGAATTGTGGTGCCAAGAAGCCAGCTGTGTAAAGCTTCATCAGAAAAGAACATTACAGCTGGGCTGTTATTATTATAATTACTTTCCATCGTCATACATGGGATACGACTGTTGAGAATTTGCTGCAGAGTATAGGTAGTCCTTGACTTACGGCCACAATTGTGCCCAAAATTTATGTTGATAAGTAACACATTTGATAGGTGAATTTTGCCTCATTGCAAGGCCTTTCTTGCCACACATGTTAAATGAAGCCCTGCAGTTGTTAAATTAGTAACACGGTTGTTATGTGAATCTGACTTTCGCTTGTCAGAAGGTCACAAAAGTTGATCACTGGACCCCGGGACACTGCAACTGTCACAAATATGGGTCAGTTGCCAAGCACCTGAATTTTGATCACGTGACCCTGGGGATGCTGAAACGGTCATAAGTGTGAAAAGTGGTCATAAGTACTTTATTTAGTACTGTTGTAACTTTGAATGGTCACTAAACACACTCTAAAACATGTGAAGAACAGTTGCTGGAATTGGGTATGTCTAATTTGATGAAAAGAAGGACGAGGGGTAACATGATAGCAGTCTTCCAGGATCTCAGGGGCTGCCACAAAGAAGAGGGAGTCAAGCTATTCTCCAAAGCACCGGAGGGCAGGACAAGAAGCAATGAACGGAAACTAATCGAGGAGAGAAGCAACCTAGAACTAAGGAGAAATTTACTGAGAGTTGGAACAATGAATCAGTGGGAACAACTTGCCTCCAGAAGTTGTGAATTCTCCAACACTGGAAGTTTTAAAAAAGATGTTGGATAACCCTTTGTCTGAAGTGGTGTAGGGTTTCCTGCCTAGGCAGGAGGTTGGACTAGAAGACCTCCAAGGTCCCTTCCAACTCTGTTATTCTATTTTTGTAAGTCAAAGAGTACCTCTAGTTGCTGTTCACCCTGGATGCTTCAATGAAATATAAAGGATGCATGGATTTCATTTGGCTTATGGGAAAAAATAATCATGCAGAAGCAGCTCGGTGTGATATGGATACATTAATATACATTTGTGGAAGATGGAAATCAAGTCTTTTTTTCAAACCTGGCTTCTTGAAGAGATGTGGACTTCAGTTCCCAGCATGCTGGCTGGGAAATTCTGGGAATGGAAGTTCATATATCTTCAAGTTGTCAAATTTGAAAAACAATACTGCTGTGTGGGGTTGCAAAACAACTTGATGGTCTATCATCAATCAATCAGTCACTCGATCAATCATACCAACACAACGGTTGCAGCTGCCAAAAAAAAAGCCAATGCAACCTTAGGCTGCATGAATAGACTCAAGATCACATGAAGTGTTAATACCACTTTATAATGCCACACTTGGAATAAATACTGCATCCAATTCTGCTCCCCACAATATAGAAAAAGATGTTGAAATTCTAGAAAGAAGAGAAGAGCAGCCAAGATGATTAGGGGACTGGAGGATAAAACACATGAAGAACGTTTGCATGAACTGCAACCCAACAGGAAATACACAGACTTCAGAGGATAATTGGACTACAGAAAAAACAATTACTATCAATCTGCCTTCAATCAAGGACCTGTATACTGCATGAGTCAAAAAGAGGGCTGTGAAAATATGTACAGACCCCTCACATCCTGGACATAAACTGTTTCAACTCTTTTCCTCAAAACGACATTATATAGAGCACTGCACAGCAGAACAACTAAACACAAGGACATTTTTTCCCTGTATGCCATCACTCTGCTAAACGAATAATTCCCTCAACACTGTCCAACTATTTACAAAGTTGCACGACTATTACTATTAATCTTCTCATCACTCCTTATCACCCATCCCCTCCCATTTGTGACTGTATGACTGTAACTTTGTTGCTTGTATTCTTACGATTTTTATTGAGTGTTTCCTAGTATGATTTGATTGCTTATTGTACCCTATGACAATTATTAAGGTACCTTATGATTCTTGTCTCTTGACAAATGTCTCTTTTCTTTTATGAGAGCATTTGCACCAAGACAAATTCCTTGTGTGTCCAATCACACTTGGCCAATGAAAAATTCTATTCTGCTCTATTCTAATGAAAAAAAGGACTAGGGGTGACATGATAGCAGTCTTTCAATATTTGAGAAGCTGCCACAAAGAAGAGGGGATCAACCCATTTTCCAAAGTAGGACAAGAAGCCATGGATGGAAACTAAACAAGGAGAGAAGCAACCTAGAACTAAGGGGAAATTTCCTGAGAGTGGGAACAATTAATCAGTGTCTCCAGAAGATGTGAATGCTCCAACACTGGAAGTTTTAAAAAAGAGATTGGATGACCACTTGTCTGAAATAGTATTGGGTTTCCTGCCTAAGTAGGGGGTTGGACTAGAAGACCTCCAAGGTCCCTTCCAATTCTGTTATTCCATTAAGGAAATTAGGTATGTCTAGCCTCACAAAGAGGTTTATGGATGACATGGTAACTGTTTTCTGATATTTGTCCAGAATGTATATAGTCTTTTGCTTCAGCAGGGGGTTGGACTAGAGGACTTCCAAGGATGATTAGAGGACTGGAGGCTAAAACATACAACGAATGGTTACAGGAACTGGGCGTGGCTAGTCTAGTAAAGAGAAGGACCAGGGGAGACATGATAGAGGTCTTCCAATATTTGAGGGGCTGCCACAGAGAGGAGGAAGGGGTCAAGCTATTTTCTAAAGCACCTGAAGGCCAGACAAGGAATAATGGATGTAAACTGAACAAGGAGAGATTCAACCTGGAAACAAGGAGAAACTTTCTGACAGTGAGAACAATCAACCAATGGAACAGAAGTTGTGGAAGCGCCATCACTTGAGACTTTCAAGAAGAGATTGGACTGCCATTTGTCAGAAATGGTGTAGGGTCTCCTGCTTGGGTGGGCGGTTGGACTAGATGACCTACAAGATCCCTTCCAACTCTGATTATCTGTATCTAAGGTCTCTTCTGTTATTCTGTATGCAGCAGATTTCTAATGAAGTTGCCCTTAAAGCCATGATGGCGAACCTATGGCACATGTGCCACAAATGGCATGCAGAACCATTTGTGCTGGTGCGCAAGACTCAGGCAAACTTACTTCACTGTGCATGTGTGTACCTCACAGCTGATTTCTTCCCCCTATTCGTTTGAGGCCTTTTTTGGCCTCCCAGAGGCTTGGAAAAAGTGTCTGTGAGGCTTTTCAGGCCAAATTATAGGCCCATATCATCACTTCCTATAATACTGGAAGTGACGAAAAAGGTCTATAATTCGACCTGAAAAGCCTTGCAGAGGCTTTATCCAAGTTTCTGGGAGGCTGAAAAAGGCCTCAAACCAGCCGAAAAATCAGTTGTGAGGTGCAGTTCAGGTATTGGGAGGGGGGATTGCACGCATGCACTGGGGGCATGGGTTGAGGGGTGCACATTGCATTCTGGGTCCTGGCACACGTGCATGCTGGTGTGCATGCAATTATTGGCTCAGGAGCCCAAAAAGATTAGCTACCACAGCTTTAAAGCTTCTGTTTGTATAAAGAAGAATTTCCAATACCACTTCAGACCAGATATTGCCTTTCTTCCTGGATTAATTTCTGAGGAAGTTTGGAAAGCAGAAACTTCCATGTGAGAGGAATCGAAAAATCAAGATGGGGGTTGCGGTCACGTGATGAAGGGCCCTTTATGATGTACAGAAAAAGAATGCAATAGGAGTGGCATGGATGCAGCTATATAAATGTGATAAGTTTATTAATCAATCAATTAATCTTGAGATTTTTAACAGTCCAATTCTGCCTCTTCTGCCATGGCCTTGTTTAGAAAATTAAAATAAATAAATACATCCAGTCCTCAAACCGAAAATTTCCGTTGCTAAGTGAAACTTTTTGTGAAGAGAGTTTTGCCTCATTTTATGACTCTTTTGCCACAGCTGTTGATTCACATTGCAGTTGTTATGTCAGTGTCACAGTTTGCTTCCCCGTTGACTTTGCTTGTCAGAAGGTTGCAAAAAGCGATCACATGACCCTGGGACTCCGCAACCGTCTTAAATACATGTCAGTTGCCAAGCCTCTAAAGTTTGATCGCATGACCAGGGAGATGCTGCGACAATTGTAAGTGTGAAAAACAATCATAATTCACTTTTCTCAGTGCCGGTGTAAGTACAAACAGTCACAAAATGAACTGTTGTAAGTCGAGGACTAGCTTGAAAGACCTGGGTAATGAGATAAACTGTATGTCAACTCATAATTGATGACTTTTGGGTATGGACGTGTTTCGTTGGATGATATACCCAGAAGGGTGGGGGGAAAAACAGGATCAAGGGTGACAGTGAATTACGTATGTCAGAGTCAGCTACGCCCAGGCTAATGCTGGCATGTTAACTTCTAATAAATCCTTTGAGGTTTTGGAAGTGTGGCTCGAGGCTCATGATTTAATTGGAGTAACTGCCAGAATCCTGACACTGTAGCTTGTACAGGTAGTTATCAATGTATGACCACCATTGGGAGGAGAATATCCATTGCTAAGCAAAGCATTTGTTAAGTGGGTCAGACCTGATTTTTATGACCTTTTTTTTGCCATGCTTGTTGATCAAATCATTGCAGTTGTTAAGCAAGTCATGTGATCATTAAGCAAATCTGGCTTTCCCCCCTTCCACTGACTTTGTGAAAAGAGAGCTGGGAAGGTCCCAAAAGGCGATCACATGACCCCTGGATGCTGCAACTATCATAAATCCAACCCAGTTGCCAAGCACCCAGATTATCACATGACTGTGGGGATGCTGCAGTGGTTTTAAGTGCAAGAATTGGTCATAGGTCAGTGCTCTCATGGTTGCTAAATGAATCGTTTTAAGTTGAAGACAACTTGTCATTCAAAGGAAATGGTTACTTTTTTAAAAAAGTAGGAGGAAATGAGATGTTTGTTGGAGAGGATGTTGTGGGAAGAAATATCCATCTGGTTCAGTTCCAAGCCGGGGGAAAGACACTGGAAACATGGAGGCTGATTGGAAAGATGATTCAATGATGAAGCAGAACCACCAAGCCCATGGTTCTTTGGTGCAGCTGAAGACATGGAGTTGAGGGTGGGGAGGGTATTTACATCTTCTCTGGGGCTCTGCACTTGAGCTTCCTGTTCCTGTGCAAGAACATGTATTCTATTTTGTCAGAATATTCATGAACTGGTAGAGACATGGTAACAAAGTCAGTAAATGAATAGGCATGACAACAGATCAGCCAATGGGAGCTGAATTGGAAACTGAAACTGCAAAGAACTTGGGCATTGCTCTGTATTAAGCTCTGAGCTCTGAAGCTGCAAACTAGTCTGCAACTCTAAATCAAAACTGAAACTGTACTCTGCTGTTCTCTCCTCTGGTTTGTTTTGCTTGCAACTACTACTGTATTATGTTGGAAAATCTGCCATTGGTATTGTATATTTACTTCATGTGTAATTATGCATATAAAGAAGTTAATGAATCCTGCTGAATCAGTTATCTGTGTGTGCTTTCTGGATTTGATTATTGCAAGAAACTCTGATATATTGGCTGTAGGGGTCATGTAGGGGTCATAGTTGGCTCTATAGGCAAAGTACAAATCCCAGGTGTTTGTCTGGGCTAAGTTTGGTTGAAGTTTCTGAGGGTGATGCAGTGAAGGGGCTTGTGTTGAAAGGGTGTTAGGCAATTTCTATTGTGGCTTCTTTTTCCTGAAGAATAATCCCATCATACTGCAGCTGAAGGTCTTTTGTTTTGTAGATAGGCTGGCCTAGTCTTTCTTAACAGACACAACTACACATCCTCCCCCCCCCCCTTCTTCTTCTTCTTCTTCTTCTTCTTCTTCTTCTTCTTCTTCTTCT
>BLBF01000006.1:8284796-8297824 GCA_015471245.1 Laticauda colubrina | reverse complement strand
CTTCTTCTTCTTCTTCTTCTTCTTCTTCTTCTTCTTCTTCTTCTTCTCCTCCTCCTCCTCCTCCTCCTCCTCCTCCTCCTCTTCCCCCCCTTCCTCCCCCTCCTCCCTTCTATATCTGTCATTGGATGTTGGCAATCATGTTTGGAGATCCTGCATGAAAAAATGCTGCTGAGTTTTGTCCAAACCAGTCCCTTAGATTTTGAAGCCATGATGTTCTTCTTCTGCCTGGACCTCATTTGCCTTCAATCTTTCCCCGGAGTATTAAGTGAAGTATAGTGTATTTTTCCGGGTGTCACATCTATTAAGACTGAGTCTGCTTCCTGCTTCTAAAAAACACGCCATGTTTCTTCATTTCTTCTTTAGGGAAATATAATATCCTGCCTTTTAAAAAAATATTTCCTAAAACATTTCATTCTTCTAGGAGAGGAGTGGGTGCTAACTTTCTACAATGTGAAGTAGAAAAATTGGAAGTGTTTTGTGGCCCAGCCCTGCTGGAGAAAGGATAGAAAATGGGGAGGGGGAGAGGCAGAAGTCGTCTCTGCTTGCCCCTCCCACTCACGAAAGACAGATCCATTCATTCTGGTAGCCTGAGGAGATTGATATCATTTGGAGCAGCGCTGAAGCTTTTAACTGTCCCTCTTTACTGCTGGTTTATTTTAGAGACATATTTCATTATGTCACAAACCATCTTGCTTACTCTGTCGAAAGCCACAGGAAAAAAAAATTGGATATCTACAGAGCCAAAATCCATATTATGTCAGGTGTCTGGGAGCCTCTGTTAGCACCTTTCTTTAAAATATCACCCAGGTTTGGCAGGAACTAAATATTTGGGTTTGGGGTTTTTTTTGGCCTTTTGGGCAGTATTTCTTTAAAGAGCGGTCCTATCAGGCGCCAACAAAAATCTGAATTATCTGCCAGTCTAAGTTGAAAAATGATATACTATTAAAATCTCATCAAACAACCATGAGAAGCAACAGTGGGTCAATTTTAACTTTTAATAAAATAAACATCAATAACTTTGAGTTTGGTCTTTGTTTTGTGTTGCTAAGATTAACCTTAGCAACTTTATGAGGTGTGGATTTCAGCTTCCAGAATTCTTCACTCTTTATTGCTGGCTGGGGAGTTCTGGGACTTGAAGTCCACATCTCTTAAAAGTTGCCAAGGTTGAGAAACATGGGTAAGGCACCAGTTTAGGAAGCAGGAGACCATAAATTCAAGTCCTGCCCCAGCCATGAAAGCCTCTCTCTCTCTCTCTCCCTCCCTCCCCCCCTCTCCCTCCCTTCCTCCCTCCGTCCCTCCCTCTCTCTCTTGTAGCCCAATCCACTTCACAGTATTGTTGTGAGCAAAATAGGACAAGGAAAGTGACTTGGATATATTCCCTACCTTGAGTTTTTGTAAAAATAATAAAGGCATAACACAAACAAACAAATAACCAATGATGCAAGCAAGCAAACAAGCCCTCTTGGCGTCCTCCGTCATTTATAAAAATGGAAAGGGGAGCTGAGAAAAACAAATTCGAGAAACATTGTTATATGATACAGGTGTCCTCAACTTACGACTGGTCACTTAATGAGCATTCAAAATTACAAAATTCTTTCTCAGGGCTACTTATGTCCTGGTTCTGAAGTTCCAATGTTGTGGGAAAAATAGGAGGAGGATGGTGTGTTGGATTTTTTTTTCGCCACCTTAATTCATTGATAAAAATAATAAAGATGGAATATAAATAATTTAAATAAATAAAGTAACAAAGTGACTAAATTAGTGGATCAGCAAAATGCTGTGAACATAGTATACTTAGATTTCAGTAAAGCATTTGACAAAGTAGACCACAACCTACTTCTTGATAAGTTAGAAAAAAGTGGGATAGATAGTATTACCACCAGATGGATTCGTAACTGGTTGACAAACTGTACTCAATGAGTCGTCCTCAGTGAAACTACATCCACATGGAGTAAGTAGTGGAGTACCCAAAGATTCTGTTTTGGGCACAGTACTCTTTTTTTTTATTTATTTATACATTTTCAATTAACATATGTAAGTGCTTTGTGAACAGTGTATTGTCCAGGTCAATTGGTTGCATAATAATATTTTCCCAGCTCCTAATTTCTACTTCTATTATCCAACCATTTATAAAACAAATCCCATATTTGAAAATATTCTTTATCTTCCTTTTCTTTTACCTTTAACGTGAGCCTATCCATTTCTGCACAATCTAACATTTTTTAAATTACATCTTCTTCTTTCTTGAGTTTCTTCATTTTTCCAATACTGTGCAAATACAATTCTTGCTGCTGTCAAAAGGGCCCAGTCCTCTTCAATATCTTCATAAACAATCTAGATGAGGGAATAGAAGGGGAACTCAATTGTACAGGTATAGAATAGGTCAAACTTGGCTTTAATGCTAGTAATTGTGAAATGGATCTTGGAGTCCAAATGGACAAGCGCTTAAATATGAGCCAGCAGTGTGCAGCAGCAGCCAAAAAAGAATATTTTTTTCCTTCAAGCCATGACTGCACTAGACCCCCCCCTCCAATGCTTTCTGTTTCTTTTTTTGTTTAATTCCATGCTTCTGATTTCTTTTTAAATTTCTTTTCAAAATATTCCTTTCAAAGATGGAATCATGCTATTTAGATTCAGTAGAATGCGGTCGCATTCCCCAAGGCCAGTGCTGGCAAGAATGGAGCAAAACTGGAAATTGTGAACATTTGGCTTCCAGTCCCTTCCCGTCAACAATAATATTTAAGGTGTCCTGCTTAAGACAGGGGTTACGACAGGTGTGTGTGTGGGATCTATCATAATACATGGCTTTATTGCGTAAACATGACAGCTGCTCACTGCAAACAGCTGTGCGAGGTTGCACATAAGTGGGTGAATCAGATCCGCAGCTGTGTGGGGAGCGAAAGCATGTGTTCCTTTGAAATTCCCATTAATGCCTTGAACAAAAGTCCCTCTATGAAAATAGCCTCTCATTTCATCACATTGGCTGGAGTTTTGCTACTAGTTTTACAAACAGGAGCCATCTTTATCCCTTTGGCAAAAATCTCTTTATTGCTCTCATTGAGGCTTGCCAAATTCTAAATTTGCTGGGTCTTTAAACAGCATAGATTGAGCATGGTGTGATTTTCTTTTTCTGAGTTGCAAAGAGATACAGGTGGTCCTTGACTCACAACCATAATGGAACCCAAAATTTCTGTTGCTAAATGAGCAAAGTTATTCCCAAAACGGTGTGACTTGAATGTTTGCTGGTAGACATTCACCGTGATGTTAGGAAAAACAAACAGGAAGTAGCTGCCAATTTCTGGGGCTAATTGGTTACTATTGGGACGAAATATTGATTTAGCAATGTGATTTAGAAACTACAGTATATTGCTTCCAAATACTTATTTGCTTACTATTATTTATATGCCGTTGTTAATCCAAACAAGGTTCTTGATGGCTCATAAAATATAGGTGGTCCTTGACTTACAACCACAATTAAACACAACATTTCTGTTGCTAAGAAGGGCAGTTGTTAAGTGAGTTTGGCCCCATTTTACGACCTTTCTTGCCACAGTTGTGAAGTGAATCACTGCAGTTAAGTTAGCAACACAGCTATTAAGCAGTGGTGGGATTCAAATTTTTTTTGCTGCCTGTTCTGTGGGCGTGGCTTAGTGGCCGTGGCTTGGACATTGCAGGGGAAGTTTCCTGCAAAATCCCCATTCCCTCCCCACCCCACTAACCTGCTTTCCAGCTCCGTTCTCCTGTGCAGGGCAACAAAAGAAGACCCAGATGATCAGCTGGGACTCAATGGGAGACAGAGAATAGATGGGGATGGAGCCAGTCAGAAGTGGGATTTCCGATTCTCCGAACTACTCAAAATTTCTGCTACCGCTTCTTCAGAACTGGTCAGAACTGGCTGGTCAGAACCCGGAGACATATGAAATATGAATTGGAGGATGGGAAAAGAGCTAAGTTTTCTTCTTAAGGGTTATGTGATAAGTAGAAATTGAACAGCTGCATCCTTTCTCCTAGGATGTCCTCTTAGGGCCCTAGGTAGTCCTCTTCTTATAACAGTTCATTTCAAAGTTACAACAGCAGTGGAAAAAGTGACTAATGACAATTTTTCGCACTTAAGACCATCGCAGCATCCCCGTGGGCATGTGATAAAAATTCAGACAGTTGGCAATTAGCTCACATTTATGACGGTTGGAGTATCCTGGGATCACATGATCTCCTTGTGGGACCTTCTGACAAGCAAAGTCAACGGGGAAGTCAGATTCCCTTCACAGCTGTGTTACTCACTTAACAACTGCAGTGATTCACTTAACTACTGTGGCAAGAGAGATCATAAAATGGGGCTCAATTCAATTGTCTCACTAAGGAACAGAAATTTGGGGTCAATTATGGTCGTAAGTCAAGGACTACCGGTAAACCCGATAGGAAACATGACCAGATGAGCTACTTCTACTTTATTATAAGGCTACATTTACAGGATCTTTTAAGACTCTGAAAGTATAAATCACCCACTTTACATATAGAACATAAATCTCACACCATCTCTTTTTAGTTAGGGCAGACCTTTTCTAAGTTTCTTTCTCCATCCATCATTCCGTTGTGGGCTCCTCCTCCTTTTATCCTTATCCTTTCTTAGGCAACATGTCTTCTTCCAGTCTTTCCCAAGGCCATTCCTTTATGGATCTGTAAAGTATAATATCATCACTCAGCTCAGCTTTTTCCAAAAAGTGCAATTCCAAATGCTGGTTGTCACCTTGAAAGTCTTTACAGATTAACAGAATTGGATGGGGCCTTGTAGGTCATCTAGTCCAACCCCCCACCCAAACAGGAGACTCTACACCATTTCTGCAAAATGGCAGTCCAGTCTCTTCTTGAAAGCCTCCAGTGATGAAGCTCCCACAACATCCAAAGGCAAACTTCTGTTCCATGGGTTGATTGTTCTCACTGTCAGAAAATTTATCCTTATTTCCAGGTTGTCTCTCCTTGATCAGTTTCCATCTATTATTCTTCGTCCAGCCTTCAGGCCCCTTGGAAAATAGTTTGACCCCCTTCCTCTCTGTGGCAACCCCTCAAATACTGGAAGACTGCTATCATGTCTCCCCTGGTCCTTCTCTTCACTAGACTAGCTAAGCCCAGTTCCTGCAACCGTTCATCATATGTTTTAGCCGACAGTTCCCTAATCATTTTGGTTGCTCTTCTCTGCACTTTTTCTAGAGTCTCAACACCTTCATGGTTTGGTCTATGGATATAACAATTGCAATAGAACTTAGACGTATATATCGTTTACATAGTCAGCCTATTGCTCCCAATATTCTGGGTCCTTCAGAAGGACGGAAGGCTGAATCAACCTTGAGCTGGTCAGGATCAAACTCCAGTCTATGGGCAGAGTTTGCCTTCAATATTGCATTCTAACCACTGTGCTACCATATCCGTGAGACCACATTTTCTGGGTTGAATTTGCGTCTCCAGAGTTTTCCAAAAGAGGGAGTTTGTTGATGAATGTCATCTTAAGGAACCAAGGAGTGAGCTTTCTCAGTGGTGCCCCCCTTTTTATGGAAGATCTTACTTCCAGCTCTTTGACATTGCTCCATTTTATTGAACTTCTGAAGAGACAGGCTGACATCATTCTTTAAGAGTACATTTGGGGTTGGGAACACTGTCATTGTTAGTTGCCTTTGGAAGGTGTGGGAGCTCCATCACTGGAGGCTTTCAAGAAGAGGTTGGACTGCCATCTATCAAAAATGGTGTAGGGTCTTCTGCTTGGGTGGTTAGACTAGATGACCTACAAGGTCCCTTCCAACTCTGTTAATCTAATCTAATCAGTTATATGTGGAATACCGTTATCTCTATATTAAAACATTCTGTAGTTGGCTTAGAGCCTATAAGAATTTAGTAGCACAGAAGCTTCAGGAAATAAATAAAAATAACTACATATTATGGGTGGGCGTGGGGGGAAATCCCACTGGAGTTGAAGCAAACATTCTCCTTTCTAACATTTAAAAGGGTGCTTAAAATATTCTTTTCCATGCTTTTTAATACCACCACTATTTTAGTTATCACTTTAATTTCTTGAATGGATGCTAATTAT
The DNA here is from genome assembly GCA_015471245.1 of Laticauda colubrina. NCBI lineage: Eukaryota > Metazoa > Chordata > Lepidosauria > Squamata > Elapidae > Laticauda > Laticauda colubrina. The sequence goes on along the minus strand of BLBF01000006.1, from coordinate 8,291,742 downwards.
TGTTTTGCTGTGCCTTGCTGTTAAGAGATTGAGTTGCAAGTATATTTTCTCATAAATAAATATTATGAAGGGATGCCTTTAATTTATGCCATTCAATAATTGCTTTTCCTTGAAAGGGTACAAATAAATTATGAGAAATATAGTCAATTAAAAAATCTGAGAAGCTTCTTCCGCTCTTCAAGACTTGTGGACTTCAACTCCCAGAATTCCTCAACCAGCCACACACACCAACACACCTCAATTCCTCATTTAAGCATATCACACCAAAACACAGGTAGTCTTCGACAAATGGCCACAACACAATGAGCCCAAAACTTTTGTTGCTAAGCAAGACAGTTGTCAAGTGAGCTTTGTCTCATTTTATGACCTTTCTTGCTATGGTTGTTAAGTGAATCACTGTTAGTAACACAGTTTTAAGTGAATCTGGTTTCCCCATTGATTTGGCATGTCAGGAAATCACAAAAGGGGATAACTTCTACAGTCATTAATGCGAGTCAGTTGTCCAGCATTTGAATTTTGTAGCGGGGAGCACTCAGAAAGCTTGCAAAAGTTGACATTATAAAGCTGATTTTTTTTTCTTTCAGCAATCTTCATACAGATAGCTATATTAACTTCTTCAGTGTATCTCCAGATGCTTTATTTTATTCCTTTCGTGTTCCTTATAAAGTTCCCTGCTGCTTACCAAAGGCCAGCAAAAACATCTAGTATATAAATAAGCAGCATGAATAAACCATGATGGATGGTTTTTTTGGCACTACTGCCGATGATGCTTATTAGGTTCAGCCCAAAGATGGCATTCAGCAGGTTCTGACCAGTTCTGGAGAACCAGTAGCGGAAATTTTGAGTAATTCGGAGAACCAGCAAATACCACCTCTGACTGGCCCCGCCCCCATCTATCCTCTGCCTCCCATTGAGTCCCAGCTGATCGGCTGGGTCTTCTTTTGTTGTCCTGCACAGGAGAATGGAGCTGGAAAGTAGGTTAGTGCAGTGGGGAGGGAATGGAGATTTTGCAGTAACCTTTCCCTGACACGCCCAGCAAGCTGCGCCCACCAAACCATGCCCACAGAACCGGTAATAAAAATTTTTGAATCCCACCACTGGTTCAGCCCAACATTAAGAAAAAAGTCTTGGTTACAGACAGGGGTGGGATTCAGGTGGTACTGATCAGGTTGGGCGAACTGGTAGTTCTGGCGACTAATTGGCCCTGCCCACCTGCCCCTGTCCTAGTCTGTCCTATATTTCTTTTTTTTTCAGTCCCAGCTGATTCACACAGCACAGCGAATTGCCCTGTATCAGCTGTTTTACTCACTGAGGCTGCAGCAGAAGGCAAGTTTTAGCTGAAAATTGGTGGTTTTTAAATGCTGCGCACGTTTGCACAAAGAGTAGTGCTCACTGAACTGGTTGTTACACCGGTTGAGTCCCACCACTGGTGACAGATAATGCTCGACTTACAATAGTTCATTTAGTGGCCATTCGAAGTTACAATGGCATGGAAAAAAGTGACTTATGACCATTTTTCACACTTATGACCGTTGTAGCATCCCCATGGTCATATGATCAAAATGACTTGGCAACTGATGACTTGGCAATAGTCTGATGACTTGGCAAATAGATGACTTGGCAACTGACTCATATTTATGACGGTTGCAGTGTCCCGAGGTCTTGTGAGACCTTGTGACAAGCAAAGTCAATGAAGAAGCCAGATTCACTTAACAACCGTATTAATAATTTAACAACCACAGAGATTCACTTTACAATGGTGGGAAGAAAGATCTTTAAATAGGGCAAAATTCAGTTAAGAACTATCTCACTCAGCTCAATGGTGGTCCTAGGTGGAGGACAGGGGTGGGCTTCAAATTTTTGGCAACAGGTTCTCTGCCTGGTTGCTGAGTGGGCATGGCCATGATGGGTGTGGCCTAGTTGTCCTCCTGCTCCCAGTAGGGGGGTGTTTTTGCCCTCCCTGGGTTCCTGAGGCTTTCCTTGAGCTTCAGGCAAGGCGAAAATGGCCTCCCCGGGCTCCAGAAGCTCTCTGGAAACTGAAAACAGGCCCATTTCCAGCCTTCTCAACACAGAATCTTAGCTAGGGACTCTGCTGAACCCCTGGGAACTGTTAGGAATTGATAGTCACCTAACAGTTGGGTTGGAAATATATAAACCAGAATAGACATTTAATACTGTCTCTTTAAGGGAATGCTAAAATTGTAATTGGGTGTGGTTCCTCAAACGACCATAAGATGGAGCCAGAAACTTGGGTTGTTTAGTCCTGTTATTGATAGTTGCTAGTTGGTCAATGTTCTGATGTTCGCTGTTTTTGGTTCCGAAATTTTTCCCTATTTACTGTTGCTGATCATCGTTCCTCTTGGATTGCTGTAAGTCTGTTACTGAACTGTATGTGATACTAGACTTTGATATTTAGATTATCCCTGGACTGAAAAACTGACTGCTTTAACCATATATGACTTGGACTGTTTGTTGGACTTTGCTTAACCATTTACTGGAAGTAAAAACCTACATTTTACTATACATTGTATCTGTGTGCTGGTTGTGTGTTATTCTTCACCATTCTCACTACGTATCCCTGTGTGCACTCATTCTCCTAACGCGGAATTACCTTAACATGAACTCCCAGCAGCTCACCCCTGGTCATGGACTACCTATATGTCTTCAGTCAGAGGACGTTTATTAACAACAATCATTAATGTTTTCTTATATTGTTTCAAGAACCTAGCTTAATTGAGACTATTACCTCTCTGGCATCTCATAATCTCTCCTTTCCTAAAGACCTCTCATTGCAATAGCCGGTTAATAAGGAGAGAAATATGATTTCAGCCTTTTTAGGAAATTAGAAGCCGAGAATTCTGATACATTTTGCTGGTATATCATCAGCATTTCTAGTCACACTGGTATTAAACAACTTATGTTCATTAAAGAGATATTTAATCTGGTGCCACAATGAGCGAAATTCACAGTAGCCATCATTATAGATAAATAGAACTGCATGTTTCAGAGCCTGGGTAATGATGGATTAATTAGTCATGATTGGAACAGAACACTTACCTCGGTAGAGGCATCTCTGTGAAATGGCTCCCACCTATAATGAGCTTAATTTAAAACGAGTCTGTTGCATAAGCAATTAAGACCATCAAGCTACGATGTTGGAGGAACAAACCATTATTCTTCAGATAATCGTAAAAGTTTCCAGCTGAGCTCTCCTTCCCGGGGATTGGAAGTTATCTGGACTAAGAGTAATAATCATCATACGTTTGAAGATGACTAGGAATGATCCTTCAACATCAAACATGCTGAAATCAAGAAGAAAGGTAGACGTGAATATAATTAGTGGAGCGAAGATCTTAGATCTAACCTCAGTGGAGGAAATGTCATCAAGGCAATTAACACCTGGGCAATTCCAGTCATTAGATACACAGTTGGAACAGCGGACTGGACCAGTGGTGGGATTCAAAATTATTTACTACTGGTTCTGTGGGTGTAGCATGGCATGGCACGGCATGGCTTGGTGTGCGTGGCAGGGGAAGGATACTGCAAAATCTCCATTCCCTCCCTACTCCAGGGAAAGGATCCCCATTCTTCCCCATTCCAGGGAAAGGATACTGCAAAATCTCCATTTGCTCCCCACTCATGGGGGGAAGATTACTGCAAAATCCCATTCCCACCCCACCCCACTAACCTGCTATCCACCTTCGTTCTCCTGTGCAGGCCAACAAAAGAAGAACCAGACAATCAGCTGGGACTCAATGGGAGGTAGAGAAGAGATGGGGGCGGGGCCAGTCAGAGGCGGGATTTGCCGGTTCTCCAAACTACTCAAAATTTCTGCTACCGGTTCTCCAGAACTGGTCAGAACCTGATGAATACCACCTCTGGACTGAACTCAACCAAGACTAAAAAAATCCTTGAATAGGAAGACCAGAAAAATAATGACAATAAATCTTGCTCTTGGTCCACTGCAGTGATGTTGACAGATTCTACTTACAGAGGAAAATAGGTGGGCGTGTAATGTTGCAAGTGTACCAGGCAGTTGAACAACAACAACCAAACAAAAAAGGGCATTGGAAAAAATATTTGAAGGGCAGTGAAAAAGATGCATTGCAGCTAGTATAGATAGTCCCCAGCTTACAACCGTTCATTGAGTGACCATTCAAAGTTACAATGCCACTGAAAAAAGTTACTTACTTACAACTGTTTTTCACGCTTAAGACTGTTGCAGCATCCCCATGGTCATGTGATCAAAATTTTGGATGCTGGATGTTTATGATAATTGTAGTGTCCTGGGCTCATATGTGGTTACGTTCGAAATCAGTTCTCAAAGCAATGACAGAAATCGGAAAAGAATAAATGCATCTCAAAACAAATGAACGAAGAGGAAACATAGCCGTCATATAACACATAAAATCAAAACGGAAAAAAAAGGATCTATCAAGAACAATGCTTACTATACCATGCTGTTATGTTGTGCAGAGAAGAGCAACCAAGATGATTAGGGCACTGTAGGCTAAAATATACGATAAACAGTGGCAGGAACTGGGCATGACCAGTCTAGTAAAGAGAAGGACCAGGGGAGACAGGATAGCAGTCTTCCAATGTTTGATGGGCTGCTACAGAGAGGAGGAAGGGGTCCAGCTATTTTCCAAAGCACCTGAAGGCCAGACAAGGAATAATGGATGGAAAGTGATCAAGGAGAGATTCAACGTAGAAATAAGGAGAAATTTTCTGACAGTGAGAACAATCAACCAGTCAGAGGTGGTATTTATCGGTTCTCTGAACGACTCAAATTTTCCGATATTGGTTCTCCAGAACTGGTCAGAACCTGATGAATACCACCTCTGCTTCCAACTCTGTTATTCTGTCATCACACAACTCTAGCTTAATTTATCCTTCCCATGAATTAAAAACCACATGGGATCAGGCTCAAAATCCTCCTTCTTCTCATCATTCTGGCTTGGTATATCCTTCAAAGGGGTTGATTTCTTCTCCCATAGCCCCTGGGCAAAAGGACAGAGATATAACTGTCAATAAATATAGATCTAAATCCCACATTTGAAATCAGATCTCAAAGCAACAATTAAAACGAGATAAGAATAAACGTGCGTCAAAACAAATCAAGAGGGAACATATAACATATAAAACCAAAAAAAGGGTCTACCCAAAACAAGGGAATACATTATAAAGTTTACGTATAATACGACATCTGTTTCTCTTTGCCAAGAAATGCGCATAAATCTCACTGGCTTTTGGATGCATCCTTGCACACTTGTGGATATCATGTGCAGCTTTGTGACTTATGACCATTTTTTACACTTAACAACTGTTGTAGCCTCCCCATGGCCACTTGATCAAAATTCCGACACTTGGCAGTTGCCTCGTATTTATGATGGTTGCAGTATCCCAGAGTGATCAACTTTTGCAAACTTCTGACAAACAAGTCAATGGGGAAGCCAGATCCACTTAACAACCGTGTTACCAGCTTAACAATTCCAGAGATTCGCTTAACAACCGTGGCAAGAAAGGTCTTAAATTGGATAAAAACTCACTTAACAAATTTCTCACTTAACAATATAAATGTTGGTTGTAACTTGAAGACTACCTGTAATTGTAAAACTAAGTAGATGCCCAGGATTACACTGGACAACGAAAGAAGTCTAGAGGAAAGGAGTTTGGGGGAGGAAAATAAGGAGAAAAAAATTGTGCCTCTGCCTACCAGCATCCATCAGTATTCATCTGGCTAGCGCCCTGTCAGTGTGTGAGAGAGTTGAGGGCTGTTTGGAAACTGAAACAGCATTTGCTGTGTGAGCAAGGAGACAACAAGGAGACTTATTTTTCTCTTTTATATATATAGATTGGAAGATGTTGAGCAATATACTTTCTAAATCATATTGCTAAATCAATATTTTGTCCCAGTCGTAACCAATTAGCCCCAGAAATTCTCTCACGTGGATGAGATTGGCAGCCACTTTGTAGTTCTTCCTAACATCATGGTGAATTGGCTACCAGTAAACATTCAAGTCATACAGTTTTGAGAATAACTTTTTCTTCTTTGGTTTTTTTCTCTCTAAATTGATTGCTTCTTAATGAAAAGAATTGCTTTGCTGGAGCACTGCTGCATTTTGCTGATTAAGGAGAAGCTGTCAAAATTTCTCCCACCAACAGGCAATTTGTTCTTACCCTTCTTCCCTCAGGTTCAACCTTCTAATAAATGAATCATATGTCAGAAAGAATCACAGGCTTTAAATAATATCTGGTAGATAAAAGATTGGTATTATTTGAGACCTTGGAACTTTGTCCGTATATCTTTAATGGAGAGCTTTGAAAGTTTGTACCAAAGCATTCAGATATTACAGGTAAAAGGCATTATTTATAAGCAGTTTGGGGCTGAAGTACAATGTTTCTCAAGGTTGTCAACTTTATGATGTGTGTGGACTTCAACTCCCAGAATTCCCCAGCCAGCGCTAACCCCAAAAAATCCTTACCAGGTTAACACGTAGCTTATATTGATATGCATTGATTTTCTTTTCACTTGATCCATTTATCCCACTGCAGTTCTATGGCTCGATATTATAGTGGTGATTTTTTTATGGTTTTACCATAATTTAATACATTATTTCCAATATTGTATTGTCCACATATTCCTTCCTTCCTTCCTTCCTTTATATCTGCCTCACAATCAGGAGGCTGTGAGTTCGATCCTAGGTAGAGGCAGATGTTTCTCTGTCTGGACACGTTGAGAATATATCTGCTGAATATAACTTCACATTGGTGACAGGAAGGGCATCTGGCCAGTAAACAGTTCAGTTGCCCAGACTCCATCTCACAAGGGATTATGTGGTCATTAAAAGGAGATGAATATAGAATTAGAATTCTCTCTCTCTCTCTGTCCCTCCCTCCTATCTATCTATCTATCTATCTATCTATCTATCTATCTATCTATCTA
>BLBF01000006.1:8220109-8230403 GCA_015471245.1 Laticauda colubrina | reverse complement strand
TCTTTCTTTCTTTCTTTCTTTCTTTCTTTCTTTCTTTCTTTCTTTCTTTCTTTCTTTCTTTCTTTCTTTCTTCCTTCCTTCCTTCCTTCCTTCCTTCCTTCCTTCCTTCCTTCCTTCCTCCCTCCCTCCCTCCCTCCCTCCCTCCCTCCCTCCCTCCCTCCCCCCTCTTTCCCTCCCTTCCATGATTTCTACAGAGAGCTGGGTCTGACTCATATTAATAACAATTGCAGAATCCCTGGGACACGTGATTCCCTTTTGCGTCCTTCTGATAAGTAAAGTCAATGGGGAAGCCAGACTCACTTAACAACTGTGTTACTAATTTAATGATTGCAGTGATTCACGTAAGAACCATGGCAAGAAAGGTCATAAAATGGGACAAAATTCACCTAACAAATGTTTCGCTTAGAAATAGAAATTTTGGATTCAATTGTCGTCGTAAGCCAAGGAGTACCTGTAAATACATTTTTAAAAAATAGCACCAATGCCAGTGCAGAGATTTACCTGACATAGTTTATTAGGAAATAAAACATATTTCTCATATTGAATCGAATAAAATCAAATCATATTGAGACATATCCTTGGAGGACATTCAATTTTGTTCCTCTATATGTTTCAACCCTTTTTTTTGCGACTGTAGAATTATATTGATTTCCTATCTTTTAGTGCACAAATATTTTTTTAGTTTATATATTCATATTTATTTGTTTCATTCTGTGTCTGATTGCAGGCCTTATGGCCATAATAAAATTTTGATTTGATTTAATATGCTGGTTTACTACTCAAAAGCCCATCCAATGCTTTTTCAAAACAAGGACAACTGTTTTCTAAGGATGGTTATTATACCACCGGCAGTGCTGTAAATGGAATTATTCCCAGGAAATGCCATATTGTGGTTGTTTATGGCAATGTGATGAATAAACAGTTTGGATTATGTATTTATGCAAGATGGGTATTGGTTGAAAGAGGGGAAAAGAATATTCTACAGAGCAAGCAATGGATGGAAACTAATCCAGGAGAGAAGCAACTTGAGAACTAAGGAGAAATTTCCTGACAGTGACAACAATTAAGCAGTGGAATGACTTGCCACCAGAAGTTGGGCATGCTCCTGTGGGAAGAAATATCCATCTGGTTAAGTTCCAAGCTGGGAGAAAGACACTGAAAACGTGGAGGCTGATTGGAAAGATGGTTCATTGATGAACAGAACCACATGGATTTGTGGTTCTAGTGCAGCTGACAAAATGGAGTTGAGAGTGTTTGTGTGTGTGTGTGTGTGTGGGGGGGGTGTTTATAGCTTATTTGAGCTATAGCTTCTTTGAGCTTGAGCTTCCTGTTCCTGTGCAAGAACATGTATTCTATTGGCTGTTGTCAGGTTATGTAGGGGTAACAGCTGGCTCTATAGGAAAAAGAGGAAATGCAAAACCTAGGTCCTTGTCTTGAGCTAATCTGGTCGGCCTCTGGCTTATTGTTTATCTGAACTCCCAGGTGAAGTTTGGACTGCTCTGGGATGATATAATGAAGGGGCTTGTGTTCTGAAAGGGTGTTGGGCAATTCCTATTGTGGCTTAACGGCTTTCATCCTGTGTTGGATCTTGAATGAGGGCTAATCCTACCCTTCTGCCTTAGTTCCGACTTAGTTCAGTCTTAGCTGCAGGGAGTTTCAAAATATGCTGTCTTGAATGGATAACCAAATCTGCATTTCTAAAAGCTGCCTCCTCAGTTTCTGCTTGGGAGCAGGGAGACTGGGGTTAATTCCTGCCTTTAAAAAACATGTTTATCCATTTCTCCCTTTGGGGAAATATGCCATATTTTTTGCACTATAAGATGCTCCAGACCATAAGATGCACCTAGCCTTGGGAGGAAAACAAGAAAAAAAAATCTGCCTCTGCCTCCCAGTAATTTGTCCCCTTGCAGCAAAGATGAAACAGCCTGGTCAGTCTCGGTGCAGCCAGATTTAGCATGAGCAGCTGGTTGGTGGTTGGATCAGCCTCCTGGAATACCGTCAATCAGCTGTCCCAGGCTGTGGGGATTGCCGCCACCCATTGCCGCCTCAGTGCACTCCATTTTTGGCCTCTGTGCACCCCATTTATGGCTTCCACTTGTCCCATTTTTGGTCCGTTCCAGGCAGCGGGGATCACCATCACTGCCATTTGGTGGTGGTGGATGGCACTCAGCGGCTGTGGCAATTGCCGCTGCTTGGAATGGGCCAAAGACAGAATGCGTGGAGCCCCAAAAAGGGGTGTGCGGAGGCCAAAAATAGGGCACACAAAGACCGAAGATGGCCGAAGGGTGGGGGCCGTGCCTTTGGCAACATTCATTCTATAAGACCCACTTTTTGGGGGGAGGGGGAGTGCGTCTTATCGTGCAAACAATACGGTAATATTGTGCCTTTTTAAAATATATTTCCCAAAATATTTCATTCTTCTAGGATGGGTAGGTTCTGATTTTCTACACTCCAAGACCGGAGGATTTTTTTTTTTTTAGATTAGAATAGAATCCTTTATTGGCCAAGTGTGATTGGACACACAAGGAATTGTCTTGGTGCATAGGCTCTCAGTGTACATAAAAGAAAAGACACATTTGTCAAGAGTCAAGAATCATAAGATTCAACTCTTAATGATAGTCATAGGGTACAGAAGAGATTGGGCAAGCATTTATCCAGAATAGTATAGGTTTTCCTCCTTGAACAGGGGTTGGATTAGAAGACTTCCAAGGTCCCTTCCAACTCTGGTATACTATTATGAGTTTTGCATTAAAATGGAATATTGTTTTTTTTTTTTTGAGGAACTGGTTGTTGGGAAGACTGTTTGGTGAATACTCTTTCTTCTTTTCTAGATAGCAGTTTCAGATGGGTCTGACAGATCTGAGGTATATGAACATCAGGAGAAGGGGAAATCAGTTTATGATCACTGTTCCACTGAGCACGTTGCCAAGGTAAGCTGTTGGGGAAATTTTATTTTTGATGTATTTATTTAAGCAATGTATGCTGCTTCTTTCTTGCTACTGAGTGTCTGACAAGAAACTAAAAGCAGAAAAGAAAATAACTCTACTTTTTTTGTTGTTCTAAAAAAAAATGGAACCCTAGTTGATCAATTCATCATGGGCCAAAGGTCAAAATAGATTATTCCAACTTTCAGTCAATATGAAATGGCAATTAACCAACCAACCACGTAAGAGAGATGACCTAACACCTCAGCTCAAATATCTGAGACAATTTATATTTTCTTCCTTTGATTATTCCAGGTTTCTTCTTTGTTCTGTTTTATCGTAGGTTTATTTTCCCGCTAGCAATTCATTGCATTTTTTTTGTCTCATGCAACCGTTTTCATGCTGAAATTACTGTAACTCCCCTACTTTCCCCTCCCCTCTCCCCCTTCCTCTTCTCCTCTCTTCACTTCCCTTGCTTTCCTCCTTCCCTTTGTCTCTCCCCTCCTCTCCTCCCCTTTCCTTCCCTCCTTTCCTCATTCCCTTTGTCTCTTTCCTCCCTTCCCTTGCATTCCTCCCGTTTGTCTCCTGTCCCCTCCTTTCCCCTCCCCTCCTCCCCTCCCTTCTCCTCTCCTCTCTTCAATATGCTTTGAGTTAGTAGTATTATTGGAGGTGAACACAGAATAAGATCCTGAATTGCTTGTGTTGTACATATAAAGTAGCAGCGGGTTTCTCAAGGCAAAAACTAATATATGGGCAGCATCATTTTGCAGTCCCTTTGCACTTTAGAACTCTGTTTGGTTCTATTAGCAAATAGTGGTCAGTTTCCCAATAAGAGGACAGGAAGACATAATGCTCAGGGAGAGAAAATTACTTTTATATTGACATAGTAATGATCATTACAGTTGTGTACATCTCAGCAGTGAAGGTGAATGGACATACAGGTTAATAACACTATTTCTTATTGTCATAGTTCTTCTTCTGTAATAAAGATTAGTTTTCTAGTCAGGGTGAAGTTAAAAAATAAACTATTAACATCCATTAATGTGACATGGTATTTTTACAGGTTTAGAGTTTGGCAACCTCCTTCCCCAAAATTCTTTGTTAAGTGCTGTAAATGAATTTTGACTTTCTGGTCTTTTTCTTCCTCTTCTTGGCTCCTTTCAGAATTTTTTTTTTAAAAAAGATGGATATTTTAATGTCCATAAAAGGAATATTAAGTTTAAAAGGGAAGAAAATAGAAGCTGGTGGGTTGATAGGATTGTGGAATCAACTCAAGGTTATCTATTATCTTTGCTTTGAAATTAACACTGTGGAAAATGCAAATTAGTCGTGTCCAGAATATTACTGCATGATAAAATCTCTGGCAACACTTCAACAGTAGTTACAACATTAGTCTACTTCAGCTATTCCAGAAATGGTAACTATGGTAAGAGTTGGTTACTGTCAGGATAGGAGACCACCAGAAAATCAATGGTTGTTAGACTAGGTTGGGAAATGAAAAAAAAAAAAATCAGATGAAACAATGACAAACAAATGTATTGTTAAGAAAATACCTGGACATTGAATTGCTATTATTTGAAAAATGTTTGCGGTTATCTACCAGTTTCCACACAATGAATTCATACAGTGTAGGAACTACAAGGAGGGCTGCGATGGCTCAGCAATTAAAAGGTGTGGAGCTTGTCATCTGGAAAGCTGAAGGTCTGTTTTTAAGAACTGAGCACTGGGTGAGCTCCCATTACTTGCCTCAACTCCTGCCAACCTAGCACTTCAAAAGCATGCAAATGCGGGTAGATAAATAGGTACCACTTTGCTGGGAAGATAATGGCATTCCTTCGCCTTGGTGTGTAGTCCTGCTGGCCACCTGACCACGGAAGCACCTTTGGGCAATGCTGGCTCCCTTGCCTCGGAAACGGAAATGAGTAGTGCTCTGTAGAGTCAGACATAGCTGGGTAGGGGAAATCTTTATCTTTGTGTAATTATCCACCAGTTATCACACAATGAACTAATACAGCGTAAGAACCACAGAGATGATCTGAGTGAGCAGATAATACTTCTACTTTAAAAAATTTCTGGCCAAATACAACTAGCTTAAAGACAGTACTGAGAAGGCTGGCTATTCCTTTAAAAAGCATACATGTAGTAGCACACTTTGAATAATGCAAATAATACCTTTGACTAGAAGAGCAGAGGAAAATTAAGATGGAATTAGGGGAAGGTAACTTCGCTTCAGTGCTGAGAAAGGACATGCCTTGTAAGGTATTATTTTGGGGGAAATCACTTTGCGATTTCATTTTCACTCCCTACTGCAGGAACGGGTCTTCCATGCATAATTTATCTGCTTCTGGTTTCTATTATACTGAGAGGGCACATAATAATGAGAGAAAAGCAGTTGTATCCTTATGGGTCATAGAAATTGTAGGTTTAAAATATGAGTCCGAAGCGCCTAATCATATTGGCAACCGTGGGCCCAGTTAGTAAGGCACCCCCCAAACGTGTTGAATCAGATAGCAACCTCCTCCTATTGGTCACAAACGCACTATAAAAGGAAAGATGTTAAGAATTATTATTATTATTATTTTAGTTATTTGCATCATTTTGATGGCAGATGTTGATAGTTGTTCTGAGCAAATCTGCACCCGGGAACAGTTCGGCTAGGAAAGAGGCCTCGTACTTCACAGATGTTGCCTGGCTGGATACAACAGGCATTTGGCAAACAACATGTATTCCTTTCTAAAAAGCAGATGTTGTGTGAGAAAAGCAGGACCTCTTTCTGGGCGCTGTTTTCTCAGTGGAAATGGTCTCTCTCCAAAGCTCCAATTAAGAAAACAATAGAGAAATGTTAAATTGTCTATTGCTGGGGTGGATGGGTTCCATCTTTGTGCTCCTGGGAAAGTAAGTATCCAAGCCAAGTCGAAAACTGCCAGGGAATTCTTGAAGCTTGGTGTTCAGACAAATTAGCCATCAGTAAATGTATAGAAATAAACCACATTTACACACCATTTGAAAGAAACAATAAGAACTAAGAAACATAAAGACCAAAGTGTATCCCTTCCAGCAACAAACCAACACCCAGATAAGCGAGGATTAAGACCAGACAAACGATTAAGCAGAAAACCATCAAGAAACGATCAAGGAGAACACCATACCTCCTGTGATGACCCAGGGTGGGATACAAAATAAACACAGTCACAAAAAACAGGTGAAGCCCCTTTTATTCCTTCACTTTGCTTCCAAGCTCCAAATATCCTTGACTGGAGATGAAAAACTCCCACACAAGCAGTTACAAGAAGGAGGAAATGCCCTTTAAATTATAAAGAGTAAAAAACAACACAAACCGGGCAAGATAAGGGCTGGAGGACGTCCACAGATAACAGAACACACACTGGGAAGAACACCACACTCAGAGAGGAACCATAAACTAGATATATTTTTGTTTTTTTTTTCCAGCGCTCGCCAGTACACATGTCTATCCTCTTATCCAGTTGTCATAGCTGCAGCCCATGAAAAGGATCAAGGCCCTCTCCTCCTGAGTAGACCATGTCTCTTCCTTATCCTCTCTTCCCTGCATGCCCTAGGATGGAGAGGGATGGGCCTGGATCCTCCTCTGACTGACCAGCTGGCCTCTGCCCTTCCCCAGCTTTTCCACAACCTCTGGAGCCACACTTTCACTCCCTGTCAGCTGTTCCTCCTCTCCCTCAGCGTCAGTCTCCACCGGGGGCATGACACCTCCACCAACAATGGCAGGGCAAGCTACTGTCTATAAATAAATAGGAAACCTCATATTCATTCATACTGATGATGTTCCCTAGTTGGTTAATGAAATGTCTGCAATCAAACCACTAAGCTCAGAGAGCACCAAGGACTCCCATTTATTACTTATTAGCTTGATACCTGTGCTTTGCTACAAAACCATGTGTTTGGGCTTAGTTTTTGGGGAGGAAAATAAGGGGAAAAAAATCTGCCTCTGCCTACCAGCATCCATCTGTATTCATCTGGCTAGCATCCTGTCAGTGTGTGAGAGAGTTGAGGGCTGTTTGGAAACTGAAGCAGTATTTGCTGTGTGAGCAAAAAGGAGACAGCAAGGAGCCTGGGTGTGGCTTAGCTCAACTGTTCTGTACTAAAGCTGCTTGGTGCTGTGAAACTGAAACTGAAACTGAAATTCCTCTCCTCTGTTTTGTGTTTTGCATTTGGAACAGATTTCTTTTCAGGTGGGGAGGGGGAGTAGAACACCTTAGCATCAGAGCGTGTTAATAATAATATAGGAAATACTCTAAATGCTCTGATGGTCATTTCGAAAAATCCTTTCTTAGTGAGCACCTAGAAGCCAAAAGGAACATAAATGGCAAATTTCAAGTTTGTAGGGTTTATGGTTCTGGAGATTTTGTGATGATGTGTGAATGATATTTTGCTTTTTTATTCATAGATGTATTTATTTTTTTTAGATTTGTAGTCAACTTTATCTCCAGAAACAAACACCAAAACCAAAACAATGTACATAGCACTTCCTCATCTGTTCTCCCCCCCCCCCCCATTACAATCCTGTAGGGTAGGATGCACTAAGAGATAGCAATTGTTGCAAAATCATCCAGGGAATTTCCACAAATGCGGGCAAGTCCGATTGATCAGATCAACACCAATGAAATATATAGGCAGTCCTTGACTTATTATGACAAGTGAGCCCAAAATTTACGTTGCTAAGTGAGACAGTGGTTTAGTGAATTTTGCCCTATTTTACTATATTTCTTGCCACAGTTGTGAAGTGAATCACACCAGTGAATAGGTTAAATTAATAACACGGTTATTAAGTGAATTTTAATCTTCCCCATTGACTTTGTCAGAAGGTCGCAAAAGGGGGATCACCTGCCCCTAGGACACTGCAACTATCATAACTATGAACCAGTTGTCAAGCATCCAAATTTTGATCTTGTGACCATGGGGAATGCTGCAATGGCCGTAAGTGTGAAACAAGGACATAAGTCACTTTTTTCAGTGCTGTTCCAATTTTGAAACATCAATAAATGACTGTGTGATGACCCAAAGGGGTGTGGCACAAAGGTAACACAGTCAGATAATCAATAAGAGTCCCTTTATTAGCTCCAACTTTGCCCCCAATGTCCAGGTTACCTTCTGGCTGGAGAAAAACGCTCCCAGGAACAGCCTTTGGCTGCAGAGAATCAAATCCAAAACGTGGTCAACAAAAACTGTAACTATAAGACCAATCAAGGCAAGATGAGGTCATTAGTCTGGAGAGACTGGAGCAAGAATTACAGACGTGAAGGCATGGCAATAACTCAACACATTTGGGAGGATGCCAGGAACATAGATAACCAAGTCAACACAAGTTAAACTCACATTTGGCCCAAGCAGCTGCAGTACTCAGCATGCAACTTTCTTTCCAGCTGTGGCTAATGAAGGGAATCAGGGCCCTTTCCTCCCCTATAAGCCACGCAACCCACGTTGCTCTCTTCTCCGTTCCTCCCTTGCATGCCCTAGGATGAAGAGGGGGTGGGCCTGGGTCTTCCTCTGAACTCTCTCCCCCTTGTTCTACCTCTTCCCTGCTCTGCCCAACACAGAGTTCCACAGCCAATGGAGCCACACTCCCACTCCCTGTCAGCTGTTCAACTTCCTCCTCGGATTCAGACTCTGACAGGGGCATGACACACGGTCTATGGAGATTCCCAGTCATCCAGGTCATGGTTTCACAAAGATGTTCTTCAAGAGGCAACTGAACTTTCTGTTTTTTCTTTGAAGACATTTCACTTCTCATCCAAGAAACTTCTTCAGCTCTGACTGGATGGTGTGGAGTGGAAGGACTTATAGTGCTTGCAGACAGCTGGTCATTTGCATTCGTTTAGTGGATAGTTGAGGCCATTTGTTTTTTTTTTCTCCTTTCGGTCACTAAATGAACTGTTGTAAATCAAGGTTTGCCTGAATTAAATTGCCTAAGATTCTCATAACATCATAAGAGCTCTAATTATTGATTCTGAGTTTTCCAATCCCTCTGTTTGCCATGATCGGTTTTCTATTACCTTTCAACAAATATACAGAAAGCAAGATTTGTGAAATGGCACATCCTGCATATAATTACCTTATTTACATCACTGTACTCAACTTTGGATATCTTTTGATGTGTTTTGAATTTTTACAGTGAGTTGAAAGGCAGTTATAATTGAACAGACTATGCTCAATTGCTTTGCCTTCTGTAGCTTTTAATGTCAACTGCTGAATTTAACTACGAAAGTCAAATACTATTCTGCCCTTTTCTTTAAAGGTTAAACTTGGTGTTTTTATTGCAGCTTCCTGACAGCACTGTCCTGCAGATTAAAACCTAGATCCACATAGGCTAAAAAAAAGAAAAAGAGAACAGAATGTAAAATTCACCCCAAATCTTAACTCTATGGAAAACAAATAATAACTCTAAACACCCAGCCCCCGACACAAAATCTTGCCCACAGACACCCACAAAGTATTTGTTGTTTAGAAATAACAAACATAAAAAAATAGCTCTTTAAAATAAACAAAACATTTAAAAAGGCAGCCTTGGACATGAAGGCCATTGGTCTATAGCCATCAGAGAAATGAGCTGTTTTAAATTGCAAATTATCTACCCATTGAGAAATCATAACTGTATTGGATCTAGGCAGTCTCTTGATAAAACAATTTTAAACACAAATTATCTTTTGGAAAGCATCTATGGATGTAGAAGTGTGTGTTTGTATATATATATATATGCTGTTTAGCTTCCTTCGGGTATTATCCCACGTCATTGTAGTTCTGTTAAAGTTGTAGCAACGTTTCAGCAGAATCTCATCTGCCATCATCAGGCTTCTGTATGGATATGGGTCTTACAGCTCCTGGTTTTAAATTTGAGGCTGGTCCATTCTGATTGGTTGGGAGCCTGGACCTGTGTTCATTGGACTTGGAGTTTGATTGATTGGTGTTTCTGGTTTCTTCTGTCTTTCTATTTGAGAGTGCAGGCTTCCAAATGATTGACAGTCTGGTGGAATCATCTCTTCTATTCATGCTGTCAGGTCTTTTTTCAATCTCTATGGCTTCTCTGATGATTCTGTGGCTGGGGTTTTCTATAGTGGCCAGGGTTTTAGTGCCATTGAAGTTGATGTTGTGACCTGTGGTTTTCATGTGTTGGACTAGTGAGGAGGTGTGTTCCAGCTTTTTTACTGCATTTTTGTGTTCCTCTAGGCGGGTACTTATTCTTCTATTGGTCTGTCCAATGTATGTGGCCGGGCATGATGTACAGGGAATTTCGTATATGCCTTGGTTTTCCAGGTCAATTTTGTCTTTGGGGTTCCTCAGGATGGCTGCTATTTTTTTGTCTGTTTTGAAGGCAGTCTTGATGTGATGCCTGT